>JAQMYL010000016.1:13529361-13564729 GCA_030014365.1 Clarias pachynema | reverse complement strand
AGTACTCGGTATCGGTATCGGCGAGTACTGAAATGCAAGTACTTGTACTCGTACTCGTTTTCCAAAAAAGTGGTATCAGTGCATCCCTAACTAAAGAGGTTCCTAGATGGATGGATGGAGTAGTTGTTATAGTGCCGTTCAGTGCACTTTCGGTTACCTTGCAATACCTAAACAAATGATATTAAAGGAAGACACAAATTAACTAGCATACGCACACAACCAGTATTTTATTATATAGTATTATATATGTTCTCACAAGTTTAAGGTTCTAGTTTAATTGTATACCTCAGGTTACTGTGACTCAAGTTTTGAACGCCTCTCGTTCGGTTCAGCTCGGTTCGTTCGCTTGTATGCCGGAAATGCTTCATATGCCGAGGCTAATTTCTTACAAAATTTCAGTTCTTAAGGAGAAAATTGTTAAGTCAGTTCATCCTATGCTGAGGTACCACTCACTGTACCTGCAATTCACTTTACCTTGGTATTAGCAAGCTTTCTGTTGATGGCCTAGTTGAGATTACTCACATGCATCAAGAAGAGCTGTTACATCTGTTTTAGCTGCACCAAAACTGGAGTGTGCCATTGTTACAGTTTTTAAATCAAGATTAAAAGCATTTTTTAATATATAAATTAACATATTAATGGTTTTATTTGAGACAAATAGGTCTTTATATATACCGTACACTGCCTGCGTACATATTCCATTGGACTGCCTTGTGTTTGATTACAGCCATGGCACCATTTTAAAAAGCTTATCCAATTTCACAACATCTATAAATTGCATTAAGGTCTGGAGTTTGTGGTGGCCAATCCATGTGTAAAAATGATGTCTCATGCTCCCTGAATCACTCCTTCACAATTTGAACCCGATGAACCTTGGTTCTGTCATCTTGGAATATGCTCTTGCCATCAGGAAAGAAAAAAAAATCATTGGTAGTAAAACCCAGATCATGCAGTATATTCAGGTAGTGAGTGGACCTCATTTTTTAGGATTTATAGACCTGACCAACAGAAGCAACCCCCGATTATAACACTGCCCCAGTTGGCTTGTACAGTAGGCACTGTGCATGATGGATGCATCACTTCATTCGCCTCCCTTCTCACCTTGATGCACACATCACTCAAATTAAAAAGGGGGTCGTCCAGCACAAAACATGTCACACCCCTATAGAAGTCATTATGGACCTGTTTGTCATACAGTATTATATTACTATAGCATTTGCACCAGTCTGTATATTAATGTGATAACTAATCACTTTTCATCTTCTACAGGAACATAGTCCCATTCCAACCAAGAAGCCCAAACAGGAGCTTTCGTGTTCCTCATCCAAGGACAAAGAAAAGCAGGCAGAATGGTTACAGTGTCTGGCAACATCTGCGAACAAGGTATTTAGGCAAATCTATTTCTGCCTCTGTATAGCGCCACAAAAAAAAATTATGTCCTGTGGTTGATTTCGTGAGCTTGTACTCCCTCTCTCTCTCTTTCGCACACACACTCACTCACTCACTCTGTTCTGGTCTTCTAATTATTATTTCCCATCTCAAAGCAACACAGCAACATTAATTGACCACATTCTCCTCAGGTCTGCAGCCTTTCCCATTTATGTGATGGGAAATGTGATGTGTTGCCAGCTATTTTCAATGAAAAATAGCTAAAGCCAGGTGGAAAATTCTCTAAATGATGGCACACAGCAATTTATATATTCATTATGTCACCACACAGTATTTCCATTACAACTAGCAGCTGGAAAGAGAAGGCGGTGTGCATGGAGTATATCAGTAAGAGCCAACTACAGGTCATTTCTGCCTTTAGGCTGCTGAAGCCAGACGTGGCGCCTCGTGCCAACTAACATTCGCTCTTGGCTGTCCTTAAAGCTCTAGTGTACAAACCACAAAAGAAATAAACATTCAATCCAGAATGAACGTCATAAATCTCTCCTATGAAATTTGTGTCTTTAAAAAAAATACATATAAGTGTAAAGATCAAATTATTTACTTTTTACCTCATTCAATTTGCTTTTTATATAATTTAACATTTTAAATATATAATATTTCAGGTTGAACTATACAATATATATAATAATATATTATATATCATATTTAAGGAAAAAATCTTTACACATTAATATTTTTTTTTCCACATATTGATCATATGACAGAACTACTTTTACAAGAACACATTAAGCACAAGACGTGAAAGCGGTGGCTTAGGCGGCTAAGGCACTAGACAGTTGATCTGAGGATCCCGGTTCGAGCCCAGCCATCGAAGGGTTGCCACATCCCAAAAAAAACCCAACCTCTGTGTGCAGTGCCAGTCCCCTTCAAGAAATTTCAATGTAACGTTTGGGATATTGTAAAACTGCATAATCTATAAAATTTCCTCTTGAAATTAGATAATTCTCATTTCTTTATTCCAACATTGCATGTTTATAATACAAGTAAATCCCACCTTGTGCATGGCATTGATGTGCTGCTATTCAAAATATGATGTAGGGAGTATACGCCAGTTGTTTTTATGACGAGCTCATGTAAATGTGATTAGAATGTCATGAGGCTGTGTGCTTGGAACATTTTCAAAATTAAGATGATTCACGTGAAAAAACTTTAAACGCTCAAGTTGAATAAACAAAAGCAAAGGAGAAGCTCTTTAAGCAAATAAAGACGTGTGATCAGTCATGGGAAGCTCTGGCATGTGTATGCACAGCTCATTCTCTGCCAGCGGCAGTGCACTTGACTGAATGCGCGGATCGTCTCTCCAACTATCTGACTATAGTATAACGCTAAAGAAGTTCGGCAAGTAAGACTGCACCCTCGCAGGCAGTCAGGCCACGCTCCGTTCCTAGAGAGGTGCTTGACTGAGCCCTACAGACGTCTGAGATTTTGTAATATTTCAACTGCCATCATTGCCATCTTTAATATTTTAATATTAAAAGTTAAAAAATATAAAAAATAAGAGCCATTGAGTTTTTGCTTGATTCATGATCCTAATACTTAATTATTAATTTCAATAATGGAAAGATTTTTTGACAAGCAAAGTTGTCTCTTTCTCTCTTGTTTAGGATCTCAAGTGGCTTCAGATCAAGCAGAGGCCATCAGCTTTTCGGCCATGGTCTCCTCGGATCGCATCCACCGAGAAGGCAATTCCTAGTCACAATCATGAGCGGTATGGATCTTCAAAGTAGATATCCTATCTTGTTAACAGCAGTTATTTACTTATCTGGCCTGAACTCAAGACTGCCAGTTATGTTGTATTTCATGTTAAGATGTTAATGTTTATTTTTTTTTATTCTTAGATCACAACCCAAAGATTCGGAGAGCTTTGCATCACCTCCAGATACTCTGCAGAAGAAGAAGAAGAAGGAGGCAGAGCAGTCTGGTGCTGAAGGCTCCCAGCCTTGCTATAGCCACAAGTCCAGACCAGCCAAATGCTGGCCATCTGGTGAAGACCAGACACAGCCTGCCGCCTGCTTTCCTCATCCCCCACAGAACGACTCCAACTCAGATGCAGAGATCGAGGTAGACAACTGTGATGAGGGTGAGTTGTAGACTCGAAGAATGTGTGAAGATTATTATAATTTAACAGTGATGCTCCCTGTCTGGTGTAGACTAAAAAAATTCTTTTGCATCCATTAGCAATAAATTAGTCATTGAAACCCTGATAGATAAAGTGATTATTTTGTTACAATGGCATGTGTGATGAAAGGGGTGGGATGTATTAGGCAGCAAGTCAACAATCAGTTCTCCAAGTTGACGTGTTGGAAGAAGAAAAAATGGGGTAAGGATCTGAGCAACGTGGATAAGGACAATTATGATGACTTTTTCAGCAGTCAGAACACACAGTGCATTGCAACCTGCTGTGTATAGTGCTTAAAACGACTGCTGAAAGTGCCTACATAGGGCACATAAGCATCAGAAGTGGACTAGGGAGCAGTGGAAGGTCTAGTGAATTATGTTTTTCTTTAAATTACGTGGATGGCCGGATACATATGTGTTGCTTTCATGGGGAAGATGACCAGGATGCATGATATGGCTTGTGCCATATCATGACTTAATTAGAGACTTAATTAGTGACTTAATTAGTGATGTCGTTTTCTCGCATATTGCCAATGCAATGCAAGTCAAAGACTAAAAACGACTGCCATATATTGAATAACACTTTACAAAGTAACAGCTATACATGCAACCCCAGACAACTGTAGACCTGTACAAAAATCTTTAAATGCATTTTTAGGAAATGTTCTCTGTCACACATTTTTACCAATTAATGTCGTCCTACCGCGACGGGGACACAACGTCTCTGTCGGACCAGTGTTTGCTGGGAAGTTTCCAAAGTGTGTATACCTGTTTAAGTCATGAATACTAAACATCAAAACCTTCATGCAAAAATCCTTAAACAGTCAGTAACAATCTGTTTAATACATTTATTCCATTTGTCTATCATGACTGTACTACGACTTACCAACTTTTTTAAGTCATAATGGATTTACTGTATGCTTGCACTTTGGATTGACCCTGACAAAATTGTCGTACTCTTTAACAGCAGGGAGGTTCGTGACATATAGATGCGTTGATAGACCTGGTCAGACATGTATAATCTGAGAAAGAGAACACGCTCTGGTTTATTATCTGGTTTATCGTTTGGTTTATCTTCTGAATATGTAGTTGATATAAAAACAAAGAGTGATAAATGTAAAAATGGTGATAGAATTAAAAAGGGGATGAGTTACTATCCCATCCTTTAACAAACTGTAGGACGCAAATATCAAGTGAATATACTTTTAGTCTGCACTCTCCCTGTGAGAAGAACAGCTATCTCTAGGACAGCTGAATGTGTTTTGATTCAGATTAAGGTATCTGACTCCAAGACATTTCATTCCAACTCCAAAGAATAACCATGGCTACTCCATAGCAGCTCCAAAGAATAACACATCGCTTTTGCCAGATACACTTAATTGCCAACTGCTTTTTATTCCATCATATTTAGCTTTATTGTATAAAAAAAGGTTTTCTGCTGCTCTCAAATTAATGTTTTGTAAAGATCTGATTTTAAATCAATCTCATTTTCTTTTTTTTATCTATCCCTGTTTGTTTTTACATCTCCTTAACATCTGTATTTGGCAGATAAATCAGCAGATAGATCTCACACATCTGCACTGGCCTTTGTGTAAAAGTGCCTTTTTACAAAGAACTTTTGTTAAATGATACGTGTCGGCTCGGTATTGAGACCCATTCTATACATGCGTCTATATGTTGTAGACCTCTAGCTTGGTAATGTATGTCATTTCCAAAAATCTGGAAACGAGCAAGGTTTTGCATGAAGGTTTTGATATTTAATATACACCAATTTGGGTAATATTCAATTTAATCCAATTCAATTTTATTTGTATAGCGCTTTTAACAATTGACATTGTCGCAAAGCAACAAAACAAAAGAATTATTTAAGGAAGAAACCTTGAGAGGGACCGGACTCAACAGGGAACCCATCCTCATTTGGGTGATAACAGATAGCAGGGATTGATCTGCATCATAGTGTGTGAGACTGGAAGTTCAGTATAACAGGAGATGTGTTTAAGTTAATATGGATCCCAGTTCGTTATTGGAGGCTCAGGTAGACTGTTGGACGTATCAAGCAACTGCAGTCAATAATAATAATACTTGTGACTTGGTTTGTATCCAAAGGGTTGTAAACATATTACAGTGAACTTGTCAGAAAAAAAATCTCTACTCCCATGAGGCCCCATTTCTGCTTATTGACCTGAGGAAAAACTTCAACCAAGGCCTTGACTACACAGATAAGTTTTTTTTAATTAAACAAAGAGACTGTTTCTAAGCCACAAACATTAATTAGAAGATTATTCCATAACTGTAACGAATTGAAGTTCAACAATGTGGTACCTTCTAAAAAAAAGGAACACACTCAGCAAGTGAGGAACACACTCCTCCAAGAGTGTTACAATGCTTTCTAGCGGTGCATGAGTGGCAGACGAAGCACAAGTCAGTCTATGCCCTCCTGGTTGGTGATTGTCGCTGCTGTGGACATGCCGTAACACGATGGGTGGGAATTAGACGGGAAGAACATTTTGGGGGGGAAAATCAAACACTTTATTTTCTCTTGCTTTTTTATCCATTCTGTTGCTGTACAGATGCAAAAATATGATTATTGCAAAATATTATTCAAATATGCATGGACCTGACTTGACTGCCCAATTATGTTAGACCGTGTTCTCAACATACTGTATCAATGCAAACTAAAACCGTAAATTAAGGTTTACGTATGTTAAAAATTTACCTGTTTCTTGTGTTTGTTTCTATTGTTCTAGTGCCTTGTTCCCGCTCGTTCACTAATGACGCGGCTGTGAAGCAGTATGAGAGCATCCACAGACCTACAGCCACCCCTGGCTCAGAACTGGAGGCGCTTCAACAGATGTTGTACAGCAACCTGAGCTCCAAAGAGGCCAGAGAGAGGTTCCTGCAGGAGATTATGCATATGCAAGTTGAACAGGATATAAAGCTGAAAGAGGCTTTGCAGGCCAAGCGTAGCCTTCAGCAGGTACATCTTTATTTTGATGAGTTTTGAATAAATATCTAACTCTTATGTAGATAAACCTGTGTCTGACTAGCGTCGTCACCGCTAAGAAAGATAATTGCCACTTTTTGCCGTCAGTTTAAGGCATCGCCATGGCTGAACCATTTGAGATATCAAAAATCCCTTTGCAATTTTGCATCCTCCATATCTTGTATTCATATTGGCCCGGTTTGGTGGTGATCATATAAACCGCATCATATAAATAGGAGGAGTATATCAAAACCCATTGGGTGCATTTTGCAAACAAATCAAAATAACTGACTTCCTGTTGAATAGAGGCAAAAGTTGTTCAGCTCAATGAGATCTAAATGTGTACTGAGTTTTACATGTATACATGCAAGTATGTAGCAAAATCCGATGTGAGGGCTCAGTGCCCAGCTGTTCAGAATATGATGACCATCCAAATGGTAGCAGATTCTAAACTTTGTGCTGATTATGAGATTTTGAGCATGTTAAGACCCATTTAAAAAATTTGAATAAATCCTTAGAAGAACAAGGAGGCCCTTCACATGACATCATCACTATTAGTGCTATGACATCATAGTGCTTGGGCCCTAATTAGTCACATGCATATTTCAGCACAGGTCAATGCACAGGGTCCAAATAGGGTTAAGGAAAGCTTTACTCAACACTTCCAACAATGGCATTAAAACAAGCTGTGATTTGAATGCAAATGGATGAAGCCAAATGAATCTTCAACTGTGTCTGAATGAACCCCCACCCCGGTTAATCCAGGCTTTGTGATGATAAATCAATACAAACCTATAGCAGGGTAGTTTTTCAAGGTCTGATAAAGGAAGCAAATAAGAGGAAAATAATCTGATGAAGCTGAATTGGGGTCTTTCGTCTGAGGTTATTTTTTTATATGTATATGTAAATATATATGTAAACAAAGTATGCATTAATAGCCGTAAAAATCTAATTTAAAGTTTAAAATGATTTGCCCATAATGGGTGAAAAATATTGGGACGGTACAAATATTTGCCAACTGCTGTTGGCAATTGCAGCTTGAGACATGTATAGTAAGAAAGTAGGATCGTATTTCTCAGGGTGGAAACAAACTTGCTTATGTAAAAAACATTTGTAAGAGAGATTGCATCATCTTACATACTTGCATAAGTATAAAGCATAATCTCCTCCCTTTTCAATACACTTTGTCCATCTGTCAACAAGCTTTTGTATTTTTTGTATAAAAATAAATCTGTGAGCCACGAATGTACCACTGTCTTCCCTTCTTCATCAGAAGTGAATATTCTTCCTCATAGTAGTGCTTTCAGGGGGCCAAAGGGGTCTTAGTGACACTTCTCAATACTGCACACAGTCGTCACTAAATAACTGCACCGGGTACACCCTCAGACCTAAAAACATGAATCACTGCATGCTGCTCTTCTTTCATGCAAACCAGAACTGGGGCATCTATTTTTGTTCACACCGCAGTTAGAAATGAACTAATGGAACAAATTCACAACTGCACAGCAGTGACTGGGGAGACTGTACTGTAGGCTTGAACAGAAAACGCTGATAAGACAGTACGGCTAGCTGGGGGCCTGGCGAGAGCTGATTGGCCGAGCTCTCTCAGAGGGGCGGGATGAGAGGTACTTAGTGCTCCCACATTAATCACGGCGTTACAGCCAATCAGGGGCGTCAGTGAGCTCACGCAAGCGGAAGGAGCGGATAGCGCTGTCCTCCGAGTGTGTTACGCCGCCCCAACGTTGTGTGAGCGAGCAGTTCGAAAAGATGCGGTTGGCTTTCGGAGGAAACACGTGAGAGTCTTCAACCCTCCCGATTGGTAGTAGTAGCCTTGATGTGGGAGCCCCCTAGTGACGGGGAGGAACTTGAAACGACTAAATTAGGGAGTGAATCAGAGGGAAAAAAAGAGAGTTCGGCTAACAGAAGTTTTAATATAATCGGAGTGCAGATCATTTTTTAGTCACCCTCGTTTGGGTGTGTTTGTGTGTGTGCGTGTGCGCTATCCTTATCATTTATTTTAATGTTTGCAGCTGTCCGGGCAATTGAACTTTACATTTTTTGGGCCTTATTTATTCAAATGTGTCGGAAGTGATATAATGAAAATTCTGTCCCAAACATTTGTTATTGGTTTGCTTTTGCATCAAACAGTTACAGACAACTTAATAATAAAATATTGATACATTTTGATATTGTGTGTAAATTTAACGTGGGTATATGCACTTAATATATTTTTTGTAACTTATTTCAAAAATTATTTCTACTGTTTACTTATCTTACATTTCTTATATACATATATAAGACCATACTGTACATTTGACAATATGTAAGTTTGGTGTGTACCGCTATTGTGTATAGTAAATGCCGTGCGAAATTAATCAGGCTTTTCATTTTTTTCCGATCAGGAGCTGGAGTTTTTACGAGTAAGTAAGAAGGGCCGGCTGTGGGAGGCTGTCGAGGCCAAGCATAACCTGCGAAAGAAGCTCGATCGTTTGCGCACAGAATGTGATCGAAGGGTACATGATGCCAGCGAGTCGTGTGAAAGACTGAAAAGGGAGCTGGAGCATGAGCGGCAGAGGCACATGTGCGACAAAGGGTGCGAACCAAGCCAGCTGAGAGCCAAGTACCGTAACCAGGTAAGACTGTGGACCTGATTATTTGAAACTGTTTATATGCGGCTTAATAAAAACAGTTCTAATTTAGCTCCATCTCTCCATCGGCTTGTTATACGTTTCAGATCGAGGAGCTCCAGGTAAAACTGCAGCAAGCCGAGGCAGATCGAGAACAGCTACGAGAGGAACTGCTACGAGAACATGAAGCTCGGCAGAATCTGGAGCAAGTGGTGCGCCAACTCCAGGAGCAGCTCGGCCAAGGCGACCGGAAACAAGGCCACCCCAGCCCACTGCAGTTGTAGCAGGATATCTGGAAGAACGTCGAGGATGCTATGTAATTAAAGGACTCCATAAACGTTCAAAAGCCTCAATTCATGGACATAATGAGCATGTAAAAAAAAAAAAAAAAAGGTTTATGGGTGGAAAATATCTAAGTATATTAGACTGTATGAGTGGTGTATGAACCTCCCACACAGCCCTGATCTTAATTATACTGTAACAGTCCACTTGCTCTCAGAAGAGGACACTCACTCCAACACCGCAGGAGCGCAGCAGCACATAGGACTAATACACGTTCAGGTAGCTTTTTTTTTTTTTTTAGCTAATCCAATGAATTTATAATGTTATAAGCTATTTAACAACGATACTTGAAAATATAATGACTGCCTGGGAAAGAAATGAGGTTTTTCTGGTAGTGAGACTACAATAGCAGATAGATGAACTGATCTATAAAACAAGAAGGCATCAAAATGCCAGATTATACACCAGAGACACAATATCGATACATATTATAATGTTTTTTTTTCTTTTTCATTTTGTTATTTTCCATACAGTTAGCATGATTAACAGTACTACACTATGTATGTCATGGGTGGGCTTTCATATAAATATCCAAATAGTTTTTTTTTTTTCTGTTTATATTTTTAAATATCTTTGTGTATTTAAAAGCCCTATATTATTTTTTTTTATATAGTTTGTTTCAAACTATACAGTAATTTCCGGTTCCAAACTCTTTCGCAAGTATTTTATGTTGTACGATGTTCACATCTATATAAAACGAACAGTATTGCATAGGATTTAACGAGTACTCTGTGAACAATGTTGCTGCAGACTGTTTCAGTGATCGATCAGAAGAACTAATATCACTTTCCGCCGTGTACGTAAATCGGCGATAGCAAACACTATTCTCATTCAAGTGTTCATTCATTTTAGTCTCCGGTTCTAAGACTTGTTTGTAAAAGGATGCTTGACAAAAACATTTTTACTTCTATACAAAAAAAAAGTGGATATATTTTTTTTTACTCTACCAAAAAAAAAAAAATTGCACTTTGGAAAAGAGAAATATACTCTTACACAATGCACAAATTTGTAATTGTTAATATTCTGCCCTCTAATATTGTCTTTCATATGTCAAGCAAGCAAGAGCTGGTTTAAAGTTTTTTCTTACTTTTGTTACTTATTGTAAATAACACTTATTACATATTAAAGGATAGTTATTGTATATAAGCTGGGCTTTACATGTTAATGCCCACCTACTACTTTTTTTTCTCAACCAATATATCATATTGATGTATAGAATTCTTATAATGTACTTTGGGGCAATGCTAGGTAATTATAGTCTTAGTCTATATGGAAATCAATTTTAATAACTTACCAAAGCTAATGTTTGAGGGGGAAATGCTTTTACTGGGTTTTACCTCCCATTCATACAAAAGACTCATAACTTTGGTAACTTTGTGCAGTTATTTAGCATAGTAAATTTTGATTCATTTTATTTATTCTGTAATTTTAACTACTTATTTCTGAACAGTTTTGCTTGCCTCTTAGTGTTTTCTTTTTTTTTTTTCAGCTCCAAACCCTTGAAGGTGTAATCCAATACACTAGAAATACACTAGTTCAGGCGGCTGGTGTAGTTTTGGTTGTTATGTGGCTCAAATTTGCCACTTGTTTTATATTCTCTACATATAATACCCATTAAATAAAAATGACAATAATTGCACCTTTGTCTTATGTTTGTTCTACTTCCTGATTTTTTTTTTTTTTTTTTTTTTTTTTTACACATATTTACATATTTTACATATTTTACACATACACAAATTCAACTTAAAATGAGTAAGCATGTGCATAAATACAATTCCAGGTTCAAAAATGCTACCACATTGATTTAACTAAGCGAATAGGTAAGAACCTAAAAGTATGGACCTGTTTAATTTTCAAGGTTAAAAAAAAATCACTTGGTCTTTTTTAACATTTGGTAGTATATGTGATGACTAGATGAAGGATGCAGTGAGCTAATACATTTTGATAATTATACACACATTAGAGGCAGTTTGTCTATATAAGATGATAACATTCCATTAATAAGAGGCAGATAGCAAGAGGTGTAAACAGTACATAAAGTCCTGGCTTTAAATAAAAAAAAATGCTAATATTCATCTACACCGCGCAAGCTGTTTGTTGGACCACCTTAGCTTTAATTACTTTACGCATTCCCCATGGCATTATATTAACAACATTATGCAACCTCACATAATGTATTTCCATCCAGATCTGCAAATATTTGGCCAAGATCTTATCTTCTCGAGCACTTCCCAATTACTTTTTAATATCTAAAGGTCAGGACTCTCTGGTCCCCAATTGATGGGTGAAAATGATTCCTCATGCTCCCAGAACCACTATTGCAATTTAAGCCTTATAAATCTTTGCATTGGCTTCCTGGGATATATATATACCTTTGATGGAATAACCTGGTCATTGAGTATGTTCAGGTACTCAATTTACTTCATTTTATTGCCACATAACGTTTCTGACCCTACACCTGGCCAAATGAAGCAACCATATCTCATAGCAGGCCTCCAGAGGTTTGTACTGTACTGTAGGTACGATGCATGACGGGTGCATCACTTCATGTGCTTCTTACCCTCACATGACCATCATAATGGAATACAGTAAATCTGGACTCATCAGATTTGGTATTTTAACTTGCAAAAAGATTCTAAAGTACAAATTTAGATATATTTAAAGTGTGTAAAATAGAAGGATCATAAAAGGAAAATCTTCTGTCCTGAAACTAACACTAATCTTGCTTAGGGATGTATCACTTCATCTACAGACTTTACCTACAGAACTACAGACTTCATCATTTTGAGTATATGAGACTGTGTGTGCTGTATATACATGTACAAACAGCATCAGTTCACCAGCTGGGAGAGATACCTAGCACAGCATACAGTACACACAGCACACGTGATGGCAGTGTCTGATGAGCAAAAGAGATAAGCAAAGAGAGCATAGTTAAGCCTTTGGACAGATGCCCTTTGTTATATCAAAAGAACAAAAGTCATTAACATGTTCCAGGGAGAACAAAAAGATAAAATCATATGGAGACCTAGAGACAGACAGATGATAGGAAGCATATTAACATATTGTGAGTCATAGGTATTACCAAGTATTACCATGTTCGGAATTAGAAAACACAACAATGTTGGGGTTGTTTGAAAGAAATATGACATAGAACAAAAGGAGGTACGTGATAGAGGTATATGAAAGTTCACACAATGTGGTTTTAAGCAATATTTAACAGTATAAGGTTAATAACATATTACTCTCCTAAGGGGTAAGCAGGGGTTAGGGCTGAATACCGAACTCGGACAATTTGTCTCCATCTAACTGTCTACCACATCTTCTTTTTTTTCTCCAACCTCCTGCATGTCCTCCCTTACCATATCTATAAACCTCCTCTTGGGCCTTCTTCTTCTCCTTCTGCCTGGCAGCTCCATCTCTAACATTCTCCTTGTGATTCACCCCTCATCCCACCTCTTTACATGTCCAAACCATCTTAATCGGGTCTCTTTAACTTTGTCCCTAAACAGTCCTACCTGCGCTGCTCCGATACAACTGAGTATTGAAAAGAACTTATTCGTACCAAATTTTGATACCTAAGGAATAAATTAAATCTGTGTCAGTGGCGGGTCAGTGGCTAAGTCTGAAGTGTTCATTCCATATATATTATCGCTATATTCTGTGATAATTCTGCAAGGAACTTGAAAACAAAATGACAGATAATTAATCAAAAATTCTGGTGAGATATGTACCATAATATGGAATATTTATAACCCCATGTAGGCCTGTGTGAAGGTCGGAGCAAGGTTAAGGCTACAAAGTACTACCAAAAATGACCACCTCCTCTTGTGGACAGAATTGATCAGTATCCCCAATAAAAAAGGAAGAGACCAAGGGGGACCAAGGGGGTTGTTGCTGGTATTGTATCAGCAGGACTTGCTTGCTGCAATCTTCTTTTTTTCTTTATGAAGAGTTGGTGTATAATGCTGAAATCTTTACCTAATCTGTTCATGTATGAGCAATAATTTATCGGGCACTGGTAGCTTGTCTGGAATAGTTTCGCCTACTGGTTTTGCCTGCCATATAGAAGACCCAGGTTTGATTCCCAGCCAGTGCCCAAACCACAGCCCCTGGATCCAGTGCCGACCCCAAGCCTGGATAAAACGAGAGGGTTGCATCCGGAAGGTCATCGGGTGTAAACCTGTGGCAAGCTTCTATGTGTGGACTGGATGGTCTGCTGTGGTGGCCCCGTGCCGGGAGCAGCTGAAAGACCAACAACATGAGCAAATATTTATTTAACTCAGAAAGACCCGTATTGACATGTTTGCCGTGCTGTGGGATGACCTTAGATGCCACTTTATTATGTTTGTGGTACACTATATTGCCAAAAGTATTAACTCCCCTGCCTTCACATGCGTATGAACTTGAGTCTTAAACCATAGGGTTAAATATGATGTTGGCAGCTATGGGAATTTTGAACCATTCTTCCAGAAGTGCATTTGTGAGGTTATACACTGATGTTGGACGAGAAGGCCTGTCTCGCAGTCTCCTCTCTAATTCACCCCAAGGGTTTGAGGTGAAATAAAAGGGGGTGGTTAGACAGATTGATTAGCGGTCTTCAGTCTCTAGCAGCTATGGTTGTTTGTACAGGGCGTGTGAGCGTATACGAGGGGACAGGGGTGTAATGGACGTTGCAGCTCTGGGGAGGAAGTTGTTCCTCAGTCTGTTAGTGTTTGTCCTGTATCTTTTGCCTAATTAGAGGGGGACAAACAGTCAGGTGGACCTGGATGGGTTGAGTCCTTAATAATGTTGCTAGCTCTCTTGTGTAGGCAGCTAGCATAAACTATGTCCAGATTGGGGAGCTTGGATCCCACAATCCTCTGTGCAGTCGTAACTATGTCCAGGCCAGGTCTCTCTGGTTTGGAGCTGCGAGGGGAGTTTGGCTTTTTAGGCATTTTCTTGGTGCTTTGCTCAAAATGTGAATGTTTAAAGATTCTAAAATAAGGTTATATAGCATATTAGTTTTAGCATGGTTCATAGGACCGTCAAAAAGCATTTCAGGCTTTCAGGAATCATAACAGGGTTCTCAGGGAGTATAACAGGTCTCGCTGCACTTTCTAGAAGCATGCCATGACTAGGAAGCATAACATGGCTCCCAGGAAGCATAAACAGGACTCAGTAAGTGTTACACGGCTCCCAGTAACTCGGTAAAAAAAAAAAAAAACAGGAATAGGGAGCATAACAGTGTCCTTCCCCAAGCTAAAACAGACGTACTGTTGAAGCCGGAAAAACGGGAAGAATAACAATCAGCACCTTCCCATTAGAGCACTAAGCGCGCAAAACGGACCCGGTATTTTTTTTTTCCCCCCACACGCTCAGACCCGATTGGCTACTCGGAGAAGTGACGTCACGTCGAGTCTTGGTAGACCAATCAGAGGCGAGTCTCAATTGGAGCGCTGTGTTTTTATTAAAAATGGGCGTTTTATTCGGATCTATTTAATTACAAACCAACGCTAGTCGTAGCCCGGGTGTTGAGCTGTAATGTCACGTGCATATGTGTTTTTGCGCTTACATTGAAACTTTAAAGATGATAATACTGCGCAGTTGGTCGTAAAGTGGACCGCACTTGGGAACGTTTTTTTTTTTGTATGAAGGCAGCTCTGTGGACGGTTTGACAAAGCTGCAGAAGACGACGCTGTCCACCTGAGTATGAGCCGCTTCCCCTGGCGCACACGGGGAACAGAAAACAGTAAGTTTGCAGATTTAAATTAGTGAACAGTTCAAGAGAGAGAGAGAGAGAAAGGGTGATGGTGCAACGCCTCATAATCTGCATTTAACAAACTGCCGCAGTACCACTACCTCTTGTGAATAGTTCAAGAGAGAGAGAGATACAACGTTACAGGCGAAGCTGTTGTTTATAGTTATATAGGGATATTTTATAGACAGTAAAAGTGCACTAGTTCATTGCATGATCTTCCGGATTAATAAATGCTGTGTTTAGAAAAACTACGGCTTTTTTTGCTATGAATGTAAAACCACCGGAGACCAGATTGCCTCTCTGTGCCGTTAAAATGGCTGACTCGCCTCCCCGCCCCGTCTTGCTTCGAGACGGCTATTTAGCCGCTCTGCAACCAAACCACGTCACCTGGTAGGAAGCTCTGCTTTGCAATTGGCCGAAATTAGTCACGTGTGTGTATACGCGTGCGTTCCGAAAAAAATGAGTGCAGTGAAACCTATTTCCAGGTTACATAAATAAATAAATGTCATATTATTTCCAAACCGGTAATACAAACGTAACGAATATGGTTTTACACCCTGTAAGCAATAACGCCTTTATACATGACTTTATACTCGGCTTGTGGGTTTAAAACCTTTTAAAACGTCAGTAGTCAGAGTCATGCTGCAGCGATAACCAGTGCTATATATACTATATATATATATATATATATATATATATATATATATATATTGTATAATAAGCCATAACATTATATTAATATTCATTATATCTCCCCTTTTGCCACCATAACAGTGAAGCATTGTGTATTCAGACACCTTTCTGTCACAACCAGCATTAAATGTGAGACATCATTAGCAGTAGCTCTTCTATCCAATAGGACTACAAGGCCCAGACTTCGCTCCCCATGTGCATCAGTAAGCCTTGGCCACCCATGACCCTGTCACCTGGTGTTCACCGGTTTTCCTTCCTTTGATCACTTTTTGTATGTCCCGACCGCTGGAGTCCAGGAACGTCCCACAAGAGCTGCGGTTTTGGAGTTGCTCTAACCAAGTCCTCTAGCCGTCAAAATCTGGCCCTTGTCAAAGTCACTCAAATCCTTATGCTTGCCCATTTTTTTTCTGCTTCCAACACATCAACTTCAGGAAAAAGGGTTCACTTGCTGTCTAATAAATCAGTGTTTCCCACACAAAGTACACTTACGTGGGCCACCCAAGTGTATTTTCAGACCCCTTTTAAAAATCTGCCATTTGCAAGCTATTAACCAGTAGTGTAATAGTTCCCTCTTGCGCTAGCAGAATGAACAGGTACAGGAGCGGTAGATGCCAGAACGCTGTACTGAGAGGCATTAAATGCAGCGGATGCCAACTGCCGTAAAAAGTATAAGGCGTCTGTACTGACGGTTGCACTGCAGAGAAAAACAGTTTCACACAGTCAACGGACTCTTCTTTAAAAAAAAAAAAAAAAACGTACGGCAACACAGCACTGAGCCGCTTATATGGAAGTCATGCTGGTGTGTGTTGATGGAAGAGGCTTCAGACATCACACTGTGCATTTGGGTTCTCTGATCTGTCATTCAGAACCAAAGTTATCATTACTTTTAAAATGTGTCAATTGTACTGCTCCCAGTATATGAGAATGATGTCGCGAAAATGTCAAACTAAAAATGCATGCAGTATTAAACAACCAAAAACAACCATACAAACATGTAATCTTATGAATGTGTGTCATTTCTTTTCCTAGTTCTTATCCATTAAAATTTTTTAATTAAGTCATGTTTGTATAAGTGGTTTACAATTAAATAAAATACAGTTCATTGTATTGCTTAGGGTGTGCTGAAAAATGGAAGCGTCACTCTGTAATGCACAATCCTGAGGCCTATATATATATAAAATGGGAGTTCTGAGGACTCCCACCACAAGTATATTTTAGACTTGTGGGAAACACTGTGTATCCCAACCACTTTCAGCTGCTATTGTAATGAGATCTATAAAATGAAAATGTAGAGTGAGCCAAATTGTGATGGTTAGACGGCTGGGTCAGGGCAGCTCCAAAACTGCAGCTCTTGTGGGGTGTTTCTGGTCTGCAGTGGCCAGGATCTACCAAAAATATCATCAGTAAACCTCCAGTTTGGCTGGATGTTTATTATCATAACAGTTCAGCTTGTTGTAGTATTATAGAGTTCTGTGTAAAAGGCTTGAGCCACCGCTCATTCTTCATATTCAATTAAGTTAAATTATGTAGATTTAGTTAAAGAAATTGGAACAAATATTTTACTGTGACAGGGTGCTAACTGCCTAATGGTACAAGTGAAAAAAATAGTTGGTTTATGTAACAACTGCATAATAACGATTTGATAACATGTCATGGCTTTTGGACACCAGTCCATCAGAAAGCCTTTTCAAAGCTCTGCCGACTCTATCAGGACCCCCTGCCATGGTTTGATTTAAAATAAAAATAATACAGTCAAGACTGTCAGCTTTTATTCGATGGTTTGACAAAAGTCTGGCGTTAACCATTTATGAATTACAGCCATTTTCGTACACGCATAAACATCTTTTTAGCCTCTTATGGAACAAATGGCTGACAGTCAGTTGCAGGAAAAGGTGTGGCCTTTTCCCTTGCTACTCTATGACTACTCAAGCAAATAAAAGGCCTGGAGTGGGACATTTGGTTTTGGCAGCTGTTCATTTGAACTCCCAATGTGTTCTTAAAAAGAAGTAATTAACTGGTAAGCTCAGCAGCAGCAAAAGGCCTGGAAGATAACTAAAATGGATGAGTTCTGTCTATGAAGAAGAAGAACTCTTTCACAACATCTACAGTAGCACCTTGTTGTGAAGCGTCTGTGTTTATAAAGCCATCTCTTGTCTGTAGACATTAACAATGACATGCCTGCCTCCTCAAGAGCGTTCTTGGCTTGACTTGGCTGGTAACACTCAAGAACAGAAAGGCCAGATTAGGCTTTGCCAGAAAACATTGCCAGATTCTTTGGACTAATAAAACAAAAATTTAGCTTGTACCAGAATGATGGGAAAAGAAAAGTGTGGAGAAAGAATGGAACGGCGCATTGTCCAAAGCGTACCACATTATCCATCAAACATGGTGTAGGCAATTTTATGGCAAAAGCAGGTTTTTCGGCCAGTGCACTTGAGTCACTTGTGTTTATTGATGACCTATAGTGAGTTACCTGACCTCAAAGTAATAGAGCATGTTTTTCACTTACTGATGATAAGACTAAAGGCAGAAAGACCCACAAACAAGCAGCAGCTGTAGGTAGCTGAAGTAAAGGCCTGGCAAAGCATCTTAAGGCAGGAAAGCAAAATACTGTTTAATATTAAATACATACCTCTTAAATTCGATAAGTAATTGATTGAACTCTTTGATACGGTTATGTAAAATTCTCTCAGGCTAGAATGGTGATTGGGAAGTTGTCCATTTGCAAGATACTCTTCTTCGTGTAACAAGAATAAAACTGATCAAAATGATTCAGAACCATATTTCACATTAAAAATATTGCCCTACTTTGAGACTAGCATACTGAAAACATATTTTAGTTTGTATGATTTATCTATTGTATAACTTTTATTAAGAAACCCTTCACCTTTTTCATGGAGTCACTGAAAGTATAGTATGTGCTAAAATATACAGTACTGGAATGTTGATTTACCATGGTATGCGTAATGTACGTGTTTGAAGTGTGTGTGCACCGCCTCGCTGCAGACAGTGTTCATATCGTTCACGCAGATTCTCAAACATGTCACGGAACGTTGCTCCTGCAAAAGGAGACGATTTGCTTGTGTAATGTAGGCACAGTTCTTGGCCGGTTCCCACAGTTCAACAGACTCTCCTGTGACATTGCCCACAAATAGGCATCAAGTGGTATAAAATTGGGGAAGTGGGATGGGTATGGGAAGGAATTGTTCTGCCACCTTTATTTAAACTCGGCCTCATTCACGACCACTTTCATATGAGCGGAAATAATACCCAACTATGAACACTTTATTTCCTCTGTCGAGAGACCCATTTCCAACAACAAATGCACATCAGAACTTCCTTTTCAATACTGTGAACATGATGACAACATGTCTGGAGCTATGCCCCATTGACAAACACAAATGCGCAAGTTTCATTACTGTATATTTTTGTGTATTCTGCACAACAAAATTTAATTGCAACCCCCTTATTTGAAGCTATTAGTAAAACGTATACATTTACAAATGTCTGTTAATTGCAGGAAGGTAGTTATGGACAGATTATGGAGGACACTGCAGAGATGGCCCTAAGGAAGAAGCTGCATCTCAGTTTGGTTTACAGGCACAGGTAATGTAACGTAATATCTTCCAATGTGTTCCAGCTGGTAGAAGGATAACATTACATTTCAACTTCACATGATGTTACATATTCGATAGACTGCCTGACCAAAAAAAAAAAAAAAGTCACACTCTAATATTTTGTTTGACTGCCTCTTACTTTGATTACAATATGCAATGCGGTGGGTAGTTACTGTCAATTCATATTCCTAGAACCACTTTATAACAAGTTGAGTCCCGCAATATGCCGGTGCCATCAGAAGAAAAAAACGCCTGCTGCCTTTATTTTATTACCACATAACATTGCTGAATCTACACCTGACCAACTGAACTAACCACAGATTATTAAACTGCCTCCACAAGCTTGGTGGCAAGGAAAAACTCCCTGAGATGGAAATAGGAAGAAATCTTGAGAGGAACCAGACTCGGGGAACAGGGAACCTGATCCCTGACCACCATTTGGGTGCTAACGGATAGCAGGGACTGATTTGGAGTCGTACTGAGTGTTAGCTGGCTAGAAGTTCAATATAACAGATGTGTTTTAAGTTAATATGGAGTCTTAATATGGAGTCCACTTTCCTTATTGGAGGCTCGGGTACAAAACTGTCCTGAACTATTGAGTGAATTCATCAGAAAACAGCTGTCTGCATCAGCTGAGTCCAAGACCATCCTTATGGTAAAGTCGAACCATCCCATCCAGGTTAAAAGCTGCACTAAGGTTAAGTAACACAAGCAAGGAGACTCATCCCTGATCAGAGGCCAAGAGGAGGTCATTTACCACTTTAACCAGCGCAGTCTCTGTGCTATTGATGAGGCCTAAATGCTGATTGATACATTCTGTGAATGTTATTTCTGTGTAGATATGAGATGTTTCTACAACTTGATTGGAGTCCATCTGCGCCTAATTGAGTGTTGGAGTGTTGTGTTCAGGTTCAAGCTTTGGCTGGTCCACTCCTGGACTTTACAGAGTTGTTCTGTAGCCACTTCTGTGTTTTCACAGAACCCAATGCCCTGGCCTAAGCTCCTAAGCAGTCTGGAGATAGTTTTCACTCATGATCTGCATTTTCCACATTGTAAATAATTGTACAGTAAAAAACCATTCTATGTTGTTGTTCGTCTGAGATTCTATTTGTATCAGATAATTCTTATGGTTTTACACACACAAAAAAAAAAAATGTAAAAGGGGGGGTACTAACTTTTGAACAAGACTGTATATGTAAAATATTCAATTATTTTATTCCAATTTATTAAAAAGGTAAGTTGACAATAGGGAAAAACATATACTGCACAAGAGCATTTAAAAAAAAAAAAAAAATTTGCTAATTTGCATGCTAACACTCATTTATTTATGGCATTTTTAAGGAACAAAAGATTTAATAATGAAGAAGCTAAAGAGAAGAAGTTGTCAGATTGCATGCTGCAGAGGCAGAAAAAGGAGCAGTTCCTCCAACCACACAGACCAGGATATTCTTCTCCGCTCTTCCTCCCCATGTAGACTTAACTTCTCCACGTCCAGAGACACACTCACATATGCCCAGTCTCAGAAAATGGTAGAGGTAGAACTTGAGGGGAGAGTTCACCGAATTAACATTTCTGAACCACTAAAAGTCATTACAGAGGATGAGATGCTGGCGCAGGACCTGGCAGAGTACAACAGCAACAAAGAGAACAGCGAGCAGATAACAAGCTATGCCCAGCGAGACAACACGGTCTCCTTACCTAAGGACAGGAGGAAAGACAACAAACACAATGGCAAGATTAGACGATCTGGTAGCCAACACTACATCCACAACCATTTGAGCTCTGCTTATTGCACTCAGTTAATGAGCCCACTACCTAAACCTACCTTCCAGCGGGTGGAAGCTTACTCACCATCAGAAGCTCGTCCTCTTCCTGTGGCATACTACCGCTACGTGGAGAAGTCCAGTGAAGAGACCGAGATGGATGCAGAGTATGACATGGATGAGGAAGACGTGGCTTGGCTAGAGATCGTCAACCGAAAACGTGTGTCAGATGGGCATGCCTCAGTCTCTCCTGACACATTTGAATTGTTGATTGACCGGTTGGAGAGGGAATCCATAGTGGAGTCCCGGAGCCAAGCCTTGTCCCAGAGTGCCATCGATGAGGATGCTTACTGCTGTGTGTGCCTGGAGGACGAGTGCCTTAACAGCAATGTCATCCTGTTTTGTGACATCTGCAACTTGGCTGTCCACCAGGAGTGTTACGGCGTGCCCTACATACCCGAAGGCCAGTGGTTATGCCGCCGCTGCCTGCAGTCCCCCTCCCGGCCTGTGGACTGCGTCCTTTGCCCAAATAGAGGGGGTGCCTTTAAACAGGCCAGCGATGGCAGCTGGGCCCATGTAGTTTGTGCTATCTGGATTCCCGAAGTTTGCTTTGCTAACACGGTATTCCTAGAGCCTGTAGAAGGAGTGAATAACATCCCCCCTGCAAGATGGAAGCTTATTTGTTACCTGTGCAAACAGAGAGGAAGGGGGGCATCCATTCAGTGCCACAAGACCAGCTGCTACCGAGCATTTCACGTCACCTGCGCCCAACGAGCCGGGCTCTTCATGAAGATCGAGCCAGTGCAGGACACCGGCAACAACACTTCGTTCACTGTGAAGAAGACTGCCTTCTGTGGGAACCATTCTCCTCTTGGAACACAATTGGGGTTCAATGAAGAGCATGGAGGCTTCATAAGGGGTAGGGGACAAAGGTCATATACTCTAGTTCAACAAAATCAGCATGGGAGTAAAAAGGGTTTTGTCACGAAGCAAAAAAAGACCAGAAAGAATGGAAGTGTAGAGTCGATCAAGTCAGCAGTGCCTCTATTCCTCGTGCCCCAAATCCCATCCTACAGGTAAGACCTCCTGCATGTCCTCTAAAACACTATGAACATATTTAAATGTTTATGCCATTCTGTGTACCAATACAGAAAACCATGTTCATTTATGGGGTAATGAAGGCTTGATTTACACTACTTCTTAACAGGCTTAATAAGATTTGCACAGGTGTGCCAGTACAGAGGAAGAACCAGTTCATGCAGAGACTTCATAACTATTGGCTGCTGAAACGGCATTCCCGTAATGGAGTTCCACTCATCCGTCAGCTCTACTCGTACCTACAGGTTCAGAAGATTGAAAAGGTCTGGGAGCCTTTAAGACTTTTGAATCTTGACTTACGGTTTTATGGGCTGTATTTAGGGTTATGTCTACACTCAGGATTTAATTCTGCATGTTCGTATTAAGATCTCGGAAGCTGAAAGTATTAAGTATTCAGAAGTTTGTCTAAGTCTTTGTCTAAGTGATGTGCAGTTCTGATTTTGAACTTAAATGCATTTTCAGTATTAATGTCGGTGTTGCTATCTGGAAATTTGATGTAACCACAATATGACACACTGAAGTTATTATTACTTTGGTTGTTGTTTTTTTTTCTTTTCATGAACTTGATGTCTCATGGCTTCATGAAGTTGTGTGCATGAACTCTGCTATCAATGCAAAATATGAAAAAAATAAATGCAAAACAATACCTGTGTAACCAAACAGTCTGTATGCACAAATTTAGAAAAAGTTATGATCATTACACTATTAATGTGCGATATGCTGGTTGATTTGTTGCAGAGGGAGCCAAATGCGAAGGTGCAGGCATTGAGGGGAGAGCTGAAATACTGGCAGAAGCAGCGGCAGGACCTAGAGAAAGCTCGACTCCTAATCGAGCTCATCCGCAAGAGAGAGAGGCTTAAACGTGAACAGGTGCGCATGCATGCTTTTTATTGTTAATTAACTGAGCGGAGAATGAGCACACACTGAGAGAATTTATACTTCTATTTCATTTCTGTTTATTTTCATCTTTTTAACCTGTACTGTACACATGCATCATCAATATTAATCATGCATCAAGCCATTATCAGATAATAGAGAAATGCACTGAGCCAGATGCTGTTACCATTTTGTTTTGGTTGATTCTTACGGTTGAAACCATAATTATAGCCTTCGTTATTCAATTCACTAAATAACTAAATTCTCCTTATTATGGGTTAAGGAATTCATTGAAATAGAAAAAAGTAACAATTGTCTCAGAGATTGCACAGGCATTTTATTCAGTTTCTAGGACCAAACTTTGTCCTCCCTACAACTGTTAGAGATTTAAAAAGTTACATAAAATAATGTTGCTTTGTCATGATTTTCTTTGCTTGAGGAGAAAGTTCTTTTTTTATTCGTCCTTTTTTTTTTTTTTTTTTTTTTTTTGCATGTAAAAGCTAAAACTGCAGCAAGTGACTATGGAGCTCCAGCTTACTCCGGCCTTAGTACTACTGCGCACCACACTGGAGCAACTGCAAGAGAAAGACACTGCTTGCATCTTCATATCACCCGTCAATCTGTCCAAGGTAAATACAACAGAACAATAAAAATTAATAACTTGAGCTTCATTTAACACTTTATAGTTAAAATTAACATGTTTTTTTTCACGCGCGGACAACACTTAGAGGCGCATAGAGTGTTTTATCTGCTCTCAAAATGTCAAAACTGTGAGCTCAGGATTGTGGCATGAATATAACCTCATATCTAACAAGAGGAAACTAAAGAAAATGCAAATGTCTCCTCAACCAAATCATGGCATTATTTACCATCACTCATCAAATAGAGGTTATAACTTGACGAGAAAAAGCCAGAAGAAATACCTTTCATCTTCAAATTCCTGTTTGGAAACTCTCAAATTGGGAAATTCTCAACTTGAACTCAACTACAAGTTCCTCCAGGTTCTGGGAGTGATGTTAAATCGCTCCACACAGCATCAGAATAAACAAAGCAGAACTTCTTAATTTTCAATATGTTTTACTGTATATGCAGTATTGCTGTATTTCAGTATTACTGTATATCAATCAACATACAAACATCAAACATTTTCCCTTGTTAACTCTATTACATCGTTGCCATAGATTTTCCAAGTAAGGTTGTTGCTAATAAAAAGATGAACGTAGTTGTTCGTGTAGGTACCACTTTGTACCTCAGGTGCATGGTAGTTAAAAATGAGACCCTTCCAGTCTTCATATTTCCTACTTCCAAGGGATGTTGTATGCAGAATAATGTGTTGTTTTTCTACTGTTTGGTCTCATCTGGAAGAAGTTGGGTTCGTTTTTTGATTCTGATTCTTTTCAAGGTTGTCATGGTGTGTCAGGCAGTTTTTCTTCACCAGTGTCACCTCTAGCTTGTCCATTCGAGAAATAACTACAAATCTTTATTTAGATTTCTGCAAAGTTCCTCTCAAGCAATGTCAATTGTTAAATCCCTATATAACAATTATTGGGTATTAGTTACAATGTACATTAAAGAGCAGGTTCAATGGTTCCAACTTTTGTTCAAAATGATGCAACTGGCTGCTGGCCAACAAACTTTGGAAAAAATAAAGTGAACAGTTTTGCTGCCTGCTTCGTTCTGTTATGTAGGTTCCAGATTATCTGGAGTTTGTTTCTGAGCCCATGGACTTCTCTACCATGCGTGAAAAGCTGGAGGCACATAAGTACTCCTCTGTGGCAGATCTGGAAGCTGACTTCAACTTAATGGTGTCTAACTGCCTGCGGTATAATTCCAGTGATACTGTGTACCACAAAGCTGCCAAGCAGCTTAAGGAGGTGGGTGGCGCTATCTTGCGGCATGCCCAGCGTCAGGCTCTCAGCTCCGGCTTTGACATTTCCACAGGCATGCATCTTCCAACATCCACCAGCAAAAGGAAATCCAGCCAGCCTTGCTGGGACAAGGGTAAGTAGGCAGAACACCATAAGAATTGTTTTCGCCAGTAGCACAAATTGCTTAAAAAGTTAATAATGAGCTATGAGAGAAAGATGCTGGAATACATAATGCGTCACCAGGTTTTCATAATAAGTGTTAAAGGGTTCTTATCCCGGTTCCAGTAATTTTACATTTTTGCTTGATACAGCCCAATAATTTGACCCTTCGGAAATGGCAACTTTGGCATTATTAGTCTTGGTTGATTTTTTTATTATTTTTTTTCATCATAAAAAGCCTGCAGTATTGACAGGGATGTGCAGACTTTGTATTTTACTTTACTTTGTATTTACCACCAAATGGGGCCAAGTCTGTAAAATGTGTGGTTACTTTGAATAAGATGCTTAAAGGTACTGGTAAAAATATAAATTATTGAAATGTTTCCCCTTTGACAGTACAGGTGTTTTAGGAACATTTAGCTTGCTAGAATAAATTTCCGACCAAGAGTTTTTAGTGTTCTTTTTTTCTTTTCTGTAATTTCCCTATATAGTGGACATGCTTTTGGACCCTGGAAATTGCCTCCACTTGTCTCCAGAGACCCGGCTGAAACAGCTGCTTGAAAAGTTGGACACGGTGACGTCCATGTGTGCCAGCGGAGGACGCACTAAACGTCTGCGACTGCTGCGCAGGGAAATCAACAGTTTACGGCGCAAGCTCAGCTGCCAGCGGAAAACCTCACGAATGCTTAGTGGAGACATAAAAATGGAAGACAAGCATGAGGAGGATACACAGATTGAAAAAAATGATTACGCCCCAGGCATTCCAGGTGCTCTCTATCATAGAACTCTTCCAGTTCTCCACCAATTTTCCACATATTGCTCTTTAATTACTTTTATTGTCACTTGCATGTATGATTCTGGCACAGGGGTCCCCAGACTAGGGGCATTGCTAGATTTATAAGTTGTATGAATGTCTCTCGTTTGTTTCATGCTTGTATTTTACAAAAATAATATTTGATATATATTGCTCTTAATTTGAAGTGTGATACTGTATGTTATTAGTTTAAAATATTAGGAGTTGCATTTAAACAAACCACAGTTAAATAAAGCGTGATGCATGCCATTTAGTCAATATACTGACAAGCTGCACTTGCAGTTCAGTACATAAAAATAGGTAAACTTATTTGTGTATCTACCTCGTCTATTTCCTTGCCAGTCATTTCATGCTCTTTCAGATGACCTTAGAACTATTTATTTATGTTCAGACTCCAGAAAATCTGCAAATAAAATACTCAAGAGTCCACATTCTCATCTCCTCTCCTTTACCAGGGGACGCTCCACCAAATTCCCCTGTCTTCTGCACGGAAAAAGGAGGAATGACCACCCACAGCCAGTTGTATAACGAGCAAGGAAACAGAAGTAGGGGGAGAGGCAGAGGCAAGGTGAAATCTCCCAGTGAAGTTTCTGCCCATACAGAAGTAGGAGATGATAAACTCCATCTGAAAGAACGACACACTTTGGGTACGTCCTCACAAGAGGAATCTGCTTTTGCCAAATCATAATTCCATTCGGAACTTTTGATACGATAAGGAATTTGTCAGTAGTGCATAAAACAACGTTAATGGCAAAGTCAACAAATGGGACGTGATTACACAAAGGTGTGATTTTCTTTGTTCAAACTCTGTGTTAAAAAGGTCTGATAAAGTCTTCATGAGAGGCAGACGCAAAACAAACTATGGTGGTGTTGAAGTCAACCCAGGACTTTTGATAGTGCAGAATAACTAAACGCAGTAATACACTAATGCACTTATCCTAGTATTTCACTAGTGCTTGGATACCGTCAAGGTAGAAAGTTTTCTACCACGATTGGAATCCCTGGTTCACATCTGAAATCTTTGCTTGATGCAGGGCTGTAATTTGACCATTCTGAAACAGTAACATCATTGCCACGACCACTGAATTTTGGACGTGTGGACTAGAGATACTTTGGTTGTTGAAGAAATTTTTAGCTGGTTGTATTTTCCTCATACTAAGACCCATAAAAATTATTATAAAAGCTATTATGATTTTGCACAAAACACATTATTAAAAGAGGGGGTACTAGTGAATATACACAGTGGCGAGAAAAAGTATGTGAACCTTTTGGAATTTCATAGTTTTCTGCATTCATTTGTCATAAAATGGTATCTGATCTTCATCAAAGTCAAGAGTATTGACAAATCTATAATGTGCCTAAAATATTAACAGAAATTCTTTATTGAAAACACTCATTTAACATCCAAAATGGTAGTAGAAAAAGTATGCGAACCCTTGGAATTAATGACTCTTTGACCCTTCCTGGCAGCAGTAACCTCAACCATGTGCTTCCTATAGCTGTGGATCAGACATTGTCTTGGAGAATTTTAAGCCCATTCTTCCTGGCAGAACTGCTTTAGCTCTGTCATATTTTCTGGACATCTCGTGTGTATGACTCTCCAAGTCATTCCATAGCATCTCTATTATAATGATTTTTAAAAAGGCTAATTGGAATCAAGTGTTGGCATACCTGGAGTCTGGTTAAGTTACAAAGTTTGGACATGTGGACAAATGGAGACATTTGGAATTGTGGCTACTCTACCAAAAAAGTGGGCACCCTGTCAAAATGACCTGAACAGTACAACGAAGACTCATCAATGAGGTAAAGAAACAACCCAGAGTGACAGCCAAAGATTTGAAGATCATTGGAACTGGCTAACATCTGTGTTCATGAGTCTACAGACAAGCAGGGTGTCCATAGCAGGACACCACAAAGGAAGCCGCTGGTTATACTAAAAGAATATCTCTGAATGCCTGAAGATTGTGAAGGAACACATTGATACTCCTCAGCGGTAATAGCAAAATGTTCTGTTCACTGATGAAACTAAGATTGAACTATTCGGAAAGAACACGCAGCACTACATCTGACATAAAAAGGGCACTGCATATCATCATGGAAACATCATCCCAACTGTAAAGTATGGTGAAGGAAACCTCATGATTTGGCCTGCTTTGCTGCATCAGGACCTGGCCATCTTGTAGTCGTTGAGGGGAAGATGAATTCCCAAACGTATCAAAAGCGTATTCTTCAGGATAATGCGAGAATCTGTGTGTCAGCTAAAACTCTAAAGAAATTGGATGATGCAACAGGACAATGGCCCAAAACAGGAGAGCAAGAATGGCTTTAGAAAAACAACATCCACCTTTTGGAGTTGGCCAAGTCAGAGCTCAGACCTCTCTACTTCGATGAAGATCAGGTCACATTTTATGATAAAATAATGTAGAAAGCAGTGACATTCCAAAAGGTTCACATACCTTTTCTTGCCACTGTATGTATTTATATGTTTTTTTTTTTTTTCTATTTCATTTCAGGTTTGACAAATGGTCTTAAAAAAAGGGGGGATAGCCTAACAGACTCGGAGAACTGTTTTGCTGCTTATGAAATCATTAGGTAAGAAAGAAAATTTTCACTTAATGTACAGAAAGGTTGAATGAATATACTATACTCTTTATATATTTATTTATTTTTATTACTTTTTCCATGGATAGTTCTTCACCACCCAAAGGCACTCAAGGCAAAACATCTTTAAACAAGGAGAGAGAGAACACAAAGGCTGATTCAGGTAGATACAAATACGAACTAAGTGAAATTTAAATCGAAGATTCCACACATTTGGAATACTCATAATTTCATATAATGATTTTCCCAAAAGAGACCAGCCTGAAGCCTCTCAGCTTGGTTTGGGCTAAATGCAGGGGGTATCCCTCATATCCTGCCATGGTAAGATTTCTTTCTTTCTTCTGTAAACCAGTCATTCTTTTATTGAGTTAGTTAAATCGCTCGATCATTCTAATCAAGTGGGTTTTCTGCAGATGGTAGATCCACACATGTCCAAAAAAGGAATTCTTCATAATGGCATTGTAATCCCAGTACCACCGAAAGAAGTGCTAAAACTGGGAGAGCGCAGACAGATGGAGACTGAGGACAAGCTTTTTCTCGTGCTGTTCTTTGATACAAAAAGAACTTGGTAAGCAACGCAAGGTCGAAGCTATGAAGTTATGTCGCTTGGCACAGATTTAAAGGTGACATACAAACGAGGATTAATAGAACCTGAAATTGGTGTGCAAATCTTATATACAGACTTAGACATGTGTATAGATGTTTTTTGTTTATGTGCTGGTATGGTTATGGCAACTTTTTCAGCCACTCCTGCTAATGTAATACAGTATGTTATAATGTAATTCCAAAGGGAATAAATAAATAAATATTGGTGAGGTGTTAACAATGCTTGGCACATTCCCATATTTGTGCCTTACTGTTTTATGTTTTGTAGGGGTTCCTGTGCCTCCATCAGTTGAAAATGAATCAATCAATAATTTATTTATATAGCACTTATTAACAATTTCAAGTAGACCCGAGTGCTTCACATAAATAAAGAAGACAAACAATAAGATAAAGAAACATGAGATCAACAAAAGCTGTTAAACTAAAAATAAACACGTAAAAATTAAGAAATTAACAAAATTAAGAAATGGTTATACATTAAAGCAGATAGCCTAAAATAATATTAAGAATATAGCTCAACAACATTAAGGATATAAATCAACATAGGAGCAAAACACAACATTAAGAAAATAAAAACAATTTTAAGAGACTGTTTATTATGAATACAAGAAATAACATGTATATAGCAGTATATAAACATCTATAACTACTATACAGTAAATGCTAGTGTAAAGAAGTGCATTTTTTATTTGGATTTAAGAGGCCAGGGCCCGTATTCACAAAGCTTCTTAGAATTCTCTCAGAGAGCTCCTATCTTATCCTAAAGAGTCCTAGACTACAAGTGATTTAGGAAAATTCTCAGAGCAACTCTGAGTAAGGAAAGTACAAAAAGCTTTATCTTAGTGAGGAGGTGTGGTTGACCCCGTTGCTAGGGATGATGCAGCAGTTCAAGGACTGTGATTAGTTGATAAAAGTCTGTAAAGGTCTTGAAATGCTGTATTTGTGAAAATAGAATAGACAGTGAAATCATGTTTGTATATAAATAAATTGTATAATCATGAATACAGGCTACTTTTAGATATTTAGCATATAACAGAAACTTTGCATAAAGTTAATTAAAACAGCCAAATGTTGAAAATGTGTTTTATTTAGCATTATAAATTTATTTACCATACTGATTTTATTACTTATAATCCATTTCATTTTACCAATTGTAGGACAGTCTATTTAAGTTGCACTTTGGGATGGTATGTAGTCAACAATCCAAGAGACAAACTGGACAAAAGAGCAGTGTTTACTTTTAGCTTTACGTTCAGTGTTTGGAGAATATTTTGTCCTCTGCTATAGAAACTCTAAAGCCTCTTAAAAGTCCTCCTCTCTACTCTTAATAATTTTTTTACCTAAGGAGATGTTTTTAGGGCTAAGATGTTTTGTGAATCATTTTTATCTTTACTAAGATTTAGTCCTAAATTTAAGGGGAAAGAAAATGTCATACTGTAATTCTAAGAATTTGGTAGAATTTCGTCACTAGGAGCAACTTTTAGGCTTAAGAAGCTTTGTGAATACGGGCCCTGGTCTGGTGTTTTCCTATTGTAATCTCAGGGAGTTTTTCCTTACCAACGTTGCCCTGCCTTAGTCATCAGGGTAAACTGATATTAATAATGTTAATATCATCTATGATATTAATTAATCTGTAACACTGCTTCATGATGATTTATTGATTACAGTGCTATACAAATAAAATTTTACTGAATTCTATAAACATCAAGTAAGAAGTGGTTTTACAGACAACGATGTTAGCTAAAGAAGTCTCATTCATACTGTGGTGTGAAAATGAAGTGGTTGTTCCTCTATTGCCCAACAGGCAGTGGCTACCAATCTGCAAACTCCATCCGATGGGAATCGATGACACTGTGGATAAACTTCGCCTGACGGAAGGCAAGAAATCAAACGTGCGGAAGTCTGTACACATGGCGTACGAGCGAGCGATGAGGCATCTCAGGCATGTGCATTCAGATATGAACTTTAATCCCACATCTTTCATTTAAATCAATTGACTGAGTTACAGCTCAATGCTGTCATCTTGTGGGAAATGTAAGATATTTTGTGTCCGCATGATAACTTGTATACTATGAATAGACACCAGGGTCAGGTGTCTTTTTATCTTGCAGGGGTCCAGGGCCTTTCTGATACTCAGACAGGCCGTGTTTTGATTCATGTGACCACTGTCAAGCAATATAATAAATGTACATCTCTAAAAAATAAGTGTTTTTTTTTCTTTCTCAAAAGTAAAACTATAAGGAGATGATTGCAGTGTTGAGGCCTAAATGAAGCCAAATAAATTGTTAATAATATGATGGCTCAGTTGGATTAAAAAAACATCCATGTGTACATTTCCATGCAAATAGAGTAAACTGATTGAGGTTGAGTATCAGAATCTGCATGTTTGTTTGAGTCAGGTTTCTTGGTGGAATAAGGTCTTATAAGAAAAAAAAAAAAGTGTTTATTTAAATTTACTCAAGATAAGTGTGCGATGTAAAGGGTAGTGTGATGGTTGGCAAACAGCCTTAAGAGCCTTTATGTGCATTCAAATGTCATGTTTTAGCTACTATACTTGCATTTATTGCTCTTAGTGCTCTCCATCTTAAAACTTTGATGTGTTAAATTTGCATTCACGGGTTTGTTGTTTTATGGCTTTATTACTTGAGAGGAATTTTTGAATTTTTAAATTCTTAAAATGAAGGTTTTTTTTTTTTTTTTTCCCCGTTTCGTTTTTTGGCATGTAATTGACAGATTTTGGGACATACCCTGCTTTTGTAAATTTTAAAGCATGTGTGTAGAAAATATTAATTTGTTTTTAAAACTAAAATGTAAATTAAGTACTGCGTAAAACTGTACATTTTATTTTAATTTATATTGTGCAGTTACACAATTACAGTATTTAATAGTAATTGAGGAGATTCAATTATAACAATGCTCTGCAGTAGTCAGAAAGCAGCTGCATACACAAGTGTAAAAAAAAAAAATAAGTAGGTCCATGTATCATGTATACAAAGTAAAATAGAAAAACCTTTTTTTTTTTTTTTTTTTTAAAGCCTGTTAAATCAACTTAATGTGCCCCACCATGCCTGTAAGCATTTTGTGAAAAGGGAAATAAATACACTTTTGTTTGATATTTTGCTCCACAGTTTCTTGAACCTGAACAAAACGTTTGTCAATTGTGTTACATAATGTCACAGCAAATAGCACATTTTTGTTCAAATGTAAAAGTGAAAGAGGGGGAAAAATACATAATTATTTTTAACAGTCATGTAAAACATGTTAATAACACTGACTTTGTGTTCTTATTGTCTTTTGAAAACACATCATCTGTTCTGGACAAAATGCTTCTCAGTGAAACAGTGTTTTTCCAAGCCTGTAATATGAGATGACACAAAGTGACATTTTAACAGCAACACACAGTAGCAAAGTCTAGGTATTGTAGGACTAAACATTGTACTAAATGAAACCACAGAAAAGACATATGAGATGAGATGCCTTCTTGTAACAGTACATTATAATTTATTAGGCAAATGTATTTTAAAGTTTGCATTTTCATGTATAAAGTAATCTGATTAGATAAACACATTTAAGCAATTTCATAAAAGAAAAAAATCCAGATGTGCATGAGTCAATTAACAATCAGATGTGGCATGCTTCCACTGGTACTATTTAAATCAGTACCTTTAAAATAAAATAACTTTAACCTATAGTACCCGAACAGTGTTCATAAAAATATACTTTGTATAATACACAATGTATATTTAATCTAGCATGTATTTTCAGGTTATTTTGTTTAGATCTAAGGAAAGAAACTAACTGATTATTATTAATGCACATGTGCAGTAAATATGGAATGGTTTAATTAAAAAAAAAAAAAAGATATAATTTGTCCAAAATGTATTTTTTTATTTCTTAAAATCTCCCAATGGTTTTAATTAAAGTTTCTATTTCAGCCGTGACAGGTGACCGGCCAACCAGTACGAGTTATAATCTATTCTGTGCCTGTCATCCAGGGATCACAAGTTCAAATCCCACTAGTCATCTGTAACAAGGAATCTAGGGAACAGATAAGCCATGCTCTAAAGAGGTAGTACACTTACTGTACATTCTCACTTCAGTCAACACTACCCAATCCACTGATGCAAATTGCGCTTGCCGCCCGCTCTCTAACTGGGTGTGACACCCTGTTTGAAACGGTGCAGTTGTTCAGTGTCACGTGTCTCCTCTTATTCCAGGAAGCACATGATGGTTTGATTTTCAGTTTGATTTTTTTTTTTGTACAAAAAAATAGCTCTGTCCAATTTTGAGCTTTGTTTGAGTGAGGGAAGGTCCTGTAACTTCTGTGTAGTTTTGAAAAAAAAATGTACAAGTTATTCAACAGTTAATGTTTAATTATGAACATACAATTAAAAGTTCCATGGGGAAAAAAAACACTACAAAAAATGTGTTTGTGTTGTCATTTAAAGGTTTTAGAAAGAAAATCTAAAAAAACATGAAAATCGGAATTGGCCAAGAAAGCTGCAATTGGTGCATCTCTCGTTTTAATTTTATCTTTAATCTTTATTAGTATTTTGTGGACCAATCTAATTAGATTTCTTTCTTTAATGTCAGGAACAAAAAATTTAAATAAGAGTAGTTAGCATGTAAACTTCATATCATATCAGCTCACTTTTGCCATTTGACCAAAGTGAACTAGCTTGCGCTAAATAAATAACTTTAAAACTTTATGAAAGTAATGCTTTCACCTGTAGGCATAAGCTACATCAACTATGGAATTAAGATTTTGATCTGCTCACACTACAAAAATCTTTTTGGCTAGTCGATCACGACTATGGTATCGGGTTTATTTTCCCTGATCTGGATTTTTCATATTATAGTATCGTGACAAACACAATCATTATCCTCAAAAACAGTCCCACAATTTCCAGTTTAAAACCAACAAGGGAAGCATATTATTATTATTATTATTTAAGTCTTGAAAAACTGGATGGTGGATTTTAAGTCATCCTACAGTAAACAGTTAAACACGCACAAAACCATATACAATGTAATCATTTTAGAAATCAGTTGTTTAATGTCTGACATGTCTCACATCTTTCTATTTATGTAACTGACTGTCAAAATGCATTTATTCTTTTTTTTTTTACTCCTGTATGAATGCTGAACAGTAGTAGGAGTAGTACAGCTGTGACCAAAAGATTTGAGAATGACAATAAGTCTGCTGCTGCGTTTTTAGATCTTTTTGTCAGATTACTATGGTACTTTTTTTTTGGCAATTACACTGAGTTTCTGCAACGAGTCAGTATTTGCAGTGTTGATCCTCCTTTTCTGTAATTTGATCTGGCATGCTGTCAATCAACTTCTGGGCCACATCCTCACTGATGGCAGCCCATTGTTGCACAATCACTGCTTTGAGGTTGTCAGAATTGTGGGTTTTTGTTGGTCTATCCACTTTGTGAGGATTGACCTGAACGGCATCTACGCTAATTCTTTTCCACCTGTTCTTTCTTTCTCTACCCATCCCGAGGCATCTGGACATTGTGCCAGCTCCAGTAGGCAGAGGCAAACTCTTCGAGGATCTTGAGGCATCCAGAGAAGGAGCACATCCAGCTGGATTCTGCTTCATGATGGTTTGATCTACACATGCTGCTCCTGAGCTCCCAGTGATCCAGACCCCCTCTGTCCTCTGAACCTGCTGACTCATCCCTGTGCTAAACTGGACTCCATGATAACTTGGACAACTTCTGTTATACTAAACCTCCAGCAGCCTAACACACATGATGTCGTTATATAATTCCTGCTATCTGTTATCACCCAAATGAGGATGGATTCCCTGTTGAGTCTGGTTCCTCTCAAGGTTTCTTCCTATTGCCATCTCAGGGAGTTTTTCCTTGGTGGTGTAGTGGTTAGCACTGTCACCTTGCACCTCCAGGGTCCGGGATCGATTCCCCAGCCAGGCTTGATTCCCGTCTCTGTGTGCATGGAGTTTGCATGTCCTCCCTGTGCTTGGTGGGTTTCCTCCGGGTACT
>JAQMYL010000016.1:13506038-13524155 GCA_030014365.1 Clarias pachynema | reverse complement strand
TTCAGAACGTGGTATCGGTTCCCGGTATCGGGGGACTTTTAACGAGTACGAGTACTTTAGAAAATGTGGTATCGAGGTCGATACCCGATACCGGTATCGGTGCATCCCTAATTTTCAGGTTACTTAGCAAAAGGCCTAATAATCCAATCCAGTTAAACCTTCAATCTAAATCTAGTGACAGGGAGACAGCATGATCACAAACCACAGAAAGGTTCGAATTTATAAGTGATGTGCCTTAAATTTTTGTATAATTTATGTTAAAATTTGCAATGAAGTGGAACAGGACACATTCCAAAGCTGTTCAAAGATACAAAAAATATATATTTTAGGAATTTCTGGAAAATATAATCTCAAGAGCACATGGTTAGGGGGACACGAAACAATATATAAATTACAAATGCACTATTTGTCTAAAGAATGATAATAAAGTGCCCTAATGGCGAAGGTCCTGGCTATACATACATAGAAGCATAATAAGTTGAATGTATATTTTGGACCCTGTACTGTATGTATAATTTTTACCCTGTACTGATTTTTGAACCCCAAATACATCCATTAAACCTTGTGCACCAACATTCTTGGTTAAATATTTCTTCTGTTAAATATTTAATTATTCTCCTCCAGAAATAGACCCATTCAAAGAATAACTGAAACAACAATATCGGAATCTGAAATGAATTGCTTTTGTGGGAGACTTTTCAGTGAAAGTCCCCTTACAAGCCAAACAGCAAGAGATATAGTGCCTTTTATATCAAAAATTGGTCCTAATATTAGTTTCGTGAGGCAGGTCACCAAAAACTTTTTTTCTTTTCTTTTTTTGCAATCAGTTTTTCTCCATTTTATACATGGACCTGTGCACATATCTGTGAAAAGTTAAGAGGAGGAAGAGGAATGTGAGTCAATATTTGCAATATGTACAACTTTGGTGGACCATGTAATCAGTCATAGCCCATCATGACTGAAGGTGGGAAATGGGTCCAGCTGAATTTAAGCAGCCTCACAGCGGCCTCAATTATCCAGCCAAGCCTTTAGAGTATAAAACAGGTAAATAACCATTTGCAATGTTTTTCAGAGCTCTCTACAGTAATTACAGCATACCATAACTTTATGGTTTCTATGACTATCTACAGCACTTAAAAAACATAGTGTAAAGTTTTATCTTACATTTATGTAGCATTACATTGAAATGTGTATTCTATAAAGTATGTATACACTATTTACCTAAAAGCAAGATAACCAGAAAGAGGTGGCAGAAGCCTGAAATTCACAGATAAGCAAGAGACTACCATAAATCCACATTATATACTGTAGTTATGGAAAATAGTGCCATCACCCTGAGGGAAATCAGGTCAAATTGCAGCAAAAAATACATTACTTCGTAAACAACAATCTTGCTTCGGACAAGAAACACAAGGATTGAACATTAGATGAGTGAAAAATGGAGTTGGATTTGACAGGTTTTTTATTCTAACTGCCATGTCTTTGTCAGACGAAGAGAGGATGAACAGACGGTTCCTGAATGTGTGGGTCCCACTGTGAAGCACTGTGAAGAAGAGGAGGTGTGATGGTGTGATGGTTGCTTAGCTGCTGACACTGTTGGTGACTTAGTCAAACTGAGGACACACTTAACCAGCAGGGCTACCGCAGCATTTTGCAGTGATATGCCATCCCATCCCATCTGGTTTGCATTAGTGAGATCATCATTTGTTTTCCAAAGAACAATGACCTTAAACACACCTCTATGTTATGTAAGAGCTATTTGTCCAAGAAGGAGAGTGATGGAGTGTTGCATCAAATGACCTGGCCTCCACAATCTAAATCCAATCTAATCCAATCAGTTGAGATGGTTTGGGATGAGTTGGACAGAAGAGTGAAGGAAAAGCAGCCAATAAGTACTCGACACCTCTCGGGACTCCTTTCAGGATTGTTGGAAAACCATTCCAGGTGAGGCACAAGCACACATACAGACTGATCAAAAAAAGTCATCAGTCATCTTCATCTTGGATTACAGCACACAATGTGGTAGCCAGTTCATATGTGAAAATCGTTCCTTGTGCTCCCAGAAACACTTGTTTCACAATTTTAGCCCTGTACCATCAGGGAAGAAAAATCCATTTGTGGTTCATTGATGCTCCCTAGCAATCTGAGGCTTTTTCTGAATAGCTAGCCTCACTAAAAAGTGCTTTTCTTATTGCCACACAGCTGTTGAGTCCCGCTCGTGTTCTCATCACATTGTTTGCAGATGGAAATGCTCTTACTTTATTAAACATTGCTGTGAAACTTTTTTATAATTCTATATTTTGTTTATGATGCAGTCAAGTCTTTCATGATTTATTTCTGATCACATTTTTTCCACAAAGTTGATATCCATTGTCCTTCTGGATTTTAATAATGCATTGGTTCTTAGTTAGTGCTGGAAGTCAGTAATCATTCCATAATCTATCATCTGTCGAAACCAATCGATGACTGATTAATAAATTATTATAATAACTGCACAGCACTATGCTTCTTTGATGGTTTTGTTTTTTTATTTGTTTTTGTCTATTGATCAAAAACAAATAAAAAATTATTACACCTCAGTACCATAAGGACATCACCACGTACTTTACCATAGGTCTCAGTTGTCATAAGTTTTGCTGCTCTGCACATCAACCATGAGGTCTGTCACCTGGGATGTGAGTACAATGTTAGGTTGTGAGTAGGGCTACACCGCCTGCATCAGTGCACACATTGTGAAATCCGATCCGATCAGTGCAACGTGTGGCAATTCTTAAAATAAACACTTAATAAAATTGGTGCTATGTGCGCGCACACAGCACACACTTTTTATAGTTGAGTAAAAGTTTAAACATCAAAATTATAGTTATTATTTACTAGGAATGCTCCGATCAGAATTTTAGGGGACAATCCCTGATCACAGAAATAAGAATCGGCCGATACTGACAGCTGATCACAGGTGTCTATGTGCGTGTGGGTTATTGGGATCTGGCATGTTTTATTGTGTAGTATTTATTTATTTTTAATAACTTTTCTAAACCGCAGTGTACAAATGCACTTTAAAATTTTAAAAAAGCATCAGGACGTATCATATTTGTTAGGTATTAATATAGGTTTGACTCCACGTCAGTTTTTCTTGAATGATTTCTGGAACCTAACCTTGTCCATCAAACAGAAATTTACTATTAGCTGTTATTACAGCAGCGAAAACTTCGTCAACAAAACTTAGTAAAACTTAGTCAACATCTGGAATCCTCCTCACACAATTGACAGAGGAACATGGGCGTGTACATGTTGGACATTATATCAATGGAACTCGCATACATGGATCTAGCATGAAAACTGTGAGTTTGTGGCACGGTGCTTTTAATATTGTGTCAGCTTTTCTGAAGTCATTATAATATATAAGTCGTCATATATATATATATATAGTCTATATATATATATATATATATATATATATAGTTATTATTATTTTATTATTACTATTATTTGTTAACTGATTTATTTATTTATTTATTCCTTTTTCGTATTTCATCTCATTTTTTTTTTTTTACATATAGAGCATATTATTCTATTTTTGTATTGTTGTTGCTACTTGATCTACAAAAAGAAAAATGCAATAAACAGTTGTTAACAAAAAAGATCAGAGTAAGTATAATAAATTTAAAACTTTTATTTAGGCAACATATTAATTTTTTTAAATTATTATTTCATGTTGATTATAAAGAAATGGAAACTAATAGAACAGACTTTGCTCAACTAAAGAGCATTTACAGTTCCTTAACTACAGCATCTCAAAAAGGCTGAAATGCGACTGTCCTGCTATACTCACTCGTTATAACATGCAGCACATTGAAGAAGGTTGTGTCAGTCTCTCTTCATTTATTAGTCTTTATTTCTCTCTTTCTTTATTGTTTTTGTAATAATGGTTTCTAGTCTTTTTACTCTCTACAGAGTAAGGCTCAAGCTTCTGTTATAGGTGATTGAGTACCTATAACAGAATAGATAACTTTTCATACTCGAATTATTCATGCTGCATTGTTTTAACCGGCAGATAAGTTTTGTGGCATAAAAGCTTTTGGCAGGCGTGTCCTGACAATGTCTTGCTTTAGGGGGGAAAAAAACTTTACATATTGCTAATTTAACATCTTTTAAAAAGACCTGGTTATATTCCCAGACGGCAGGTTGATGTGGTCGTCAGCTGAAGTATTTAGCATTATCACATTAATACTGTATATTGTTTATGCTTATGTGATAGGCTAGCTGAGATACAGCCGATCAGTAAATATTAAATGATTATCGGCCTATTTTGATCGGTGGCCGATCGATCAGAGCACCTAAGGCTGCACGATTAATCGGGGGGAAAAATCACGATCTCGATCCATACGTACATAAATGCGATCTCATTTCTAAATGCGATCTCATTTCTAAATGACGGCGATTCACTTCCTTGCTTTCAGATCATGCTGCTTTCACACGTTATTTGTCACACTCGCATACATTATTATCAGAATCATAAAAATCAGAATAAGTCTTATTCTTTATTATTTCACCAATCAATCATAAATCTCGATCACTTCTGTCCTCTCCCTCATGGGCCGCGTTCTGTTATCACTCAAGTAACGTGTAACAAGCAGGCAGGACTAATCAATCGGAGTCAGGCAGTACTTGATGGATTTGTAGCAGTAAGAGGGAAATAAAAAAGTATGTTATAATAAGGAAATTATCCATATCTTTCATTACAGGGATTGAAGAACGCTAACAATGTCAATTTCCGTACAAGGCGTTTTCACACGGGTGGGGCTAAGGTTTATTAATCACCGCGCATGGTTTAGTAATCAATGCTCAGGTTTTTTATTTAAAAAACTTTTTTTTTTTTTTTTTTTGACCACATGACCCCTGGGGGTCACTGCTACAAGTTCCCCATCAGAAAGGGTTTTCAGCACAGGGGGGAACATTGTAACATGCCTGTATAAGGTTCTGTGCCAATTGGAGCAAAAAGCAGGATCATGATCTATTTAGTTGTTTTTATTTAATATAGTTAACGTTCTCTTATCTTCAAAAGCTTAAAGCTTTATTCACCTTGAGGGGTCTAAAATAAAGAAAATATACTATTTTTGCTACTCCAGCACTTTATTATAACTGAATGTCCTGGGTTTTTTTTTTGTTGTTGTTGTTTTTTGTACTTCAGTGCAATAAACTTTTGTTGAAAAAAATAGAATCGTGTGAGAGAATCGTGATCTCAATTCCCATGGAGAAAAATCATGATTCACATTTTAGTAAGAATCATGCAGCTCTAAGAGCACCAATATTATTTACTGGCAAGCTGATAAAAATAGTAATAATTGCTATACTAATAAAAAAAAAATAGATCAAATGATAAAAAAAAAATGAAAGTAATCATTTGGTGCAGCTCTAGTTTTGTGTTAACATGTTTTTTTTTTTTTTAATGCAGCATGGCTTGTTTTAGGATTTTTAACCATTAAAAATCGATTGCCATTTTTCCTAATCGCACTCTTGAAATGCACATGAAATCAAATGATATAATAATGAATAATTGTCGTTCCATCAACATTCTTAACCCAATTTCAGTAATTCATTATTGCAGTTAATTAATTACTTTTAATTAATGGCTCTTAAGTATTTGCTTATTTAAATACAAATTGCAACTTTTTTTTCCAAGCTTTTTTTTTTAGGTCAGAAATAAACCAGACCCTGTGCTGACTTAAATGCCTCTTCAAAAGAGACTGAAACCTACCTGGTGAACTGTATGAGCTGATGGTGGTTGTCTGGAACGTCAAAAGGCTTGTACATGAAGTGCCGGAGATCAGACACTCCCACCTGACTGACGCTGTAGGACTGAGCTTTGGCAATTGATGTTAGAGCATTTTGGGCCTGCATGGCTTCCTCAATCTTTCTCTTGCACTCTGCCACTGCGTAAAATGCCTCATTGTCTGTGGAAAGCAGCAGCAGGCACACGGTGCACTCAGGTGGGTCCAGGTAGGATATGTAGGCATAAAAGTAACAGTCAGGGTTAAAGCTGGGGAGGCAGATTGGGGTCCAGATTTCACCAGCCTGGAATGCAGAGGAGGCTCCAATAAGGTTGAGGAGCAGGTGAAGGTCAGCAGGGTCCAGCTTGGCATCCTCAATCACCATCTTCTCCTGTGCAATGGTGAGCAGCTTGTTCTTGGCAATGAGAATAGAGAAGACTAGGTTGGGAGTGATGGCCTTCTGAAGTATCTGGCTAAGCGAATCCCTGAATGAGGAGGAAATGGGTAGACAGTGCACAGCGGAGAGCAAGAAACTCGGATCAAAGTCGACCAGGTTTAGTAAACCGTCTAGGATCTTCTCTGAGCCAGCTAACAAGCGGCGCAAGTCGTAGTTCTTCTTGTGCTCAAAGATGCGGGTGATGCTGGCTTGGGTAAGCATGCTCACAATCTGGTTATAGACATAAAGCAGTTCATTGCGTAGCTGCTGCTCAGACTGATGGGTGCTAGAGACAGAGACGAGCACCAGAGGGCCCTGCTGCATGAAGACTACTGTGTGCTCATCTGTAACAGAAGAGTTTCAGACAGAACAGTTAAAAACAGCAACAAAAAAAAACACTTCTGAAACTGCAGCATCATTTACATAAAAAAAAAAAAAACATGCCATAGCACAAAAAATGGTGCAAATCTGCTGAGGTGCATATGATGATGTTTTATTTAGTATCCTGTGTTTGCTACGTGACCAAGTTGGTTCAGAATCTGGGGAAGGCCTATGATCATTTCCAAATGATGATGATGATAGAAAGGACTTTAAGTATCAGAGTTACATGCAACTTATTAGTCCATTAAACTATTTGTACCACACAGATACACAGACACACTGTATATACATATATAACTAGATGTGCCCGAGAAATAAATTTTTATTATTAAATTGCACACCCATAAGTACGTTTAAAAAAAATTAAAACACTATCTGTTAAATATGGGAACAAACTAAATTTTTTATGCGTTCGTGAAGTTGGCAGAATGAAGATGTGAGATTGTATTTATTAAGTACATTTCAATTGCACTCATAAGTGAATATTTAAACAAATGAACAATTTAAATTTTTTAAAATTCTGTTAAATTTTGAAAAGAACTAATGATTTTTTTAAGGTCGATTTTTTTTCCATTTAAATTGCATTCCATTCCATTAAAGAAATTAGAGTTTATTTTCTTCTTGTGGGCCGACTGCGAAGAAACAAAGCCTATATGTTACCTGCGAAAACCCCATTCAAATTCGTTTAGTAGTTTTTACGTCATGCACAAACATACAGACAAAGAGACAAAAATTCCAAAAACCATCTTGATGTGCTCTATTATTCATCCTATGTCCAGACATGCCTAAAAAACTTCACAGTTTTATAATATGTATAGATCATTTCAATATTATTATATTTTTGTCATAATATTATCATATATCAACATATAATATAAAGCAATACATTAGACATTTAAATTTTTATACAAGTTTCTCTTTTCCACAAATGCGTATAAATTTTTTGGGTTGACTTTGTATGTATGTGTATACAGTATCGAATAAAAATGCGCCAATCGATTGGCCAATGACCAGAATCTGCAGTTTTCAGCTTGATCTAGCAGTGATGGACCATTAGAACGAGTTATAACTGATTATTATTATAATCGAGTTATAACTGATTATAACAGGATGTGCTCCCTCCCACCCTCCAACAGTGTGTAAGTAGCTATTTGAAACGATTCTGTCAGCTCCAAAAAATAAATAACAAATAAAATTCTATGTACTTTTTAAATTAACACAACAACTTAACAATTTAAATAAAAACACAACTGATTAAATTATCAATAAATAAATTCTCTGGAGCGATTTTTGTTTTTAGCTTTGTTTAAGAGAAGGCCATTTAACTTTATAGTTTTTGGGGAATATGCAAAAGTTATTTAACAGTAATGTTTTATTATGAACATACTGAACAACTGAATTTTCCATGAAAAAAGTTTGCATTTGCCATCACTTATAGTTCTAAAAAGAGAAAATTGAAATCGGCAAAACAGAAATCTGCAAATTCAGCAACTGGTGCATTTTCATAATCGATTAATTATGTGGTGATGATATTTATATATCATTCCTTGTAGAAGTTTAATACCTGAGTAGACAGAACGAATGACATTGTCCCCGCTTTGAATGAAGGACACCAGAGCCATCATGACACCCATGGTGGAGGACAGGGCTTCCTCGCTGCCGTAGCGTGAGTAGATGGGCTTCCCAGCCTCACTCAGGACGAACACGTGCTTCCGGTGCCGTCTCCAGCTCTCCGAAGTCACATCCTCAGTCGAGTGAGAAGAAGCCTCTAGGTGAGATTCTGAGAGAGGGGACGGAATTCTGTTCGCGCACACGGCCGGCTCTTCCAGCTTTCCTCGAGCTAACACGGACACAACGAATTCACCCGAGTCCTCCTGGCCATTGTCCTCCTGGCCATTGTCCTCCACACTTTTACCAGTGTCTGATACATCAAGCAGAACAGCTTCTTCTTTCTGAAGATCCACTGGAACATTATTTGGGTCTAAGCCACCTTCTGACTGCGTGTCGATCAGTTCTGTCTCATCACATCCGTCTATTCTTGGGAGACTCACATGATCTTCCACATCTGTAATACAGTCTAGAGTATCTTCAGACTGCATTTTGTTTTTATCAGTCTGAAGTGAAGATGTGATAACAGGTGAGTCAGTCGCCTCCATGTCGTTGATATTCCTGATTCATATTAACACGATACTGTTGTACTGAGGAAACAAGAGAGTAACATTTCTTAAACAAATGTTTTTAAACTAATCAAGCTGAGTGAAGAATGACAATCCATATGTACAATCTATATCTGTTCTACTGATGAAAATGAAAGTAGACATAGAATGTTGAAATACAGACATCTTGTCCAGTGTACACATTGGTGTTTACTTTACTTTCTTGGTTAACATTAGCAGCAGCAGCAGCAGGTTCTCTCTCTCTCTCTCTCTCTCTCTCCTGTGACTGTTGTAATTAGCTACCTAGCTAAAAATACCTGACACCTAGCATACAGAGACTTTTTAAACATCTTATATAAATTAGTTTAATCTGTCTAGGGGAGACATTTTTAGAGCAGAATATTTCGAGTCGGTGAGTTATTTATTTATTAATTTATTATTATTTTTTTAAACACATACACTTATATCTCTATAAGAAGCTGTACCGGCAGTGTTTCTTTTGAAGCGTCGCTCTCGTCCTCTTCCGCTGCGATTTCCGCTGCGCATGCGCACAAGTTATCTTCTCTGTACCGCATTATTTATTATATGTATGAAGATTACAGACTTCGTACGAAAAAAAAGCTTCATTAATTCATTAATTCATTCAAATTCTGCATGCAAGCGTTATTTCTTCCTTCCTTTTTTAATAAGATACTTGTTTTTTTTAATCTTATTACTTGATACTTGTTTCAAAAAGATACTTGATACTTGTTTCAAAAAATATGTACGATATGAAAAATATAAAAGTACAAGAATCAGGTATTAAAATTTTAATTATGCAAATAATTATACACAGTTAAATATAAGTTATACAATGTAAACAAACTTAACAAAAATATACAGATAAGTAATAACAGTAAACAGAGTAAACCAATTAACAAACAGACAAATAACTAATTAAAAATAAAAATAAAATAAAAAAAGCACGAGTTTCGAAATATTGAACTGCATTGTTGGTAGTGTGACGTCATATACGGGGTGTGGTCTTCATTAAATAGAAGGTTCGAATTTTAATTCTCTTAAATTAATTCCACTTAAGAAGAATAATAGACGTCTAGATTATTATGATATTATTTTTAATTGAAGTAAAGTGTCTCTTGCTACATCTTTTTCACGGTTTATACATCATTTCGATCCTCTCCTGTATTTTATTCTTTTTTTGGAGTGTCAAATTTATAGTTCTTTGCCCTTTATGTTTGATTTGTTGTAATTAATGTTTTTTTGTTGTTGTTGTTGTTATTGCTGCTGTTGTTATTGTTAAATGTGTTTAATGTTTTTTGTATTCTATTTGTATTGTTTCAATAAAAAAAATAGAAGGTTAGACTTAAAAATTAAAGTACTTTTTTTGTAATGTTGCACAACTTTACAATGCATATTTACATACATACTATTCTACATACATACATAAAAATTACACATTGCCAATTAAATTAATCTGTATGACTTTGGACTGTGTCATACAGCACGAGGAAAACATGCAAACAGCACACAGACCCCAAGGCAGGGATCGAACCTGGACACTGGAGGTTCTAACCACTAATGAACAGTGCCATCATATACTGTACATACTCACGCACATACTATTTACTGCTGTAGCAAAATAATAAGTTAATTCAAATCATTTACTGATGTTCAGAAACATTTTAAGTGAAGAAAGGAGAAAGGATATAATGGATCCCTGAAACATCCCACAAATATGATAAATATATGATATTTATTTTATATGAACTTTATTAATCCCATATTTAATATAAAAAAATTTTTTTACTGTAATGTTATTTATTTACTATTGGATGTTATTGAAGTTTTAACTTTTAAAATGCCCAAATACAGTTATTGTATGTATAGAAAATTTAACTCAGGTTGGCATCCTTAATATTAAGTAATTTTTTGGAAGAGATCTATTGATGGCATGTATAATTATGCAAATAATTAATGTTGTTTTTATAGAGTTACAGTTTTTATAACAGTAATTTGTTTGGACTGGAGGCATTCCACAAGTACTGATATAGTGTATAACAGCACTGTGAAGTTTACCTATATAAATTGCTTTGCTTCACAGGTGTTCTTATAATCGCTAACCCCCGAACAAGGTCACTACTGGAACAAGGGATTCTACACTTTACACAGCACACTAGTTTTTACCATGTTATGCTTTATGGGGATTCATCCCCAGTATAGTAAGGTTATTGTAAATTAAAATAAGTGGAGATAAAGAAAAGTTTTATAGGACTGTCCACCACCTCAGGTTTTATTCTACTCACCTTTGGCTACACATTACTGGTAAAAATTTATACCTTCATGTATTAATTACATAATTGTTGGTCGCTAACTGCCAGTTGTCAGCTTAATGCTAATTCCACCTGTTGCGGAAAGAGAAGTGTTTAACAGGGAACTGTTGTAAAGCAATATCACACTTGAATTTATCCTATTAAAATTTATTGAATTATATTCAGTGATATCTTCACATCCGTGCTCATATTCAGTACAGCAGCACGACCTGAACTATTGCTTAAATAAGTGCCACTTTGGAAGAAATTAAAGACCACCAGATCCACACACAACTCTGGCGCACAACGTGCACCAAAACACATTGAAACCCACCACTGAGCCACCAATGACCCAAAGGCATAAATCAATTTAAAAAATTAGTATACCAACTTAAAAAGTATTTTATTATAAATTATTTCATTCAGTCTTGACAAAGGCTGAGCCACGTTCCTCTAGAATATGATAGAAACATTTTCTTTTTGAATGCTGTTAAGACAAGGATGATTTCAGAGATGTTTGTGGAGATTTGTGCTTTTAATAATAGACCTGTAGGTGGCGGTAACGCTGCATGACGTTGTAATTGTCCATCAATTCAAAGAAGAAGACGACGACGACGACGAAGAAGAGGTAGACTCAGCAGCAGCAGTAGTAGTAGCATTAGCATTATTTTGCCGGTGTGGTCGTGTTTTTGTTTAACTCCTGCTCCTGTTCCTCGGTATTAAGGATAACTTAACAGGTTTTAAGTTTACAACCAGAATAAGGCTAGAAGTGCTCTCGAGGGTGTTTTAATCGAAGAAGCCGCCTTGCGTACATCCGCAGCTGATTAGCGACTATGGTAAGTGTGCTAACATAACTAACCAGACAAGTTCTACAAAAACATGTATAACATTTATGTGAGTTAGTCTGTAGTTTAGGTATAATGAGTCATTGTGACCTGTGCTCATAATTAGGAGGCCTGACTTGTTCATTTATTTATCTGCAGGGTTACATAGGGTAGGTCCAGCTTCCTGCGACACAGACTGTACAGGCTATTTATTCATGTGAAAGAAAATCCCAAACCACAGAAAACAAAACTGAACAATGCTTTATAACTACTCCGGAAACTGATAAGCAAAATTACCCATCTGTCATTGCGCCTCGATAGAGCGCCAAAAAAGGAGCTCGCGCGATTATGCCATTCATCACCATCATCAAAGAGTCTATATTATTAATGTTACATAATAGCCATTTGTAAGTCTACATGGGCATGAAATCAATAAATCATTAATATTGCATAGGCATAGCTAAATAAATAAATAGTTTTCAGAATGGAGTATAAGAAATTTTATATATAACACTGTACATCAGTAATTATTATTATTATTATTATTATTATATTTATTCAAATTTTACATCCATTTCAGTAGTACATGTTTTGTAATGGTGTGAGATTTTTCTCAAAAAATCTCAGAAGAGTAATATTTACACAGGAGCTGCAACAGGTATCAGAGATGTTTACTAGGGTCACTAGGGTAACGTTGGCTGCGTTGGTGACATCTTCCGAATTGAAGAATTTTGTCGCTGGTTGTTCCCTTAATTGATATTCCCTGAACATTGAGTAATATTTATGTAAACTGTAGTATTTATGTATGAAGCTCTAATGTAACTCAGATATTTTAGCTTATATAACCACCACTAGGCGGCATGTGGTTTAGTGGTTAGCACTGTCTCCTCTCAACTACAAGATCAAGGGTTCGATTCCCGCTTCGCGGTCTGTGTATGCGGAGTTTGCATGTTCTTCCCGTACTTGGTGAGTTTCCTCAGTGTATTCCGGTTTCCTCCCACAGTCCAAAGACATGCAGATTAAGAGTTTTAATTGGAGTTCCCAAATTGCCCATAGCTTGTGAGTTTGTGTGCCCTGCGATGGACTGTCACACTGTCCAGGGTGTACCTCGCCTTGTGCCCAAAGTCTCCTGGGGTAGGCTCCAGGGCTCCCGCGACCCTGTACCGGATAAGCGGTATAGAAGAGGAATGAATAAATAACCATCAGTGATAATTAGAAGGGCTGAAAATGAACTGCCTATTATACAGCTTATAAAGATTAAGGCTCAGAATCAAATTAAATATTCTTTACACACTCTTCTTACCAGGAGTCCTCAAGACTGGTTGGATGATTCCACTATTGTAGTGTCAGTTGCATCTCACTGATTTTACATCCAAAAACCTGTTTGTAAATAAATGATAAAAGACATTTAAAGTTTTTATGTCTAGTGAGTAAAAGAGCTTTATGCATATTTTTTCCACCCAGAAAAAAACCTTAGCCAGTGCTTCTTTTTCTTTTTTCCCCCATTTTGTTCAATTATGTCTAGAGTGTAAATAGTATATAGTTTTCAAGATTCAAAGAACTTTATTAATCCCAGAGGGAAATTGCTTTGTCATACAGTTGCATTGATTAATTTATCGGGAAGAAAGGAAAAAAATAGATTAGACAAGGAAAATATAAAATTCAAGAAATACAATTAAAAGAAAAATACAATGTGTATAATATTTCGACTAAGGTGTAAAAGCGTCCAAAATAAACCTGTTTGCTTGTATTATGTATTTCAACCATAAGGATAGTGAAATGTCAGATATGGACCAAGTGCCAGTAATGGACAACAGCAGTGCAGAAGATGAGAAGGCACCACTGTACTGCATCTGCAGGAAACCAGACATCAACTGTTTCATGATGTGAGATCCATGTGCAGTATATCTTAAAGGAATTTACACTCTTTGTACATGTGTATTTTTGGCTTTTTCTGTAGTTTAATCAGTCTTTTCTTTACAGTGGCTGTGATAACTGTAACGAATGGTTTCACGGACATTGTATAAATGTGACTGAGAAGATGGCTAAGGGTATCAGAGAGTGGTACTGCCGGCAGTGTCAGGGTAAGTAGCCCATCCTCATCTGTTTATTCAGAAAGCTCACAACAGAGAAAATTGTTTGAATGATGATTGCTACTTTTTAAAATATCTGGAAAAACTGAAATTATGATTTATTGTTCCCTTTCTTTTTTGTGCTGGAATGCCAGGCCTTTCCAAAACTTTTAAAATGTACTTAATGAACAGATCATGTTCTGTCAAACAGCCATCCTTCCTTTAAACCTTAGCATATGCATATACAACCTCTGGAGCCATCTCCTAAAGTTGCATCATCATGCACGATCATTTGGCCAGTGACCGGAATAAACTGGTTTTCACAAAGAGCATTCTTCCAGTCTAGGAAGCTTCTTGGCTATCCATTGGATTATCCATGATAAATAGAACTACATTCATAATTAGTGTTTCTCTTTCTAACAGAAATGGATCCCTCCCTTGAAGTGAAATACCGGATAAAAAAATCACGTGAGAAAGAAATGGAACCAGAGAGAATTGAAAAACGATCAAGCACTCCAGACTTCAAACTGGATAAACGCCGTGGATCTAAAGTGAGTGTTCACAGCTTTTACCCCTGGTCGTGGCTCCACACGCACATTCACACATTCTTATTTTTGTGATCTGTCTGATAACAAGGTTTTTCTGCTGTAGATGGGCATGGTTTAAATACGTGTTAAATACTGATATGTGCATTTATAAAAATTTGTTACAGGTGAAACGTTCTGCACGCATGTGTGGCGAGTGTGAACCCTGCAGACGTACTGAAGACTGTGCGCAGTGTGACTTCTGCAAAGACATGAAAAAATTTGGGGGCCCGAACAAAATCCGGCAAAAATGTCGACAGCGGCAGTGTGTAGTTCGTGCAAGGGTAATTGCATACATTTCTATTTAAAGTTGATGATTGATGATGATGATGTAAGATGTGAAGCACCTTGTGTAACTGGCACAGGTTACGGCCAAATATCCTTCCCGGACTCTTAGACACAGACTGTGGAATCATCTGGATTTGAACTTAATGTTAGAACTGAATGCACCAGGGCCCCTCAACCTTCTTTCAGGGGCAGCTAGGATTTTTTTTCTCTTGTCATCAGGATCCAGAATAAGGGACGGTGGATACGATCAGCATACATATTTTCAAGCATGGTAGGAAGATAATTGCTTGGTTGTGTTGACGTACAGTAGCACGCCCATGTGGAAGTCATTTTTCTGATGTTTAAGATTTTTCTGATTTGTCACCCAGCTATAGTAATCAGATGACCAAAGACAAAGCAGAAGGGGTGTTCCATGAAGTGGTGCTTCACATCAGTTTTCATGTTTGTGCTTTAGGTCTTAAATGCTGTGTGTCTTTAAATGTGTTCTTTTTAAGAAAATGCTGCGTGTCCGAGATGAGGAGTTTTCCTTGCACGAGAGGACCGAAAATAGGATGCACAGAGACAGACGATATTCAGATGACTATAATGATAGTGAGGTTGAGCTGTACTCACCATACAAGGACCAGAACTTGGTAATATCATAGCAAAATTCTTCAAATTACTCTTAGTCAGTGATCAAAGCATTATATATTTATTTATCCATCTATCTATTTGTTTATTTATATTTTAGAAAAGTGTCATGCATTATGTAACGTTTTAACTTGCTGCTTTTGTCACTCTTGTGTAGCCATGGAGCAGGGAGGATAAAGAAAGTCCAGTTTACAGCTCTGGCCAGTGCAAGAAAGCTATAAAAGTCAAACATGTTAAGCATCGAGAGAAGAAATTTGACAAAAAGGTACAAAGACCAAGTGTTGTGACAGAGCATGCATGTGTTAAACCTTTTTTTGTGTCATGATATTCAGTGCATTGGTGTGGTGGTGTCCCTTTGCAGAAGGAGTCTCGTAGGCATAAGCAGAAACAGAAGCATAAAGACCGTGTAAGGCACAGTGACAGAAGTGATGTTCATTACACTGGAGGCTTGCACCAGTGCTTGGGCCCTACCTGTACTGAAATGGCACGTCCCAGCTCAAAATACTGCTCAGAAGAATGTGGCATGAAGCTAGCAGCCAAGTGGGTCTTGTCTCCCTTTTTTAATTTTTGAATCTTTAAATTTGACTTTTTTTTTAATTATTTTTTTTTAATGAATCCCTTCATCATACAAGCTCGTTTGTGTGCTTTTTAATCCGGCAGCCGGATTTACGAGATCCTTCCACAGCGTATACAGCAGTGGCAACAGAGTCCGTGCATCGCTGAGGAGATGGGCAGGAAACAACTGGAGCGAATTCGAAAGGAACAGCAGGCCGCTCGCATGCGTCTCACTGAAATGGAGCGACGCTTTCATGAGCTGGAGGGAATCATTGCTAAAGCCAAGCAGCACGTTGTTCAGCAAGATGAAGATGTAGGAATTTACTGGCCCAGAGGCCGTACACAAGCATTTCTTGGGTTAAGAATGCGTTAGTGATAATGCTTATATTCTATAATAGAATTTTATTCATGTAGAGCTTTTAGCAATGGATGTTGTCCCAAAGCTCTAATATTAATTAATTTAATAAAAGTCCAGGTATAAACTTGCGTACTAAAAAAAATGCATACTCTTCCACATTTATAGCTTCATCAATGTTTCCCTAATGAGCAAGGCAGTACGGGAACTCATCCCCTTTTGGGTGATAACACATGGGGCAATCCAAAATAAATCCCTTCTGTAATTGTGCTATATGGTCTAAGGTGCAGACTATATTACAGAAAATATGTTTTAGTAAACATGACATCCATTTTATTGAGGTTGGTAACTAGAGATGGGGAGTGGGAAATCAATTCATTTATGAATCGCGATTCTACATAAATATTTAATATTTTTATGTTTTTAATAGTGATTAACCGGTCGATTGTCCAGGGGCCAGAATTGCCCGTTTTCAGTTTGATTGGCTGTGACTGATGAACAGGCGATCAGCCTTAGATATAAATGATCCTGTACCAAGTGCAGCAGGTTCCGAGTGGCACAATTTTTAAATCACAATTTGTCACCTGCTTTAAAAAAATATATATTTTGGAGTCAGTGTGGTGCTGCATGAGTCGTGAGTAATAACTGAAGCAATTTTCCATCTATAGTGTCCAGAATACTAATTGGAAAGCTATTCCATAACTATGAGACTTAATAAAAAAAAAAGCTCTGGCCCCTGTAGTCTCCTTTATACAAGGTACCCACGAATATCCAACACCTTTTAATCCAGCAGTTCACTTGGGTTTGTGGTGCGAGACTATTTAGTGCTTTTTATAGGTCAATATTAGTTTCTTTTTATTATTATTATTATTATTATTATTATTTCATTTATTTGTTTTTTGGGGGATTTTTTTTGTTGATTTTTCTCAATAATTTAGTCATATTAGGGCACTCCCCCATCAAGGCGACAATTACCAGTTGGGGAGGTCTAAAGACTATGACGTGTTTCCTCCGAGGCAGCCAACCGCATCTTTTCAAGCTGTTCGCTCACGCATCTTTGGGAGCTGCGTAACACTCGGAGGACTGTGCTATCTGTTCCATCCACTTGCGTGAGTTCACACCCGCCCATGACTGGCTTAGAATTGCAATTGATGTGAGAGCGCTAGAGTGCCTACCTCTTGGCCAATCAGCTCTCTCCAGGTGCCCGGCTGTGAGAGGTGACAGCATCATCTAGGATTCAAACTCGCGACCTCCGAATGATGGGGCAAGCTCATTAACGATGCGCCACTAAGAAGCTGTAACAGTAATATTTTAAAATTTCACTGGGAACTAGTAAAGTGTGGGTAAAATTGTGGTGATGTGGTCATAACTTCTGGTTCTATAAAATATATATTTTTTATAATAATAAGTAAATTACACTTTCAGTTTGCACTGAAAAATGCAATTGTAATGAAAAATCTAATGAAATTTACACTGGAAATTAACTTACACGTATATAAACATAAACATATAACAAACATTTATAAAAAAACAAAACAAGAATATAAATAGAACGAATATAAACTAAGAGTACTTGTATAAAATGGTAAGAGGTTAGTTATCAGCAAATATGAGTCAGTCTAGTGCTTATTATTATTTTTATTGATATTAATATTGATATTTTATTATTCCAGATGGATCCAGGGGTCCGTTCTTCGTACGTCGCTAACTCAGTTAGCTGGATTTGATTGTTGTGGATTTGTCCTGATCTTGGATT
>JAQMYL010000016.1:13461545-13476695 GCA_030014365.1 Clarias pachynema | reverse complement strand
TTCAATAAATACCGTACCGTGCCATTCATACCGAGGTATTACCGTACCGTGAAATTTTGATACCGTTACATCCCTACCTGATAGTTCAACTCAGTCCATAGATTTCATGTGACCACACCCCTGCTGCCACATATCCCCACTGTACAACTCAGGCCGGGAATCACCTGGTTTAAAAACAGACTCCCTCTGGGAGAGGGTAGCCCCATTCATGGACCTGCCGTATGGACCACCTTGAACTTGAAAAGATGATCTCCCAGATGCCAATGAGTGATCCAAGTGGTTGGATTTATCCATAATCTAAACTGAAGGTAAAGGGGCATCCCAGTAGTTAGCATCAAAAGATGTGAACTACCCACTTCATGGCTAGACACTCTTTACTGATCGTGCTGTAGGCTACTTATATTCTCCCTTACTGAGAGCTTCTATCTGAGGTGCTTCCCATTTCCACCACCTGGGACAAAATGGCCTGCAGCTTTCTGTTTAATGTGTCAGTCTGCAGAATTAAAGGGAGAAAAAAGTCAGGAGAATGCAACAGTGGGATCACATCGTGCCACGTTTAAATGCCGAAAAGCCCACTTGCACGGCTCTGACCACCGGAACAGACTTGATGGGTTTTTAGTGAAGTTAGTCAGCTGGCTGGAGACATCGGAAAAATCAGTTCCAAACCTCTGACAATAGCCAAGACCTTACCATCTTTTTGGTTTTGGTTTCATGCAGAATCCAATTACTGATGTCTTAAAATTTTGAATGCCCATGGCCCAAGCACAAGGCCAGATACTTCTTTGTTTCATTGTGTTTGCTTTGAAGCCTGTCTGCATCTACGATATGCATTTCACTGCATATCGTACTGTGTATGACTGTGTATATGACAAATAAAATTTGAATTTGATTTAACTTATGCTGATATAATAATAATAACAATAATAACAATAATAATAATAATAATAATATAAACTAATGCATGTGATGATAAAGTTTAGTTTACATTCTATTTACAGTATATTCACTTAAAGGCCTCTAAAATAAGGAGAAGTGACTGTTTTGTTACAAGATTTAAAGGACAGCATAGGTTTTTTCTTTTTTTTACTTGAGTGCAATAAATGTTTTGGTTGAAAAAGTGAGAATCGTGTGAAAGAATCGTGCATCCCTAAAGCAGAGAAAAAAGGTAAAGATTTGATGCATCAAATGAGGAAAGAGTACCAAAAGACATACAGAGAAAAGAAAAGGGTGTTAACTAACGATTTCTCTCTTTCTCTCTCCCTCCCCTGATTCATTGTTATATTTTTTTCAAAGCTGAAATCACTAACGGCATTATGAGTTCACTCTAATGATTCTTGTTGTAAGAAGTATTTTTCTACACTGAAATGAAATGTTAATTTGATGGTTCTTATATATAATTTTTTCTCATTGTTCATTTGACCTAGTTGACTATCATGATTGATTTTCAGGCAGAATTTCAAACAAACAAACAATTTTTCAGCATGGAAACAACATGGTCAGGTGGTATAACTGGCTTAAGTCAACTGGAGTAACCAGTATTTTTCATTAAAAAAAAAAAAATGATACCATCCTCCTGGATAGAGCTACATATTACCTCTGTCTAACTCGTAGAGGAGGAGCATTCAGTTATTTATGATGACAATATAACCGTTACAGAAAATGTAAATTCTTTAAACTAACAGTCTATGTAACCACTAATCATTATTGATAGACCGCCAGGGCCATTCTCCATAGCTGTATGTTTCAACGCATCCAGAAGAGACACACCAGCTTAATAAAGTTGAGGAAGCTTATTGCTTTTGTCACTTCTAGGTTGGATTACTGTAATGTCTTGATAACTGTCTGGATATTCTACGATGTGCATAAACAAGCTCTAGTTTGCTAGAGCAGTGTCCTTACTAGAACCAGAAGATATGATCACATCACCCCTATCTTAGCGACACTGCACTGGCTCCCTGTGAAATTTCACAGTGATTTTAAAAATATTGCTATTGACCTTTAAAAGCACTAAATGCTCTAGTTGAGTGACCTGCTAGTATTTGATGATCTGCCATACCTTCTTCAATCAAACGGCGCAGGCTACTTGTTGGTACCTTGTATAATGAATACGTCAGGTGGCATTAGTCATAATCCCCAAAGTTATGGAATCGCCATCTTAGCATAATCTTAGCAAATCAGACACAAATTCAGTGTTAAAGGCAAGGCTGAAAATTTATTTATTTAGTCAAGCCATTTGTGAATAGATCCGTTCTCATGGACATAGACTTTTATGGTGACCTTGTATGCTTGGATGCTGTCTTCTCCCACACTCACTGATCACTCAAATGTCACTCAAGTGAATGGTTGCATTACTTCCTAGGGAGCCCTCGTCTGTGTTTCCTTCTGGCTTTCCATTTTAGCTATATTATAATTTAATGAGACAGTGAAAATAAAATAATAAAGAAATCTATGTTTAAAAGAAAAGAGAAAAAAATATATATACACTTTCTGGCCAATAAAAGTTGCCATTTCAGAAGTGTCAAATTATTTGGCTGCATCAAGCAAAGAAAACAGCAAAGAAGATTTTAAATTACTGGAACTGGGTTAAGAACCCTTCAACACATTATCAAAACCTGGAAGGATGGTGCTGGACCGTCAACTTTGTGGAAGAAATGTAATTGGGGGGAAAAAAAACACAGATCACTTAAACACGTGAAGTTGCATGGTAAAAAATCAACAGTAAAAACCATAGCTATGTTTAGTAGTGAAAGCAAGAGCATTTCCACCCATACTCAGTGTGATGAGAACTGGGACTAAACAGCTGTGCGGCCATAAGAACACCACTTGTTATTGAGACTAGTCATAAAAAAAAGCTTATATTTTCTGGAGAGCATATAGATTGGACTTTGGAGCAATGAAAAAAGGTCATGTGATCTTATGAGTCCATATTGACCCTATTCCAGTGCAATGGGCATGTCAGGGTAAGAAGGGAAGTGCATGAAGTGATGCACCCATTATGCATAGTGTCCACTGTACTGGAGCCACTGAAGGTAGTGTTTAATCTGGGGTTGCTCCAGTTGGTCAGGTGTAGGCTCAGTAACATTATATGGCAATAAAATTAAGTAAGCTAATAAACTGAATTTACTGAATGGCCAGGGCATCACATCTATGGAGTTTTTCCTTTTCTGATGGCACATTCCATTACTCAAACTGTGGTTCTAATGTTATGTTAATAATTTACCTCATGCTACAGTAGGTCTGTGGCTAGTGGCAGCCATGTTCGTGCCATTTTCCTTTTCTCAGCTCAACTTCTTTAGTGCCTTTTACTGTAAGTTAACTTTAGCGTTTAGTTAGCAAAAAAAAAAAAAAAAGAGAGAGAACACGCAGGAAAGACAGACATTCTCTCACACACATATATACACACACACACACGAAATACAGCTCTCACGGATATGGGTAAGAAATCAAACACATGACATTCACGAGGGTGCACAGCCACACACACACACACACACACACACACACACACACACACACACACACACACACACACACACACACACACACACACGCACGAGAGAGAGAGACGTGCTTTTCCCTTCAGTGTCAACATTCGAACCTTCTATTGGTGCAGATTGTGATATATAGAGCATTTAAGTGAATGATTGTTCTGTACTGTGCTGTCTATAAAACTAACCAGCATAACCATAACTTTCTCTGCTTTTCTGAGCGCAAAGAGATTAAAGGCAAGCAGACACAAGTTGGTCAATCTTTCTTACTGCATTACTAAGTTATTTATCAAGGTATTTTCTTAATTGCTCTTAGTTTTTAGTTTTTTTCTTCTTCTAGTTTTTAGATTTGAAGGTGGTTATCTTTAGACAAAACTTGTGAGAATGAAAAACATTTGACAAAGGAACATAATATGTTGTGAAATGTAATACGCTGTCATTTCTTCATATTAAATAGAGAAAAAGAGAGCAACACCCTTCATTTCTTCGTATTAAATTCATTTAAGTAAATTGGCCAAAAATGTTTTACCTGGACAGCCTGCCTAAAAAGCAGCAACCTCAGTTTACCTCTCTTCTCTTCCAACCAGTCACTCGTTTAGCATCACCAGTATACTAATCACCGGCCTGATGTATAATCACCTGACGTCATCTGCATCTGTTTTTAACTTCTCTTGCCTTAAGTTAGATGGTTTTCTTTCTATGAATGATTTATAGGTCGTTGTGTGGCACAACAATGACCTATAAATCACAAGCACACAAAAAACATTTCCCTGAAACTGCTCAGGTACAGAGACTGAACTGAAAATGAGAGCCAAAAACTTGCCAAAAATGAGAGCCAACACAGTCATTCAGGAGAACTATCCCTCAAGACTACATTAAGAATACATTAAGTCCCCAACTTACGAACATTTGAGATACGAATTTCCGCAGATATGAACAGGCCGCGGAATATCCCAGATACCTATATTTACAAGTATGTACAATATTTTCAGTCTGTAAGTGAATGTATAGAAAGTCCAAAGTCCACTATATTGTATGTGTGTGCATGTGGGGGTGCGGGAGAAATGTGTCGGCCTCAGTCGGTTTCAATGAATAAGTCTGGGAGCACAATGATAGAAAATGCCTGTCCTGTAAAGTCCCGATGGTGAATAATCCTAATTTCAGAAAAATCTCAAAATAGCTTCGAGACAAAAGGGTGTACATTCAAGAATGCAGTAAACACCATGTAGTGTTGTCCTCCTCCCGATGTTTTCCCAGGGCTGCCTTTAAACAAGGTAAGCTGACTCCGCTGCGTCACCGGGATTCCTCTCGTGATTTAGAGGCGTAGTCTCGCAAGAGTATAATGCGGAAACAAACACTAAATCTGTGTGTTGTTTTTTATGCTTTACATTGTATTTTTGTGTCAAAGGTGTAAAAGACCCACTTTATCGGACTTACAAACAAATCCGAATTACGAACATGCTTCCGGAACGGATCTCGTTCGTAAATTGGGAACTGTAGAAAGTCTATGATATAAAGATATAAAGAAAAATATGAATAAATAAGCAGTGGCTCAAGATTTTTGCACAGTACTGTATTTCCTCCATATACACATCACAGAGTGACCAACTACACAAGCCCAATTGTATTTTTCTGCACCTGTGTAGCATTTTCAAAAACTCAAATGATTAAATGTTAGATTAATCGATTAAATGTCCGCGTGTACAGAATGATCAAATGTACATGTGTGTGCAGTGTGCATCCCAGGATCTATGGAAGCAAGCATAAAAGTAGTGGCGATGAAGTTGGTACTGCTAAGAAGTGCCAAGCACGAACAATGGAGATAAAAGTGGAAATAATTTAGACAATGGAGCGAGGTGAAAAGATGGCAAACATTGCCTGTTCTTTTGACATGAATCGTTCAACCATCTGCACAATTCTAAAGAAGGACAAGATCATGGAACATGTTAGTTTTATACTGTGTATAACCAATTTTGTTAGTATCCTATTACCTAGACAATGTTTATGGACTTATGAACAAATTGGACTTACGAACAAGCTCTAGGAACAGAACTCATATGTTGGGGACTGTCTTACACATCACTGTGGTTATGTAAATTTACTTAGTTACCTTCCACCTAAAAATCTGTCATTCAAAAGCTTTCATCTGAAGCTTTCGTTGCAAGTCATATGTGGATGTACACACTTGTGTCCACCAGCTATGCCACTCTCTCTGGCTCATAGCAGTCACTGATTGCACCAAGAAACACATGTAAATAGGCCAGCAGTAATAGGGCACAGGTAAGAATCATCATGGCTTCACAGTGGTGTAGTGCTTAGCACTGTCGCCTTGCACCTCCAGGGTCTGGGTTCGACTCCCGCCTTGGGTGTGTGTGCGTGCATGGAGTTTGCATGTTTTCCCCGTTTCTCAGGGTACTCTGGTTTCCTCAAACAGTCTAACTGGCATTCCCACATTGCCCATAGTGTGTGAATGTTCACCTGAAGTCCTACCACAGTTTTGAAAATGGGAATAAATACATGGGTCACCATTGGCCTCCACGGTCCCTAGTTGGACGACAGAGGTTTCTAGATGGATGGATGCATGGAGAATCATCATGCCTTACCTGCCAATTCAAGGTGCTAAGAAAAAATACATCACTTTGTTGTGTTCATCATTGCACATCCAATCCAATTATGTAAAGTTTTATGTAAATCAATCATTCAGAGACCTACTGGGCAGGTGGTAAAGGTGGAAAATAAGGCATAATCATAAATCAGCTGACCCCAACTGTTCCTATTTAAAATGTATAATGTGCCCTCTAAAAATTTGCATGAATCTCAGATCTGTTTTTTGCCGAGATTGAATACGCAAAAATATTCCACAAAGGTCATATGCAAATTTGTTCAAATAATCAAAGCCACTGAGGATAATGGACATTTTGGGATGCCTTTACACAGTAAACTTCCATCCTTAAGAGGTCACTTCAGGACGTTCTATTTATCCATTTATTTCCTATGTCGTTTATCCAGTGTAGGGTCATGGGGAGCCTATTCGAAGGGTGCCAACATACAGTAGCCACACATACATCACTGTATGTTACATTTAACAAAGGGATCTCTCTATACACACAAGCATTATCTGGCATGACTCCGCCTGACTGCAGACAAAAGTTCAGTTTGTTTTTGGATTATGACCAATTTAAGACCAACTTACTGTGATGCTTGATAAAATCTCCTAATGAATTCTCCATTTGTGCAATCTGAGCGACCGTAAAAACACATAAATCATAAGTCTCTGGAGAGTTTGGGATTGTGCTTCCTATGTAGAAAATCACTTCCTGACCTCCAGTAACAGTGTGCACCATAATGTCATTTGCGAACAACCTACTGAAATAATTTGAAGAAGCATAGTGGATAGAGACAAGTTACCATAATCTGGGTAAGGAATTTGAAATTGGACTGAAGATTGGAAGGTCATGGGTTCAAACTCCTGCAACAACAGGTCTCCCACTTTGGGTCCCATGCATGAGCGAGATTTGTAGCCTGCAGATGTCCACGAAGTTTTATGGTGATTAGGAGGTCCACTGTTCATCAAATTTGACAGTGTTCTGTGGTTGAATGGAACTTGGCCATTGATTAGATCAGCTGAATTTTATTGATCATAAAGTGGCAGCATGGGCTGTCTTCAGCTCAGTCCTCTGAATGAGGATAGTGTCTTTGCTGAAATCTTGGAGTCTGCTGGGATGGTGGCCATCAGTCAACTCTCTAGTCGTTCATCGCGTTTTTCAAATCATTCCTTACCATGTTTCACATTGTGGCAGGGCACATTATCCTGTTGGAAGACGTCACTTGTCTTTAGTGAATATTGTTTGGATTGTGTTTAGGTAGGTTTTAAGCATCATCCATATTTTGATGTTATGCCAGGACCCAAGGTTTCTTCCCAAGGGCTACTCAAAGACTCAAAGATAGAAATATATGATACAGTATATGAAAAATTATGCCTACTGTAGATAAAAAAAATTTAATCTTTATTTCTTACTATTTTATTCACCAATGAGTCACTATTTGAAGGAAAAGTGAGTGATTTTTATTCACACCCTCATAATGATAATGTGACAAAGTCTCTTTTGTTGCAATGTTTCTTCAGTTTGATATGAACCCTAAAGATCACTTTTTAAAAGCATTTTAGCATATGTACCTGCTCAAAGTCAAGGCTAAATAGATTTAGGCTACATTCATGTTACAAGCCACATTGTCCAATTCCAGTTTTTTAGTCAGATTGGATTTACATATCATGGCGGCTCACATTAATAATTACAAGTGACTTCTACCAAGGGGAAAATAATTATTTGATCCCCTGTAGGTTTTGTAAGTTTTCCCACTTAAAAAGAAATGAAGGGTCTATCATTTTTATCATAGGTTTATTGTAAAGGATAGAGACAGAATATTAACCAAAAATACAGAAAATGCAACCATGAGTTAAGTCTGTTTAGGTAGCGCTTTCGTTCCTCATGAATATTTATACCAAGCCAACTGTCAAGTAAAGCCACTTTATGACTGGAAGGCTCCCGGTGGTACATGAAGCCGTACAGAGGAAAACACAACATTGCAACAAATGTGACATCAGCCAAAACCAGCCGCTAGAATGAGGAGGAGAAAGAAAAAATTTTTGGGTGTCAGGGGCAAGTGCTGCTGGTCAAGTGCTGCTCTGTGAATGGAATGAGAAGTGGGAAATGGTGCATACCTGAGGAGAATGATGCACATTTGTGTCTGGGTGTTGCTGAGAGCCAACTTTTTATTCGCAGTTCTCCTCGATGAACATTTTTTATGCGAATCACATAAAAAATACACATGCACAGATGCTGTTGCTGGTTTTTCAGCTCAAAGCAACACACAAACACTTATTATCCACATTCTCCTCAGCCGAACGAGCAGCGCTGGACCATATCCCTGCCACCGCAGACTTCATCCAAGTTAACGGTCATCTGCCATTTAAAATTTTAGGTAGTGTAATTGTTTTTTCATTTAATGTAATTATAAGTGATATTTTTGAAAGAAGCAATTATCTTCATTGACTTTGATGTTAGTTAATATATGACCAAAGCAACCTCAAGCTACGCGTAAAAGCTGTAAAAAAAAAAAAAAAAAAAAAAAAAAAAAAATTACAGTAAAAGCTAAAACGAGCCAACAGGTTTATTGAGCCTAGTAGATTATTTGTGTCTATAATCGATAAGATAATTTGACTGTCAAAACAGTCGTAAGGTGCAGCCCTGCTAGTTTTCAACTATTTAAACTAAAATAGCTTACTTGCTGGCAGAAGCCTTAAGTTTAAAATCCATAAACAGACTCATAGATGCAAGAAATAACATTACCAAATGATAATAATAATTTTATGACCATTGTTGGTTAATGCTGTTTTATATATTATGGCACTGTCATGTCTGTGGCTGTATAATATTCATGCATAGATGCGGGCATCAATAAAACCTTTCGTGATTTTCTCTAAGCATATTTCATTAAATAGCTACTATTTTTCTCATTTACATAACGTTGAGTATATCCTTACTGCGTACACCATGCGTACGCCGTTTAAGATTTTAGTATTCACCACTAAAAATGTTGCAACATACAGTATGAAACCCCTTTACCCTTTAGCTGTATCCATAAAGCAAAATTCTGTAATGTGCATGCCCCAGAAATGTCAACATCATCTTAGTCAGATTAGTCTGAAGAGTCATTTTTCAGCGGTTAATCCAGTTAAATGAAACGCAAAAATTAAAAAACTTTTACAGGCTGCCGTTAAAAGTCTTTGCGCTGCAGTATTAACGTCGCGTAAGGACAGGTTAATTAGCGGCTACATAGAAGAGAAAGACACTGATTTCCAGTTAGAGCCCAGATGATGTCACTTGCATGTGATTAATAAAGACCTATATAATTTATAGCGGAGAGATTTGGTGCATTTACTCTTGTAACATCACGCTCTCATTGTGCCTCCCTCTACCTCTCTCAGGCTAATTATCCCACATTTTGTTACTTTCTTGTACCATTAAATAAGCTGTGTCTTACCTGTGCTAAATTCGCATGCCCACTTATTTAATTTTTCAAGTTTGAATGCACCACAAAATGATTCTTATTCATGTTCTTTGCTCTTCATACATGGAATAATGTATTTATGTAGAATATGGAATATAATCCCAGCCTACACAGCTACATAAAATATACACAAAAGTATTTATCTACAGAAAAAAAAAAATCTATAAAAACTTCTTTTGCATTAAGTTTATAATATTGATACACATTATTCTATTAGGCTGCTATTAAAACAAAATTTATTGTACTTAATGGTTTATCTTGTTTTTATAGTTCTGTCTGTCATTAGTCATCAACTAACAACTTCTAAAGAAACTCTTCCTAATTTTCAAAGACATATTTATTAGAAGTATTAGCTTGTGATAGGATCTTATCATGTGGAAAAAAAGTAATTACTAATAACTGGAGTTCCTTTCACCAATAAGATACTTTTATTGCCACCCCCTTTTTTTTAAATACAGTAAGTCCTCTACATACAAACAAATTCCGTTCTGAGAGCTCGTTCGTAAGTCTAGACAATGTTTGTTGACAGTGCAACAAACATTGTCTAGAATACTAACACACATGTATATGGCTATAAATACTAAAATATTGCAAAAAAAAAAAAAGTATGAGCAGTTATAGAGCAGAATAGAATAAGCAATGTCTGCCATCTTTTCATGTTGCTCCATTCTCTCTATTATTTTCACTTTTGTCTCCATCGTTATTGCTTGGTGCTTCTTAGCAGTTCCAGCTTTATCGCCGCTGCTTTTACGCATGCTTCGGGACATCCTGGTCTTGCACAACACTTCTGTACTCTATACAGAACACAAATCACAAGGAATACTAGCCAATATTTTTGCTTTGCAACAGTAACTTGCATAACGGAGGAAATAACTATGGTGCACTTTAATCCTATTTATCACTGTACCCTTATGTGAAAGGGCCCAAGGACGAGCAAGAGCTTTCACTTCATCATGTTCACATGCTCAACCCCCAATCCTAAGAAAGATCATGCTGCTGTTCTGAGCAGTTTCCATCTGCCCTGTAAATTGCACCAGACTCCTCAGTGCCCCCTTAAATAACTGCAGCATTTACATTTTAAAAGTCCTTGCAGTATTCCTTCTATCTAAGGTTTGGTTGGTTTGCATGATTTTGGATTGTAGTGCATGCTTTCTTCTTTGGACATCACATTAATTAATTTGTTGTGGAAAAAAAAGATGTGTTTTGATGATAGGTTGATTTAATAGATTGTTTAAAAATCCCATGTTTTATTATGTTCAGGCACTGTATATTATTAATGATTTTTGGCATAATTTTTCATGTCTGTCAGCATGACCACAAAATTATAATATAATTATAAAATTATAAAATATAATTATATCCACACCACCTAGCCAAAAACGTTTCAAAGGAATACAGAGATAATTTATGAATGAGAAGATTAAATATATCACAATCTAGGGCTTCATTATGTCACGATGTGAGATGTTTTCCAAATTAAGTTATATATTTGGTAGGAAGATTACAGTTCTTAAATTCTTAAGGCGAAATTTCATATTGTGAAACGCTTTGACCCATAGGAAATAATGTACTGTACATGCAGATAAAATGTTCCAGCCACTCAAAAATATTACCAATTTCCAAAATATTAATATAGTTTTGCATATAAAAACAATCAGATAATTTAGAAAAGACATGTAAATGAAGTCAAATATGAAATAAATAGACATTAAACCTTTTAACCTTAATTTATGATTCCTCTTAGCACCAGCTGCTTTAAAAACAAAACATTCTTCTTGCTAGCAGCATTGCTAATACTCTTGGGACCCATGATGCTACGTTTTCGCTAAACCTTGCACAAAATGCAAAAAAAATATGTAAACTTGCTCGTATGCCGAAAATGCTTCGTATGATGAGGCAAATTTTTTATTCACTCACTCACTCATCTTCTATACCGCTTTATCCTGTATTCAGGGTCGCGGGGGCCTGGAGTCTATCCCAGGATGCTTACGGTATGAGGTAGGGTACACCCTGGACAGGGTGCCAATCCATCGCAGGGCACACACATACACACACTCACACTCTCATTCACACACTACAGGCAATTTGAGAACGCCAATTAGCCTAACCTGCATGTCTTTGGACTGTGGGAGGAAACCGGAGTACCCGGAGGAAACCCACCAAGCACGGGGAGAACAAAATTTTTTATTCTTAAGTCAAAAATTTGTGAGGCGGGATATTCGTTAGCCAAGGTACTGTACCATGTAGTGTGATTCGTAAAATTTGTTGGGATTTATTTATATTTACACAGAAAATAGTACTAAAAACACTTTTTTTTACTTCAGCTTGCTGCAGTTGCTCAGACTAACCATGGGTTTTAATTGTGGCACAAGAAGTTTATAAATGGTAAATAAAAAATTTTTTAAAAAGGAAATACATCCTAAATCCACACACTATACACAATGGCTGAGCTCCCTGGAAAAACGCCTGTATAAAATTGTACAGGCGTTACCATAATTTCCTGAACATATTAGGCAGATAGCTTTTTAAAAAGCTTTTTCAGAAAAGAAAATATTCAGTTAGCTGCCCAGAACTTTAGTAACAACTTTAGTAACAAAATTCACATACGAGGTCACCGAAACCCAGTACCAATATGGTACGTTGCCAATTTAAATATGGTTCCTATATAACCGGTATGTACTAGATCCGAATTAGAACGCATATTTTGATGCATCATTTGTGTGCCACTTAAATCCCTGACTGATCTATTGAAATATTTGTCCTCTAGTGTCCTCTAGTGTAAAATGATTTGCCGCACATGAATGAGAGTCGGAAAGCTTTAATAACATAAATCCAACTGATCTTTGTAGTAACCCGAGTGTCCATGTTGTTTTCACATTCCGACTTAAAAGTGCAGACAACTCGGGGAAATAAAATCATCCATGTAAACAATTACACTTACAGGTAGCGTTAGCTCGCTAAGCTAAACACACTTAAAGATTCTGACACCATGACATGCAACACATGTCTTTCTACAGCTGCGGGTAAAGGGGAAACTCGTCAAACCTAACGCAACATTTAAGGACACACAGGATGAAGTTAAAAGCAGAGGGGTGCACCGTGTTTAACAGCATGCAGACATCAGCTGGCAGTGTTGAGGACAAGACCCTGTAGCCTGGACATGTGGAAGAGGGACAGCCTCCCCATATTGTCTGCACTTTCAAACACATCAACACCATCTGAGAGGGTTTTCTTCTGTGCAGGACATGCAATAAGTCAGGAGAGGTGTCGTATTTTGCCAGATAAGACAAATATGGTCATATTTCTGCAAAAGAGTTGATGGATTTGGGTTTGTAGCATACCAAGAATACCAACTAGTTTGTGTTAAATTATTGTTTATCCATTATGTTATCCACCAATTTTTGTGACTTTATTTATTAATTTATTAATTAATTTATTTACGATTTGGCACCGGTATCGTAAAGAAAAAATAATAATACTCAACCCTAAACTCGTGTCCAGATTCCCACATTTGCACTTCTGATGTAACACAGCATTATGTTTTACATAGACCTATTCATTTGCATTTATGTGTTCACTTATTTAATTGACAACAAAGAAATGCAGCTCAGATCCAAAAATCAAGCCTTAGCCACCACTAAGCTTACATTTAACGTATTCTTGTAAAAATTGTTCCCCTTAAAGGTAGCTTGAGAACACTTTGATTTTACCCAAATCAATCCAATATTTATATATTTAAATATCTAATATTCAATCCACCGTGAAGATTTTTTATCATTTTTATAACTTGCAGTTCAGCACACCTGGTGATGTTTTCCTCAGTCATCTTACTATACCCGCTAAACACGCCATTATCACACACAGCCAGGTAACCGCTCTGCGATTATGGGAAGCCATTAGGGTCAAACTTGGTCATATGACTAATTTGCATTAAAAAAGTAATAGTAATGTACAGTAACGCATAGTAAAGCGTTAAAATTAAAAAAGTATAGATTCACCACAAATGCTTTGATGCATAAAGCTTCACTCAGCTGTGCATCAGCATGCTTCTTACATGGCACCGTCTTACAACCTACTGATATTTGCATAACTTATTACTGTATATACTCAGACCGCCCCCCGACCCCCGTCTGTATTTAATACATACAGTTATTGAATGTTGTGTACTTACTGTGTATAGAATCTTTTGTGTTTAACAAATGTACAGTGTTTTATGTCGGTCTGTACTTTGAAAGTCACAGTCGGAATCAAATCCCTTGTGTGTGTGTCAACATAGTACTTTCCCGATTCTGATTCTGAGGCCTAGTGTCTGAAAAACACAGGTGCTATTTAGGAGTTCTTCCTATTTATTATGGTTAACATTCTATTCATGTTCAACAGCTTTTAAGTGATTCACTTTAAAGGTTTAAGGGCCTTTAGTTGTGAACCTCTGTTCTGTGTGCAGTAATTGCATCTTATTAATTCTGTCTTTGTTTTACTTGACAATGGAAATTACCAACCAAAAGTCTTGTGTTGCATGAAGAATAAATAACACAAAACCTCTATCATTCTCTTGCCACCGTGCCTGAAAAACACTGTCTATAATTGATGTTCACACCCTCTTCCTTCCACTTTTGTCCCAAAGGAAGATGGTCTGAAGCCAAAAATATTTTCCCATCAAATAAAAAAAACAGTTGTGCATGATTGGAATCGACTTCAGGCTGAGACTGCGGTGGAAAGAACTGAATTAAACATTGGAAGGGAAAAACAATTAGATTTTTTTTTTTTTTTTAAATGGGGCAAGTGGACAGAGTCCCATGGCACTCTAAAGACAGACCAGCAGGAATGAGCCACCGAGGCAGCCTGCGAATACAGGGCAAGAAAGCAACTGGGGTAAAGAAGCTCCCTGTAACGCTTGCCAACCAAGAGCCAACAGCCTAGAGCACAAAGGTTTGAGAACGTCATTCTCACAGTTCAGCCGCACCAAGCTCCAGCCTAGTCATAATTCATGCCTCAAACACATTCAATGGTCCCTTTTGTCCCATTCCATGAACCGTGACAAGTCCTGCCTCTGTGCCCATCTTGAGCAACATGCTCAAGCCACTGCAAGCACCAACTCAAAGCCCTTTAGGTCAGGGTTGTACACATCAGGGTTTCCCCTGGCAGATACTGTAGCATTTACAGCCTTCTGGCTTCTCTGCTTTCTGTTTTTCTTTAAGACATTTAGGGATTTCAGTTCCCAGCATTCTTGGTCTAGTTCAGTTTCATGTTTTGTATTTCATTGCTTTCACTGTGATCTGGATCAACTGGATCTTGTTTATTCTTTATTAGTTGAATTATTTAAGCACCTTAGTGTTCTGTTTTCTGGCCTGGTAACAGTTTTCATATTATGAAATCTTGGAAGAGAGTCTTGAGAAGTCTGGAGAGAGTCCTGGGGAGTTTGCATGTTCTCCCAGTGCCTGGTGGGTTTCATCCAGCTACACTGGTTTTCTCCCACAGTCCAAAGACATGCTTCTTCTTTGTCTTTCGGCTGTTCCCTTTCAGGGGTCGCCACAGCGAATCATCTGCCTCCATCTAATCCTATCCTCTGCATCCTCTTCTCTCACACCAA
>JAQMYL010000016.1:13450633-13461395 GCA_030014365.1 Clarias pachynema | reverse complement strand
TTCTCGCTGATACTCTTTTATCGCACAACACACCTGACACTTTTCTCCACCCATTCCAACCTGCCTGTACCCGCCTCCAAAGACAAGCAGATTAGGTTAATTGGCGTTCCCAAATTGCACGTAGTGTGTGAATGTGCATGTGAGTATGCATGTGTGTGCCCAGCGATGGATTGGCACCCCATCCAGGGTGTCTCCTGGAATAGGCTCCGGGCCCCCAGGAACCCTGTATACAGGATAAAGCGGTAAAGACATAAGCAATCTTTTAAAGAAGCAATTGTTGCTGCGCATCAATCAGGAAAGGGCTAGAACAATTGGAGTTCAATATTCTACAGACAAAAGATTATTCCATAAATAGACATAGCCAATCTTTTAAAGAAGCAATTATTGCTGTGTATCAATATGGAAAGGGCTATAGCATTTTAGTTAAATTTTCTACAAACAATAAGATTATTCACAAGTGAAAAGCATTCAAGGCAGTTGCCAATCTTCCAAGGAAGGATGTGCCAACACATTCACCCCAATGTCAGACCCTGTAGGCCCCACTGGGCATGTTAAATGTTAAAGTCCATGACAGAACAATAAGAATAAGACTGAACAAGTATGGTGTGCTTGGAAGGGTGCCAGGAGACAGCCTCTACTGCCTAAAAAAGCATGGAAGCTTGACTGAGGTTTGCAAAACTGCATGGGAACAAACCACAAGACTTCGGGAACAATGTCCTATGGACAAATGAGGCCAAAGTGGATGCCCAGCGCCATGTTTGGGGAAAACCAAACAACATTTTAGCACAAACCTATTGTCAGGCATGGCAATGGGAGGGGTGTTGATTTGGGCTTGTTTTTGCAGCCACAAAAACAAGCACTTGGGCACTTTGTAGTTTGTACCATCCAGTTGGAATGAACTACCCTGTATACCAGAGTATTTTAAAGACAAGTGTAAGGCCATCTCTCTGATAGCTAAATGGATGTAGGCTTGAAAAATAAAAGAATTTTTGGAAAAAGTTTTGGAATATCCTAGTCAAAGTCCAGACCTCAACCCAACTTAAATATTGTGGCAGTGTCTTAAGAGAGCCCAAGTTATATATTGAGGTTGTATTTGTCTAATACTAAGACCCACTGTGATCAGATCAGATTTTTTAAAATGTTTTTTTAACACACTGAAAAAAACAACCTTTACACATGACTGTATAACAGTTAATAAAAAAAAATCCTCTGCATTTACATACCTGCCTCAAAAATCATTATGGCAGAATGATAACAGGTGCTTTGAGGTCTGTATTTGAAGCATGCACTGTTATGGTGCCCTTGTTTTTTTGTCAGATTTTTATTTTAGTTGACTAATGTAAAATAAAACCTATCAATCAATGTGTACTCAAATTAACAATCATTAAATAAGTATAAAACATCAGATAACTATATTTTTCAGCATGTATAGGCAGAAAATAGTCAACAATGGCACATCTGGTTTTTAAACACAGAGGTACAGTAAGCCCCCTACATATAAACTAGGTACAGTACGAGGATACTAACACAATTGACTATTCATAGTATATTATTGTACAATGTTCTTTAGAATCGTGCCGATGGTTGAACAATTCATGTTAAAAGACTGAGCAATGTCTGCCATCTTTTTACCTCACTCCATTCTCACAATTATTTCAACTCCAGGGTCCGGGTTCGATTCCCGCCCCAGGTCTGTATGCATGGAGTTTGCATGTTCTTCATTTCCTCCCACAGTGCAAAGACATGCAAACTAGGCTAACTGGCGTTCCCAAATTGTCCATAGCGTGCATGTGAATGAGCATGTAAGTGTGTGTATGTACTGTACAATGTATGTGTGCCCTGGGATGGATTGGCACCCTGTCCAGGTGTACCCTGCCTCGTGCCTTAGGTCTCCTGGGGTGAGTGAGGTTACATGCTGATTGTATAAAGCATTTACACTATAATTAGAATGGAGACAGCACAAAGAAAGAAATGACATGACAGGCTATTCATTTATTTTTTATTTTAAAGTGATTGTTTACTGAAATGTACACAATGCTATTATAATTGTGCCAAGTGCACTACCTACCTCGTTTTAGTTATTACAACTTGTTTTGTCCTTCAGAAGAACATAATTTTTTTTTTTATGTGTGCACTGTTATTACAACTGCACTAATTATACACCATTGTATGTATAAGTAGTGCAGTAGTGCAGTTATTATGCGCAAGGCCATTTTTTTTATTTTTTATTATTTCAATGCATTATTGAAATGTGTTTGCGGTACCTACCTAGTTTACTTTGCAGTAGTTTCTTACTCTGTAAGGACATTTGTTTATTTTTATTTCAGCTAATTATTTATTGAAATGAAGTGTGCTGATCTTATTATAATGGTTTGGCTGTTACAGGTCCATAATTTTCTACAAGGCCGTGCTTTTATTGTTATGTCAACTGATTGTTGGAATGTGTGTGTGGCTGTTATTATAACCTAATCCTGTGTTAAATTGGAAAAATGAATCTATTAATAAAAGTAGTGTTGTATGTAAAAAAAAAAGGACAATGTGTGTATTTGGAATATCAACCGCAGTGACTATAAATGAATATATTGCGCTTCAACATGCACCTCTTTGCGCGTGTTGCTTGACATTCGTGTTTCTTATTGCGAAACACATTTTTCCATAGGGAATAATATAAATGCCGATAATCTGTTCCAGCAAGCCTAAAATATTACCAATATTGCCAATTTCCAACACAATAATCATATTTTTGCATCTAAAAATATCAAAACATTTAGAAAAGAAATTTGAATTAGGTAAAATATGAAATAAATAGACATTAAAACTCACTTAACCTAAATTTATGATTCCTCTTGGCACCAGCTGCTTTAAAAAGAACCTGAAAGTGGCTCCCTTTTCTTTTTGCTCCTTGATTTTTGCACAAAATGAAAAACCCCACAAATAAAAATATGTAAACTCGATTCGCTAGGCTTGCCAATGACGCGAAGAAATTTTGAACGGCTCCTGTGCTACTTACATACAGTAGCCATCATTATATCATCGCTTCATTTTTGGTTGTCCAGGGTGGAATAGTTTATCTTTAACACTGGGGATAAACAGTACACAGCAAGTTTTGTGCTTTTTCATCAAGAAATGCTCTTCAAGCCTATACAGATGAGGCCTAATTTCAAATAGTACGTAAAACAAGACAAGATAATTTGTATTTCCTGCTCAGGATGCATTTTATCCCATTTGAAGATGAAAATCAGTAGCCCAATTGGGCAGAATTCCACACAATCTGGCAACCAGAAACATGGCCATTAAAGTGTCACTTCCTACACTGCTGTGATTTCTCGACCCACTATACAGACATGCCTATGAGTAAATGTTACGGCATACTGTTAAGTCTTTCACTGTTTCGAAAGTGGTTCACAAATGTCACGAGGTCAGAACTAGTAAGAACGTCATGCAACCTTTTATGTGGTAAGTGCATTCAGACATGAAGCAGACAACATGACCATTGGTAAAAGTTAATTAAATTACAATTGAATTGAATGCAAGTTGAATTGAATGCAAGGAGTGCATGTGCAAAAAAGCCTTATCTTGGGTTATCTTGCCAAAACTTAACATTAGGTGCACTTTTAATTGCCCCAGACGTGTAAATCTTTGTGGGCATGGTGCTGAACTATGGACTGGAATCACATACAGGATGTATAACTGCTTGTTCAGGATCCACTCTGACTAGAATAAACAGATGACCGGAGATAAACGGATTAAAAACATGCCATAAATTTGTTGCTAAGACTAGATGTGTACACAAACTGCATGTGTTCCAGACACCTACATGATCACATGACACGACTAAATTAGGGAGAAAATCGGGGGGGAAATCCAAAAAAAAAAATAAATAAATAAATAAATGGATGGTTGCTATGGTCAAAACCCAGTTGTTTATATCAGTCAGCACTCATCAAGCAGGCGGCACGGTGGTTTAGTGGTGTCGCCTTGCACCTCCAGGGTCCGGGTTCGATTCCCGCCTCTGTGTGCATAGAGTTTGCATGTTCTCCCCGAGCTTGGTGGGTTTCCTCCGGGTACTCTGGTTTCGTCCCCCAGTCCAAAGACATGCAGATTAGGATAATTGGCATTCCCCCCTCCCAAAGAAAATGTGTGCAAATGAGTATGTGAGTGTGTGTATGTGCCCTGCGATGGATTGGCATCCTGTCCAGGGTGTACTGTACCACACCTCGAGCCCAAAGTCTCCTGGGCTCCAGGCCCCTTGCGACCCAGAATACAGGATTAAGATGTATAGAAGAAGAGTGAGTAATTTGCTTTACTAAAAGCACTGTGCTCCTCAGCACAAATAATGGTACTGAAAGCTATTCCAGACACATTTATTTAATCTGGTGTTTCTCTCTTTACTCCCATCAGTTATCTAACGTGTAAGCCATCAGCCATGTCACTCAAACGTCTCAACTAACCTGGCATAATCACTGTTTGGAATAATCAAATATATATATATGATATGTGATCAAGAACGTTGTTATAGATGCCATTGCGTTAGACTTTAATTTCAAGCTTTATCTGGAGGACAACACTGTCTGGGGACAGTTCAATGAGATGACAGTGATGGCAGGAAAGCTAACAAAATCTGTGCTGCCAAAAGAACTTGGAGAAAATGGTTTAGTAATGCACTCAGAGCTGGAGTAAAGACATGAAAGAGAAAATAAGAAGAAGGAGAGAAGATTGAGCAAGAGGAGGAGCCGCCTTCCTGCAAGTAGGTTATAATGTCTCCAGCAGCTTTTTGTTGTCGAAGATGAGGTAAAGATGAAAGCCTTATCAAAAACCTAAATATCCACCCAGAACCAGACTGACAGAGAGCTAAAGATGTACCAATATATGCCACCAGCAATAATATCTGATGATACTGGAGATATTGATCTGCTGCCTGGTGGTGGAACAAAGGAAGCACATACTGTATCATGCTGGCCTTTTGATATGTGCGTGTGTGTGCAGGCCTCTTCAACCCTGAGTAAGAGTTGTCTCCACTGTGAGGAAGACCATTAGCTGAGAAATCCATAAGAAGAACCAGAAGCAATAATATTTAAAACAGGACCGGAAATGGTTTCACTTTCCTCGTATGCAAAGATGCCCTTTTTCAGAGCTTGACATATGGGCTTAATAAACATTATGTTCCCACCAAGACACAGAAATGAGCTGAAGAATGCATAATGTCTCATTTCCTGTGCCGGAGTCCTGTTACTCTTGTCCTTAGAGAAAATATGCACCATGTCACCCCTTATTGTGTTATGATGAGCAAGCCTGGGTAGGGAGGCAAGAAAAAACACCAGTTCGGTTGGTAGAAGTAGTGAGCTAGAAAGTCAGCAAGAAGGTGAAAATAGAGAGAAAATCAAAACTGGAAAATGCTGCTCCTTTCTTATTCTGTTAGCTGTAACTCAGTTGGATCAAGACCCTGTTATGTTTAATCCATGAAATAAATACTGATTTAAAAAATCTGCATTCTACAAAAAATAAATAAATAAATAAAAAATAAAAAGCGTTCCTACAATTCACAAGTTTGTTCCACATAATATAACCCATGTAGGGCTCAGGAATTAGATCATGGTTATGCGGCAAAGGAAAATCCAGTGTGAAGTACATGATGTACTTTAGCAATGGGAAATGCTTCTAAAATGAATCCTCCATAAGGACAGTCTCATTACAAGCTGTGTGCATCTGGAGAGTGCCAAGAACCTAGTGCATCTGGTTATGTTTGCATTTCAGTCATTCATTCCCTTCAAAACCAACCGTCAATGCTCGCACTGGGGAGCCTGCAAGGACCTCAAACAATGGATTATGTTGGTACAACAGTGCCAGAAGAGCTAATGGCTATGGCTGAATAATACACACACTGGATGGACTTTAACCATCATAGTGCGAAATACAGTTTTGGGCATCACTGCTGTGGAAAAGGGTCTGTTTTTTTTTTTTTTTTAACATATACAAATTGTATTTCCTACTCGCTCAGATGTGGTCTACTGTGCTCGCTCTGTTTCCAAGGGTTGCCAGATCCCACTGAAAAAAAATCCTACTTTTAGGAATTCCCATTTACCCCAATAAAAAAAGTTAAATAACAATAAAAAAATATATACATATATAATTTGTACTTGAACTTGAAAATTAGGCTCATTTTTATTACCTGCTCAACAGACATTTTCCAGCCCATGATAAAAAGTAGTCTCGTTATTATTATTATTATTATTAGTTGTTGGCATTATTATTACATTAATAATCAAATTATCTGTTAAAAATCATAAAGTCTCGTATTGCACCTTAATTCAACCGAGTATTCACGATTTTACGATTTTATTTACAAAAAAACAGGAAATCTTGAATGATTTCATTTGCTACAATGTAAAAAGCTGCTTGGTTTAACTGTTCTATTAGTTTCATAAATAATAACTGGAAAGCAAAAATTTCTCTCTTTTTTCCTGATCGCATTTGTGACTCAGAAAAGGTGATCTGAAGTGTAACGTTAGGACTCATACGAGCTTGGCCACACACCCATATGTGAGATCTGATTTTGTTCCACTCAAGCCAGTGTGATGGATGATTATAAGACTATATAACTTGGATTGAAAGTGCAGACTGGGGCATTTTTTTTTTTGTTTGTTTGCTTATTTGTTTCGACAGATACCACAGGGATCAGAGGCCCAAAAGTGCTTCCCATGGAAACAGATTATATTCCCAAGAACTCTTTCATCCAGTTCTCACTGGAGTCCCAGGGGATGAGCTTGTACAGTATGTTCTTTGGGTCATTAGGCTTTTTCTATACTGAAGCCCAGCCAGCTCAGGGATATTGTTTGGACATACTGTATAGCACAGTCATGCCGCAATAACCACAAACAGGGTGCGGTGTATAGCAGTCAGGCCCTGGTTTGAAGATGAGTTGAAAGGATTATTTTTCCTGCACAGGAGGAGCCAAAGGGAACACAGCTATTGAGAATTGAAAACAAATTTAAACCTGTTTTCTCTCCTTAGTTTGCATGTGCAGCATTAATGCACTGTGTGAATCACCCAGAACACACCAATTTGCCAATAAGACAAATTTGACTCGATTCAGACCAGAAGTTTGCATTCGAATGTGCCAATGTGCCAGGGGTCTGTTCAGAGATCTGCTCTGTTGTTTGTCCTTCAGACTCCCATAGCCAGCCGTTTCTACGGTAACAGCTGCCAGCCCAGCAGTCTTTCCCACTCCCCTGTCCTTTGGGTCAGTTGGTGCAGCGTGCACGCATTAGAAGCTTGAATGCCAAATAGAAGTAAAATAGAAGACCAAGCCAAAAATGATCCACTCTCTGGTTATGTTAAAACTTCTGTTACTTGCTAGTCTTATCCTTTCAAGGTTACTGTCTCCCGGGTCACTGCTGTGCAGGTGTGCTACATCAGTTCATTTGTAACATGCAAAAATGTATTCCCTCACGCAAGTAGAGCAGCGTGCAGTGATTCTGGGTTTTTTGTGCTCCGAGTGTGCTGAAAGAACTTACAGAAGAGGATAAACAGAAGCTGGACTGATACTCTTAAATAAAATCATGACTGGTGATGAGACATGGATTCATCACTACGACCTTGAGAGTAAACAACGGAGACATCCTCAATCACTGACCAAGAAAAAGTAAAAAAGTCTCAACCATCAGCTGGAAAAGTCATGCTGACGGTTTTCTGTTATTCTCAAGGAGCATTACAATCAACAATCGACACTGACCCAACAGTGCTGTCACAGTGAGACGCTTATAGAAGAGCTGAAGCCTAAACTTCGGATTAAATGCAGAGGACTGCTGTCTAAGGGAGGTGTGATCTTGCATGACATGTCTGCACACTCCTGCCCACACTCTCCACATGCTGTAAAAACTTCTTTTTGAGGTGCTAAAGCATCCTCACTATAGTTCTGATCTTGCTCCATCGGACGTGAAAGCAGCCCTATGATGATGAAGATTCAGTTCGGATGAAGAAGTAAAGACAGCGTTTCATTCGTGGCTCACGGCTCAGCCTAAAACATTTTTTAATGTGTTAAAAACATTTTTTAATGAGGGAATACAGAAGCTTGTTTACTGATGGACAAAGTGTAATAAAAACCAAGGAGATTATGTCGAAAAATAATACATCTGACTTTTCAAAAAAATAATTAAGATAAATTCTACAACCAGAGTGCATTTTTTATTTAACCCTGTATATAATATAATATAATATAATATAATATAACATAATAACAATATGATGTATGATATTATGCAGATATATAATATTATATACAACATCTGCATTTTTTAAGCTTCATAACGGATTTCATTTAAGTTAGTGAGGCCTAAATGAACATAAACTGTGTAAAGAAATCTGTCCTTTTTGTAGCTGGGAAAATGCAGTATGTAGGGTATAATTTGTGGGAATGTGCTAAGCAACTTTCTATTCAAGTCCCTCTTATAAAACAGAAGAGATGATGTTGCTGGTCAACTTGGTAATGTCAAGACAGCACCACAAACCTAACTAAATGTGTCTCTTAAATAAAAAATGCAGAATGAACAGAATGTATCGTTAACCATCAATATGAAATCATTAGAGCCGGTGATGTCTTTAACCTCGGAGATTTCTCCTATATAATATAAATGTTTCACAACGCAATTACAGACACTAAAAAAGAATAACCCTGCGTCAATAAAATCCATGTTGACTGACTCAGTATTACATGGAATGTCCCTGTTGAGTGGAATAATGTTTGTGAGTGGAGGGCAGGGTGTCTGCCTGTTTGAACTGTAAGAGCAGTTCCCATGAACAGCCTGGGGCAGGAATGCAGATGTGATTAGATTCGACACACTCCATCAGCAGCCAATGAGAAGTGTAACAGTTACCTGACTGAACCAGAATGTCGAAAAAGAGACATGTATAAAAAGCTGCTACTGTACATTACAGGCATGCTGGGCGTCGCAACACTAAGGAAAAGACATACTGTACTGGTTAGAAAATGAGATAAAAGACAGGAATTAAAGAGAGAGATGCACTGCTAATGATATCTGTTCGAACCGTACAGCTTAATAACAGCTGTGTGTTAATCACACTGCACCAAGATGCACAACGAAATAATGATACATAATAAGTAGTGCTGTCGATTTTAATCTAGTACAATCACAGTTACAATTTTTTAAACACTCAGATTTACCTGTATTATAAACGTGCAATGATGGAATAAAGAAATGCATGACAAACTGGTTAGAGGAAACATTATGCAGTTTTATAATACCTCAAACATTTAACAAATGTAAAAATATAATCCCTCGAATGGGACCGGCAGTGCATGCAGGGGTTGGGTAGTATATAGTGTGTGGCAACCCAACGACGGCAAGACTCGAACCTGGTCAAATTTGGTCATACTGTATGATCACTTTGCATAGTAATACGTTCAAATTTCTAGATTAATCACATGCCTTAATATTGCCAGCCCTAATATTAGATGAACTGCTAAATTAGAACAGAATAAACAATATATACATGTTTACTTATGATTACAAAGGATGTACAAGGACCTCAGACATGTAAATATTTTAGAAACACAAAGTCAGAACTTTTCTCAGCCACTGCCATGTAACAGTTACCTGACTGTACTAAAATATCGGAGACATAGAAAGCTATTACATTACAGCCATGCTGGGCACGGGCATCTAGAAATCTAGATAGAAGACAGGAGTCAAAGAGAGACGCACTGCTAATGATATCTGTTCAAACTTAATAACAACCCACATACTGTACTTTCTTGTGTTATACAGCGCCAAGATGAAACAATGGAATAATCACATACATATTAACTAAACTGCTCAGTTACAACAGAAAAACAATGTATACATGTTTACGTATGAGAACTTCAAAGAATGTTTGAAGTTGAAGGATGAAATTTAATATTTTAGAAACACAAAGTCAGAACTTTTCTCAGCCACTGGAACGTAACAGTTACCTGACTGCACCAAAACGTCAGAGACATGCATTAAAAACCGTTACATTACAGCCATGCTGGGCATCCCCAACTCTAATGAAAGGACATATTGGATAGAAAGCTAGATGAAAGACAGGAACTAAAGAGAGATACGCACTGTTAATGATATCTGTTCAAACAGAACCACTTAACAAGCCACATACATTCTCTGTTATACAGTACCAAGATGAAACAATGAAATAATCAGACACACATTAACTAAACTGCTCAGTTAGAACAGAAAAACAATGTATACATGTTTATGACTCCAAAGAATGTCTGAAGTTGAAGGAGGTACAACAAGTACAGTACCACAGAAATGTAAATATCACCAAGTCAGAACTTTTCTCAGCCACTGCTATGTAACCACTGCCTGTTACCTGACTGCACCTAAATGAAGACATGCATAAAACGCAATTGCACCACCAAAACTAATAAAAAGACATATTGAATAGAAATATAGAAGGGCAGGAATTTAAGAGAGAGATGCACTGCTACATGTAATAACAAGCCACGTTTTAATCATACAGCAGCAAGATGCACAATGAAACAATTAGATACATATTAACTAAACTGCTCAGTTAGAACAATGTACACATGTGTCCCGCTTCTGGTTGGAGATCTCGTCACATGGATGCCCCATGTGTCTCTTTGGGATACGCCTGGTGTCTGGGGACGGTTTCACTCTACCATGAATACGGTTCTGGCCTCGACTGATGTTGACAGCTGTTTCTCTGAGGACTTGACTTGGCTGCAGGTGCTCGATAGTTCAGG
>JAQMYL010000016.1:13433122-13444220 GCA_030014365.1 Clarias pachynema | reverse complement strand
TGATGGCCGCGCCTGGGCTGATGGGAAATGTAGTTCCCGCTACCTCCCGGTCGCTCCATTCGCCTGAGCAAACTTTTCTCAGGAAGACCTATCATTTTACCGTCATGCGACCACGGTATTATCGAATTTTTTTTTATCGCGGTACGACGGTATTTACAATACCGTTACATCCCTAGTATATACGTATACATATATGCACTATATGTTTCCATATAGTTCAATCACTGTGTCATCAGACCAGAAGATTTTGTTTCTCATGGTCTTAGAGCTCTTCAGGGGCTTCAGGGGGGCAAACTCCCAGCCATCTGTCATGTGCCTTTTAGTGAGGAATGGCTTCTATTTGGCAACTCCACTGTATAATCATGATTGTTGGAGTGCTGCAGTGATGGTTCTTCATCTGTAAGGCTCTCTCATCTCCACAAAGGAACTCAGAATCTTATTTATAGTGACCCTTGGGAACTTGGTTATCTTTCTGAATACGTCCCTTCATCCCTGATTACTCACTTTAACTGGGCAGACAAGTCTGAGAAGAGGCTTAGTTGTTCCAAATCTCTTTCAATTGAAAATGATGGATGCTACTGTGCTCTTGGGTACTTTTAATGCTGGAGAAAATCTCTTGCATCCGTCCCCGTATCTGTACCTTGACACAATCCTGTTTTGCAGGTCTACAGAAAATACTCTTGAGCAACACCATTTATGGTGACACCTTATATAGACAGGTGTGTGTGCTTTCCTATTTATGTCCAATGATGTCAGTTAGGCAGTGGTGGACTTTAATCGGGTTGAAGCATCTCAAGGTCCACTGATAGCAATAGGATGACCAAAGCACAAATGCAAGTGTCATAACAAAGGGTCTGAACACTTAAAGTATGTAAATGAAATATTTCAGCCAATATTTTTTTTAATTAACATAACACTACAAACACCTGTTCTAATTTTTTCATTGTGGATTTATGTGTGACAATTACAAGGATATATGGATTTTAATCCATTTTAAGATAAGTGCAAAACATAATAAAATCATCTTCAGTACACAAGTTATGTGACTTCAGAAATGCATGAAATAATGAGAAGGATAATTATCCCCAGAGCCATGTGTGATCTAATGTGATTTAACTTCTCTTCTTTTTTTTTGCTACCATGACTCATCACCATGGCAAAGCATTTAATTAGCTAATTATCCAAGCAACAAAAATAGAAAAAAAGCACCCATGTATATGACTACTGAATAATAATGTGAATAATTATTTTTTTTAAAAATTGACTAGCAGATAAATTTTTTTTTTTGCATTTTGCACGTTATGTACACATTTATAAACAAATTTTAAAATAGAAATCAAATGTAACACAAAGATAATTCTAGAAATAGTTGCATTAATTATGTGGCATAGTCACCCATTTTATAACTGTGTAACTCTTGTATTGGTCTTCATAACTCACTGACATATAACAATAATAATAACATTAATAATAACATGAAGGTTTTATATTGCAAGTTGTTCATAGTGACTGTAGTGAACCAAGTTGTCATATTATTCAGCTAAAACAGGCTGTTTGCTTCAATTTACTGTGCTTTTGGTGCTTCGTACATATACTCTTGAGACCCCAATATCTTCATATGAAGACGTGACATTTTCTCCCAACTTCATGGTCTATATATATATACTGCAAATTTAAAAAAAGTAATTAATCACAGTCATAGTCTGTGATTAATCATAAGTAATCACAATTAAAAATATATATATTTATATTTAAATTAAATATTTATATTCATATTTAGATTTACTTGTATTATAAACATGCAATGTTGGAATAAAGAAATGCATGACAAACAGGTTAGAAGAAACAGATTATGCAGTTTTATAATATTTCAAACATTAACATTTAACAAATGTTAAATTAAGATCCCTCAAAAACTGGACTAGCACTGCACGCAGTGGCTGGTTAGTATGGGGTGTGTCAACAAATGTCTTGAATGATCCAAAAATCAACAATCTAGAGTCTTAGCCACCTGAGCCGCCACTCCCACGTCTTACATGTAATGCATTCCTGAAAAAATAGTTCCCCTTGAAGGTTCCTTGAGCAAGGTGCTTTTGTTTTATCCAAACTTTCTTCTAGAAGCTTTTTGTAATGAAGCTTGCCATTCAATTGTTAAAAGCGCTATACAAATAAAATTGAACTGAATTCAGCACTGAGGTGATATTTCCTCGGTCATCTTATTATCCACGCTAAATGTGCTGTTATCATTCACAGCCGGGTAACAGGTCTGCAATTATGGGAAGCCATTGGGGTCAAACTTGGTCATGTGATTAATTTACGTAAAAAAACAGTAATGCGTTATAATTTCTAGATTAATTACATGCGCTGATGCATAACGCTTCACTCAGCTGTGCATAAACATGCTTCTTACAAACAACTTACATCCTACTGCACCTTCTTACAATCTACTGCTCTTAAATTATTGACAGACCTAGTTATCACATGAATTATGCAACGGTTTCCACACATTTAATTACAGACAAGCTGTATGACAGGAAAAGAACTCGGACTACACTCTCAAATTTTTAATCCATTTTAAGCTTTCTGCAAATAACATTCATTAGCTGAGAAGATACTGAGAAGAAGACATTATTCTGGTGTAAAATGACACTTTTTGTGCAATAGTTTTTTTCTACTACCAGGAAATAAGATTTGCTGATATAAAATAATAATAATAATAATAATAATAATAAAGATATATAATTTGTACAAATTATAAGCCTATATACACACTCCATACTGACTTTCTAAAAGAATTACATACAATTTGTCTGCTGTCAAAGTGGCCCTTTATTTCAATAATCAGATAATCAGAATTCGAATGGTGATTTTTTTAGGCCTATCTCACTATAGGAACTCAGACTTTTTGCACAGGCCCTCTGCCTTGCCTGACTTCAGACAGGTCACCAGAGGTCACCAGCTCAGCAGACTCAAAGGCAAAAACAGAGCTTTCATTTTTGTCTCACTCCTGAACAGCCCTTATTGTTTAATTATTAACTCCCCCTACAGAAATGAGCTGAAAGATGGGCCATCTGGCAAATTCACTTTCATCACACATAAATGCTTAGACTCATCAATAGATTCTACATCAAGCCCTGGGGCCATGTTTTTTTGGGTATTGAAGCACATTTTTAAAAACGCACGAACAATATTCATTCGTATTCATAAAGCTCCTAAGAATGTTCTCAGAGAGCTCTTAGCAAAAAACCTTTTAGATAGGTATCATAAATAACAGTGGTTTAGGACACCCTTACTAGGTATAATGTATTCCTCTGAAGACCGTGATTTGTTGTCAAAAATAAATAAATAAATAAATGTTAGGGAATCACTCTTAACACAATCAATCTTAACATGTTCATAAACTCGTGAAAATTGGCAGACAGGTTGGAATCTGCTGCCATTAAGATGCCTGAGAGTCGCGTGGCCCCGGGCTCTCAGGGGCCCTCACACGAGATTTTGGTGCCTACTGTAGCTCATAAACACTTACACATATGTCATGCATGCATGTCCTGGGCTCAACTCAACAGGAGGCCGGTTATTTTGGATTGTTTTTGCCAAAACGCACCAGATGGTTTTTGATATACTCCTCCTAGGGAATTTATACGATCGACACCAAACCGGGCCGATGTGATCTAAAGACATTGAGGATGTAAAATTGCGGAGGGATTTTTAATATCTCAAACGGATCAGCCATGATAATGCCTTAAACTTATGCTGAAAAATGATTAATAACTTTCTATGTGGCATTATATTCAGTGACACGTTCAGTGACTCCACATTCAGTGACATCACATTGAGGAACATCATAGTGTGATGATTTTCTTCCAGCATCCGCGGCCTATTCTACACACGTACACATCACAAATGTTAACACTCACACGCATGCGCACGCACACGCACACGCGCACACACACACACATTTATATCACACACATTATTAATGTTAACACTCTCACACAGACGCACACACGCATGCATACACAAACACACACACCTCTCTCTCTATCTCACACACACCAACCCTCACACATACACACACTAACGCACTCAACAAATATTTAAGTCCCAAACTGACATTAGCCCTCTATAGTGTGTGATGTGTGCAAGTTGTGTGGTGGACCCGGGGGCGATGGCTTTTTCGAGGTCTTAACACACAGGTTGTGTGGTGCCCCCGGGGTGCTTGGGCCCGTCATCGTTGCTTGCAACTATATTTCTTTTTATTTTTCATTTAGTATCCTCCCTATTTATTAGCTCCTCTCTGATAAAGAGTAAAACTATCCCCCACTTTCTACTGTCAGGGCATGCCACCATTCCATTTATCAGACTAGTGCTAATAAAGTACATCCGTGTATCAAATATGCTAATAAAGTACATCTTTTTGGTCTCTTATAGGGGCGGTCAGGTGTGGGCATGAAAAATGCATGACCTGTGAATCACTACACAGCGCTCTTAATTATAACACATTATGCCTATTTGACAAATTTATTTCCAATGTATTTACCATGCCGGATTTTTATTTAAAAATGGCTACATACTAGTATGTCCATGTTAGTTGCATGGTCGGTTTATACGCAGCAAATATGAGAGCAAGTATTTCGTCTTCGCCTTTCTGTCATTTGTCCTTTGTCCTCCTCCCTGCTTCCAACAGTTTTTCACCTAAGTAGCACTTTTTGAAGAGTTAAGATGCTTCATTAATAACTTTTATCTTAACAAAGTTCTACTCCTGCATCTACTCTGTCAGATTCTGTGCAGGTTTTAGGGGTTCATTTATAGAACGATTTGTAGACTGCTAACATTGCATAAGTTGCCACTTAGACAAAAATGATGTTTAAGATATTCATGAAAATTCCATATTGCAAAGTAAAAAAAAAAAATCAATTCCATGTGTAAAGAGTTGGCACAACTGAAGAAACTCTATAAGGAAAATCCTTAGGATTGTGGGGGTTTCTAAGAATTTTGTCATTAGGAGCACTCACCTGTTACTAAGGTAATATGTTTTAACAAGTTAACACAGCCGCGACCCTGAATACAGGATAAAGCGGTATAGAAGATGAATGAATGAATGAATGAATGAATGAATGAAGTTAACACAGGTCTCAGAGGTTCCCAAAATACATCTGATGATTTTCCAGCTAAAATACCACTTAGGTCATGCAATTTGACATGTACGTAAATCAGGCTCTTAAATGTGCACAAGAGTTAAAATTGAAAATAAGAAACTGCAGGATAGCTCGGCCACACCCTTGTTAGTATACCACAAAATGAGTTGCAGTGCACTCCAGCATTACTTTGGTCATCAAGATGCTGTTGTAATGGGCTATAAGCATTGTCTGCCAGAGTGAGATTATTAAACTTTAAGTGAAAAGCACTTGGGGGATCAAGATCTCTCTTGTATGTATGGCAGCTGTACTAATCTCCTCTGGGTTCTGCATTACTGCCAATATCTTGCATGGTTTTCCTATTTTATTCTAGTGTTGTAGCCCCCAACTATGCAACTCCACAACTGTGGAAATAAAGTGAGTAATACAATAAATATTTGAGTTTTCATATGGCAGTCCACTTATAACATTGTTAAAAAGAGTGATAACCTGGAAATATATACCTGAGTTGTTCAAGTGACTTTGGGTTGAAATGCACTAGTTGTTGCTCCTCAGGGTACTTAGCAGAAGCATCCGTGACACCTGTGACCCTCTCACACCAGCACTCCTGTTGTTACCATGGTTATGGGAAAGTCCTGATGAAAGTGGGGGAGCAAAATGAACCAAAACGGTTAGAACTGCAGCCAGAAACAGACTAGTGATTATAGTTTATTGGGTATCTTCTGATGATTCCTTATGGAATCGCTAGTCGTCGGGGATTAAACATAAAACAATATAAGGAAACCAATCAGGTTTCACAAACAGTGACAAACTGAACAGATGCAAGACAAAGATGGTGGACAACACTTGGGCTTAAATTAATGACACTAATCCGCAGACCAAACGGAACACACCTGTAAAGCAATTGTGAAACAAGAAACAGCAAATACTTGTGTCAACATGAAAGTTGCATAACACAAAAAATGTCCAAAGGGTAAACCTGACATAACCCCCCACTCCGGAGCACTTCCTGGCGGTGGAGGACATCCCCCTCCAAAATCTTTCACTGGGCTTTCCAACCCGGAGGCTGTGGTTGGGGAAAGAACTGGTCCTTGTGGGAATGTGGGCACAGTGACAGAACTGGAACAGGGCACAAGAAAGTACCTGGATGTGTGCACGGGGACAGAGCTGGGCATGATCATGGATTCAAGGCTGAAACTTGACATGTGGACAGAGCTGGAACTTGGTTTGAGGATGCCAGCTGGAACTTGGCACAAGCACTGGGCCAGAACTGGGTGTGAGCTTGGGAACGGAGCTGGGTGTGGGCATGGGGACATAGCTGGAATGTGGAACAGCCACTTGACCAGGAGTTGAGTTGGCACTTCTTGCTTCATTGGGAAATGCTAAGCGCTGGCATATCGTCCTCAAAGCCAGGTGGTGACACCAGGACAGAATCCCTGAAGCCAGGCGATGGCAGCTGAAGGACCTTGCAGCTCAGGCGCAGTGCAAGCATGATGTTTTCAAACATAGGCAGGGGTGACATTCCAGCATGACATTCACAGGGCTAAAGTACATTTTAGGAAGTTTTAGGAAGAGAGAGAGAGAGAGAGAGAGATGCAGCTCAATGATGTGACCGGCATTCACGGCACAGGGTGCGGTCCCAAAAAATCAGAATCTGCAGTTGGAGAGATGAGTAATGAGTATAGCTCACTGAACATGTTACTTCCTGAACTGGACTGAATTTTGTAGTAGTATAGCATCTGCCAAACGCTAAATTGTAATGTCTTGCTGGCCGAGGGGAATTTTGCCTCACTGCTACCTGTGTGCGTGCTGCAGCATTGGCCATGGTTATGAATATGTGTTTGTGTCTGTGTGGTTGACTGAGGAAGGATCAGGAAGCATCTCAGTGCCAAAAGGGCTCTCAGGAAGCATCTCAGTGCTGACAGGGCTCTCAGGAAACATTTCATTGCTAAAAGGGCTATCAGGAAACATTTGTGATATGTTCTCAATGCTGACCTCCCTCCCTATCAACCGCTATAACATCAGAGAAACAAACATGAACATAACCTGAACAGATGCAAGACAAAAACTGTGGACAGCGCAGCACCAAAATGAACACTCGTGTGAAGCAACTGTGTAATAAGAAACAACAATCACTTGTGTCAACATCAGAGTCCCATACCACCACAATAAGTCCAAACGGAGCACATGTAGTAGAGGTCCACTAGAGGGAAACCCTGACATATGCTTTGTATCATTCATAGAGATTCCCAAGTAATACAAGTTACCTATGGTTAAAGGTACTGCAAATCGGACAAATAAATTGACTTGTCATTCACTGTGTAAATATGCCAGAATAGTTTAGAAATTATATAAATTCTCCCCACACTCTGCATAGTTTCAGAGGCTCATCTAGTGCACAGTTACCTGTAATGAGTGTCTGAATGTGTGTGATAATCTAACACAACCAGTGTTTCTGAGAAAACATTGCCCATACTGTGTAAGTGAGCGTGTGAGTATGTGTATATGTGCCCCCGCGCCCCCTGCAATGGATTGGCACCCCGTCCAGGGTGTACCCTGCCTCGTGCCCTAAGTCTCCTGGGATAGGCTCCAAGCCCTCCACGAAATATCCGAAATATCCTAAGTTCAGGATTAAGCAGTGTAGACGATGAGTGAGTGAGTGTGTGAGTGAGTGAGTAGGCTACACACCCCTAAGGTAAAATGGTTTAGTCTTGATTGTTAATCGGGCATGGGTAATGTCCTGATGCTCATAGAATCAATCAATCAAGCAAGCAATTTAATAAATAAATAAATAAAAAGAGAAGGCCAAAAAAAGTGTATTCATGGAAAGTTAACTGGAAGGTTATGTAGTAAAAGGTGTAGAAACAACAGGAATGACCGGAGGGAAATTGTCCAGCAAAGTTGATTTAAGACATTGGGTAAGCTTCAAAAGGTCAAAAGATCAAGTCAGTGCACCAAGAGCACCATGAACAGGAATCTTCTGTAAATAGGCTCCAACTGTTGCATTCCTAGTATCAAGCCACTTTTGGACCAGATATAACATCACAAGCATCTTACCCTATCTAGGAAGAAAAAGAACTGGACAGTACATTTTGCTTTTTACTTGGAAATTAAGGTTCCAAATTCTGGAGAGGAACAGAATCCAAGAAACTTGAAGTTCAGTGTACAGTCAGTGATGATTTAGGGTGGCATGTCATCTGCTGGTGTTGGTCCATTGGGTCCAACATCAATGCAGGCATCCACCAGGATATTTTAGAGCTACTCATGCTTCTGTCTGCTGACAAGCTCTATGGCGGTGCTAAAGGACTTAACACCAGCAGGACTTAGCACCTGGCCACTCTGCCAAACTACCACTAACTGGTGTACTGGTAACATGGTATTACTGTGCTTGACTGGTCGGTCAAACCTACTGACCTGAACCTCATTAGGTACTGTATCTATGGAGTATTGTCAAGAGGAAGATGAGAAACACTGACCCAAAAATACAGATGAGCTGAAGGCTGTTTTGTAAGGAACCTAGTCTTTAATAACGTCTCAGCAGTGCTGCATCCATGCAATCTGCAATGATGCAGTAATTCATGCTAAAGGATACCCAGACTAGTACTGTGTGCATAAATGAACAACTTTTTTTTGTGTGTGTTGTACATCTTGTTTTTATTGATCTTATGAAATATTCTAATATTTTGGGATGCTGGCTTTTTTTTTAATTATCATTAGCTGTAAGCTTAATCATTTTAAAACAAAAGGCTTGAAGTATTCCACTTTACATGTAATGACTCTCATAAAATATATGAGAGTTTGAAGAGGCACTGTACATTAAAGTAGTACCTTAGTATAGAGGAACCGTTACTTTATCAACATATGCAATTTGAACAACCTGTGCCCACTTTTGCTATACTTGTGTTACAACCCTTCTATGTCTGTTCATGCCATCCACATATAGTCAATAGGATTAAGATATGGGGAATTTAGAGGCCAAGGCTACACCTTATACAATTGTGTGTGTGGCATGGTGCATTGTCCTGCTAAAAGAACCCACTGGCAGTGTAAGAAAGAGATGGTAAACTGCTTTGCGTCAATGACAATTGTTAAAAGTGCTATATAAATAAAACTGAATTGAACTGAATATGCTGGAAAAGCCTTTATGCAGAGGTCCGCCTCTCCCATCATCAATACAAGAGAAAATATTTTAAATATCATAGATTTTTTTTTTGTGCTGCAAGGACCTCTGCAAACTTGTCTCCCTCCCATAGTGCCTCCTGCTGCCACCTCTTCCCCAGGTAAATAACATCTGGGCGTCTGCCGTCTAAGAACATGTGAATAGTCAGACCAGGCTACCTGGTAGACCCATCGTAGGACCTTCAGGAGCAGACAAGGGTTCAACACGTGCACACCTTCTGAATCTGTAGAACGTATGCTATGCTTCCAACTTTGTGGCAACAGTTTGGGCAAGACACTTTTCTATTCCCAAATATTCCAACATTCCAGATTCAGCCTAAGGATCTATCCAATGACAGAAACTTAAGCAGTTTTGTAAGTCGTTCTGGATAAGAGGATCTGCCAAATGCCTATATGTAAATGTAAACATGACTGTGTCCCAGTGCAAAAAGAAAAGACTACAAAGACATGGTTTTATGAGTTTAGTGTGGAAGAACTAGACTGGCACAGAGCCATGTGACCTCAACCCAATCGAGCACTTTTGGGATGAACTGGAATAGAGATTGCGAGCCAGGCCTTCTCATCCAACATCAGTGCCTGACCTCATAAATACTCTACAGAATGAATGAGCATGAATTCCCACAGAAAATCATGTGAACGGCCTTTAAAGAAGAGTGGAAGCTGTTATAGCTGCAAAAGAGGGACCAACCTCATACTGAAGTAAATGTATTTGGATACAATGTCATCGCAGGTTTGGCCAAGTAATTTTGTCCATATAGTGTGTGTGTGAATGAAACTAATGTGCTTACATGATGATTTCCTTCTTTATTGTGATTGTTCTGGCCTGTGTCTGATAGACTACTGACTTCAGATGACTCCAAAGAAAGAAAAAAAGTGGTGTTATTCAGAGGCATGTAGAGACCTTTATAGGGGCAGATGTTCAAAGTTAAAAAGGGGCACAAGGATCAAAATAAAAAAAACAAGCAGAACATAATACAATGATATATGATTGGATAAGGATTTATCATTGTTAAGAAACCAAAGAGGTTTGGCTAAATGTGTGCAGCAATAACATACAGGTGAAACCCGAAAAATTTGAATATCGTGCAAAAGTTCATTTATTTCAGAAATGCAACTTAAATTTGCCCTGATTTGTCATAATTGAGATGATTATGGTTTACCGCTCATGAAAACCCCAAATCCACAATTTTAGAAAATTAGAATATTGTGAAAAGGTTCAATATTCTAGTTTCAAAGTGTCCCACTCTAATCAGCTAATTAAGCCATAACACCTGCAAAGGGTTCTGAGCCTTTAAATGGTCTCTCAGTCTGGTTCAGTAGGAAGCACAACCATTGGAAAGACTGCTGACCTGACAGTTGTGCAGAAAACCATCATTGACATCCTCCATAAGGAGGGGAAAGCCTCAAAAGGTAATTGCAAAAGAAGTTGGATGTTCCCAAAGTGCTTAAGCACATTAATAGAAGGGAAAGTGTGGAAGAAAAAGGTGCACAAGCAGCAGGGATGACCGCAGCCTGGAGAGGATTGTCAGGAAAAGGCCGTTCAAAAGTGTTAGGGACTTTCACAAGGAGTGGACTGAGGCTGGAGTCAGTGCATCAAGAGCCACCACACACAGACAGATCCTAGACATGGGCTTCAAATGTCATATTCCTCTTGTCAAGCTGCTCCTGAACAATAACGTCAGAAGCGTCTTACCTGGGCTAAAGAAAAAAGAACTGGTCTGTTGCTCAGTGGTCCAAAGTCCTCTTTTCTGATGAGAGCAACTTTTGCATCTCATTTGGAA
>JAQMYL010000016.1:13356308-13369335 GCA_030014365.1 Clarias pachynema | reverse complement strand
ACTGTGTATGACTGTGTATGTGACAAATAAAATTTGAATTTTGAATTTGTTTCAGCTCACAATAATTATTTCAGCTGATGAAGTGATTGCGAAGTAATGAAGTGAAGACGAAGTATCAAAGAAAAGATATTACAGAAGAGTCAGATGATTGGCCTGCATCAGGCAAAGAAAACAACTAAAGATATTGGTGAAATTACTGGGATTGAAACTTAAAACCTATGAAACGCAACGGAACTATTTTACTTTGTAGAAGCAAAATGAATGACTTGATCAGGGATGACTGGAAAGTTTAACGCTGCATTGTGGGGGAAAAAAAATACAACAGTAGAAATCACAGCTACAGTATGTTAAATAGTGAAACTAGTTTTGAACTGCACAATACAGACTGAGAAGTGGAATTAAACAGCTGTGTGGCCATAAGGAAAGTCTTAGTAGACAATATTTTTAATTATCATCATCATCATGGCATTTTGACCCAGAGTGACTTACATTTAAAAATATATATTTGTAAAAATGTTAATATGCTATTACTTTTAATCTCATTATACATCTGAGCAGTTGAGGCTTAAGGCCCTTGCTCAGGGGCCCAACAGTGGCAACTTGGTGGTTGTGGGATTTGAACCTGGAACCTTCCGAACCGTAGTCTGATTATAAGAGCTATAATTAACATCAAAAACATTTCTGCATCTTTCATTATTAAATTTCATTATCTCTTAATTAATATTAAAATGTTAACACGTTCTCTAAAACTGCACAAGGGTTACAGGATTTACTCCAGAGCATTTTTAATACAAATAAAATCCAACTGCAAATGAAAATTCAGCAGGAAAGTCAAAAAAGGTCTCATAAGCTTCCTGTGAGACATGAGATGTTTGAACTGCTGCATCAAGGGGGCGGAGCATAGATGATCAACTCTCTAGACTCGAGGCTAGATCACATCAACACATGGGGTATGGAATGGGCATGCTGCAGGAGAACAATGCCAAGATTCATTGAGCTCAAACAGTACAGGAGCGTGAGGGATCACACTTTCATACATAAACTGTCCAGCATGATGTCCAGACCTAAACCTAAACTGAACATCTTTTCGGATTTTCTGGCTTTTTTGGTCCAGTATGAATCTACGCCATGTCTTAGAGAGAAACACGCAAACGTCAGTGAGGTTTAATCCAAGTTAAAGTGTTCTTTAATTAAAGTTTATTTCTAACACCTCCTCAGGAGTGTAACCCACATTTAAAGTGTGATTACAGCCTAAGAACAAGGCCTTAAAATCAAAGGCCCTGTATGCTCAGAAACCCGCTTGGCCTTGAAATGTCCGTGGACTTAATCAGCATATTGCTATAAATGGCTCGCAATGAGAACCCGGGCCATTATAAACACCTATCAAACAGCAAGCTAAACAATTAGGCAACCAAAATGTGTAAAAAGTGCTGATTGGTCAATCGATGTCAGAGAAGCAGGGCAACACACAGCAGTGCTCCTAACGCATTAATGATACATTTAGCAGACTAATTTCCAATGAAGCATTCTTGATGAAAATGCCATTAAACAACTGCGACTAATGGAAAAGAAAAATGTCTGCAAAGTACTTGGCAACACCGGCATGCCGGCACAAACGAGTGCAACCCTATGCCAGGCTGTTCTCAAAAAGATTTTTTACAAAATCCAGAAACGTCTTTTCAACATGAATTTACGTGACAAACGTTACAAAGTTACATGCAGTTTTCCTCAACATCCTCAATGCTCACTCTTAATGCTTCTTCTACTAACAGATCAGAAAGCTCCAACAAAGGCCTGGTACATTGTTACTAAAACAGTACTGCACTATTAGAAATGTTAAAATAGTTCTCCGCCAGCATTCTAAATTAAACACTACTACTACTACTACAAAAAAAAAAGACAAAATGTCAACAACTGAGAATATTTTGACATTTTGTCCTAAGCTAATCCCTACAATACGAACCACCACCACTTTTCCCTCCTGAGAGCTCGTTCGTAAGTCCAATTTGTTCCTAAGTCCAACAGACATTGTCCAGGTACTAGTATACTAACAATTGGCTACACACTGTGCAAAACTAATACTGTATGTTCCATGATCTTGTCCATGTTCTTTAGAATCGTGCCGATGGATGAACGATTCGCGTTAAAAGAACCGATTTTTTTTCACCTCGCTATATTCTCTCAATTATTTCCACTTTAGTCTGCATCGTTTGAAGCTTCACGGTCACAGTTTTTCACTTCTTAGTTTCATCACCAGTTTCATCGCTCCTGTTTTTACGCTTGCTTCCGGACATCCTGGGATGTACACGGAACACACGTGACAATGTACTCCGTCACATGATGTATTCAAGATTCAAAGAACTTTATTAATCCCAGAGGGAAATTGCTGCAGTTACTCACAGTTGTTATCTAAGGAAAGGTAATAAAAAATTTCCAAAAAAAAATATATATATATATTATATATAAAATATATCGGAAGGTCTCCGGTTCAAACCCCAGCACCACCAAGCTGTCACTGTTGGGAATGAGCAATGTGTAACGTGTAATGAGATAAACTGAAATTTCTATGGTTATGAGCATCTGCCAAATGCCATAAATGTAAATGTAATGTAGTCCCAAAGCTCGCCCCTGATAAAAAGCCCAAAACTCACTCGTGCTTTTTCGCGCACCATTTGATAGTAATGTAAGGCCAAGACTATCCTGACTGGCCTGTGAGTAAACAATGGAGTTCTGGTTTTTCTAATAAAAAGCACTATAATGTTTACATTTCTCAAATGACTTTTAAAGTTTATGATCCAAGTGTCGCACAAAAAGTTTTACGTCCAGTTATCTCTATAGTTAGGCTATAATCCTTGCTAAACACTTCTGCGGTGGAAGTAGGGAGCATCTGCAAACTCCATGACCTGGGCAACTGTTTATGAATACAGGATTATTTATTTTGTATAGCATATACATTTAATTAATGATTACTGATGATGCACATGTTTAAATTAGTGAGTGCGCATAAACTTCTGTCTCATAAAACCCAGAAGCAGTCCAGCAAATCCGTTTTTTTTTCTGCAAACAAATAGAAATAAAACTCAACTAATTTTAACGGTTCCCACTGTATTAAACTATCAATATGACAATGAAGTCCTCAATTATGATGCATCTGATCAGTCTCATTAAAATATATTTTCTACATTCAGTATCTCTCAAACTAATTAGGCCTCGAGTATCAAAATCCGTAAGGGTACCAGTATCGAAACAGAAACGTTGGTATCGTGACAACACTACTTGCAGCACACAAACACTCAGAAGGAAGCAAATGGTGGATGTGTAGTGCTATGGTTTTAATCAGCACATATCAGTCCATCAGTCCATATAACTAGATCCATAGAACTAAAGATTTATGATATTTTGGAAATTATTTGAGGTTTTTCCCTCCTTCTACATTTTGGCTTGCTTTCCACATGAAACCCCGTTTTGTACAGCTGTTGACCAGTTGTTTGTCTGCAGTATTATTTGACAGTGTAATTGAATTTCACTTTGTTTTGTTATTACATCATTACACAGAGATGATCAGTAGTGGTTCTGCTCCTCATTCCACCGCTACAAACCACAATGTGAACTGAGGATTTGAATAAAACCAGAGGTTACATCACCAGGCCACACGTATGAATCCTTGTCTTTGACATTTTTTGTTGCTAAACGTTTGGCCAAGTATGACTATATTCTGCTAAGGCAGAAGAGAAAGTAGTTACTGAATGAACAATTAAACTTTAACCCTATCTGTTTTTAAAAAATTTTTTTATTCAGTCATTTTCTAATAGTAAGAGTTTACGATGCACTATCACGAGGCTGGTGCGCTTACAAGCAAGTTTTTAAATCCTTTTTCGATTTCTGTGTGAATTAGATATTTTGAAATGCACTGTTTGTTTGGATGGGAATATTTTGAAACACAATGGATTTAAAAATTATTTTTTGTATGTTCAGAGTGTGCAGGAAAGACCATGTAGATTACTAACAAATTTACAATACAGGTAGTGTCCCCGCCTTACGAACGAGTTCCGTTCCTGGAGCATGTTCATAAGTCCGAATTTGTTCTCAAGTCCGACAAAGTGAGTCTTATATGCCTTTGACAAATATACTGTATAATGTAAAGCATACCAATCCACTTGACTAAATCTCTGTCCCCTTTCACCACACTGCCAAAAAATTTAATCGCGCCTAAGAAAATTAACTTTAAGAAAAGTAACAGCGTTGTCTCTGCACCATTAAATCGCGAGGGGATTCCACGGACGGCATTTTGTCTCAGAGCTGTTTTCCAATGTATTGGACTGTGAACTCTGTTTAGCTAAGGATTTTCCGAAATTAGGATTATTCACCATTAGGACAGCCTTACAGGACAGACAATTTCCATCATCGTGCTCTCGCTTCTGATTTATTAAAACCGTTGAGTCTGATTCTACACACCCACACACATACAATATAAAGACATTTTACACATTTACTTACACGCTGAAAATATTGTATATAATTGTGAATATTATCTACAGTATCTGGTGCACTGCAGTGCTGTACATGTAAGCTACTTTCGTGATTGAACCGGAAGTAGAACTGTGGTCTGTTTATATCTGCGGAAATTTAAATGTTCGTAAGTCGGGGACCAGCTGTAAATGATTTCTGACAAAGTGATTAATACAATTAGCTGAAACATGAGAGACAACTACACTCATTTCCTGTACAACAAGCCTCCCAGCGAATGACTGTGACACAATCCCAAACTAACACTAAAGTCTAAAAAAAATTTTTAATAAACAAAACAACTGGGAGCCATCTATCCTGTTTCAATGCGGTCAAAGCAGAGTTAAAGATGGAGATCCTTGATCCTGAACAACCATGTTTTTCTAAACGAGGATGCTCCGGAGCAAACACGATTCTATCTGTGCAAATTAGGTTTATGGATTAAACTGTAGGACTACAGCAACTTCTTGCAGCCTGCATGAATAACGTGGTACAGTGCATCATCTTTGCTGCCATCTCTTTGGAAGCCACGCTTCGGTTACTATCTCGGGCGAGCAGCAGGCTCTGTATTTCTATCACATTACAATATTGATGGAACGCATCAGAAAGGCCCTGGTCGGCTTTGAAGTTTTACTTTGGGGGAAAGGGAGAGGCAAATTCCAAATTGAACATTTGAGATGCAAGCTTGTCGGCTGTGCGTTCGACACTGAATCCATACAGCAATAGATTACTTCATATTTAGCGAAGCAGCTCACAGGAGTGTCAATATCAGAGGATTACAGCAAAACATGAAATTAACATTCAAATCTCATCTTCTGACATGCCTCAGTACCGCTCTTTAAGCCTCGTGCTCTCTCTCTCTCTCGTCCAAGTGAGTTTATGCTCTCTGGGTGCAGATTGGAGCCAGGAAAAGGTTGACTCAAATATGTATTCCAATTAAGGTTTAAACAGAGATTCAAAACAATCTCAGTGATACAGCCCTAATAAATATGTCTACTTCGAACCTCACCTCGGCTCTTACAGCAGTGATTGCACCATTTCATAAAAATAATAACAATAGTAATAAAATCACATTGCGATTTAAATTGTAATATGTACCATTTAGTATTTTAGTTTGTCTAGACTAAAAGAAAACAAGAGCACAGATGATAAAACAGATTCTTTGCCAGGATTTATTTAGCAACTCAAAAGCTATTTAAACGATCGAGTTTCTTTATATGACTTATTTTACAGATTACCCAGAATGTACATATAAATACATTAGAATTGACTAATGAATCAAATATTTTTGTGTATACTCAGTTTTCAACTTTGTGTTGTATAGTATAGGAACAGCAGGTTGTAAGAAGCAGTTGTGTGAAAGCGACGTGTGACTCCAGTCGAGTGTGTTCACTTCGCTGACAGCACGCATGGACACCATGTTGTCTGCTAAGTAATGTGTGACAGTATCTGTGGTTTCCTTATGTCTCTGCAATATTCCCTCCTCTGCCATATTCAACTTTAGTATTAAAAAAAAAAAAAAAAAGCTTTTGTTTTTTTTGCCGTCTCCAAAACCACACACACAGCTCTGATTCTGATTCAAAATAACCAATGCACTGATTGGACAGTTTAGCATGAAGCTAACATAGTGTATAAGTTGTGTTCAGTATACTTGTGTTTATTATCTGCAATAAACACAATTTAGATAAACACAATTTGCAGCCTTTTGCAGATAATTGCACAGGTCCGTATATATATTATTTTATTTTTGTGCAATTTATTGTGCAGCATTAGCGACCGTGACTAATGAGTGAGAGTTTCAAGTCTTAATACTGGGAGTACAGGGTGCTTGGCTCCTCTTGGTGACAAGATCCTGATGGTGATTTTAATTCTGTATGGTTATGAATCACATTAAGGAAGGGATTTTTGTTTTTAAAGCATCTCTTTCCTAGCTGGTTTATAGTCAGGGGTTAATTAGGCAGGATGTGGGGGGGGCATTAATTATTTCACAGTTGCCAACGATGTGGGATGTGTGCTGTAGAGTTCTTACCATTACTATAGTGATTAAAACTACTTTTTGAACTCCAACAGGTGGACAGAAATTGACAGTATTACTTTTTTTGTGTTTTTTTTTCCCCCTATCAAATTAGTATTAAATATCTTATTAGAAAAAGCTACACTACCAGTTAAAAGTTTGGACAAACCACCTAATTCCATGTTTTCTTCCAGGTTTTTATTTCTTTATACACTGTAAAACAATGCTGGAGGCATCTGAATAGGCTCTAATCTCTAATATCTAAACAGTTGATATGAAGATGTGTCCGCTACTTTTGTTTTGTAAAGCCTTCATAACAGCTCTAATCAGATGTTTTTGTTACTTTAATTAGATCACGTGTTATTTCATAGTTTTGGAAAAATCCAGTTCTGTAGAAAATAAAATCACAAAATAAAAAACAAAAATTAAAACCACAACATTGAATTAGGTGTGTCCAAACTTTTGACTGGTACTGTACAATAGGACACACTTTAAAAAAAACAAACAAAAAAAAACTAACTGTCTTAATTAAACTGTCTTTTAACTGCCTTAACTGAACAAATCCATTCAAATTTTTTTCAAATATACTTTAAACTACATTTCATCATCCCTATTACATCAATTAAGCCTATAATGAATCAAATGTTCAATACGCTAGAGCAAGTCAGCTTTCTACTCAGATAAACCATCGTAAACTACGCTCTTCAGACATCATCCAAGTTCAACCCCTGCTTACTGACTAGCTAACACAGAGTATTTCTGCCATGTAAGCTGAGTTTTGTAGTAACTTTTGTAAGAAATTCTGCCAAAGTGCTGATAGATGCGATACTAAATGCTAGCTTGATGCAAAAACACTCTTTTAGTCATAAAATACATTTAAGAAAGGCTCAGTAATACAATCCTGGGCTTTTATTAGCCAGATGACACATGAAGAAGCAAGAAGCAGTGTTTCCAGAAAGCCCAGAAAAGAAAGCAATTTTCTCTACACCGACCTTTTTAAAATTTATTTATTATTTCTTTTATTACCACCACAGATCCAAATATCTTCATACAAAGCAACAGCTAAAGTTAAACTTAAAATATTTACATTCGTTGTCATTCTATCCATCTTCACTAGCCTGTGTTCCTGTGTCTGTTTTTACAGTACTGTACTCGCTGTGAGCTCGGGCCTGCTTACTGGCTGGAAAACTTCTCTATTACTCTTCTACAAGGTACCGAGATAAAATGCTTTTTCTTCTGGACCACAGCACTGCTCTTCTACATCCCTGCTCTGTCTCACTTATCCTAACAAGTGTTTTTACATGGAATCTGCAATTTTCACTAACTCAAGCGCAGGGGGAAAAAAAGAGACCAGAACACATATAAACATTATTGAATCCAAGCATCATGTAAAAATCAGCTACACTGAAAAGTGGAAGCAAAAAATAAAGAAGAAAAGAAGAGCAGGAATAACAATTGAAATCTTACCTTTCCTGGGTCATCTTTGGACCGAGGCACTTTAAGAAAACACTTGTTCAATGAAAGATTGTGCCGTATAGAATTCTGTAGGAGCAAAGAGAGAGAGAGAAAGAAATAAGTCCAGGTTGTGTTATACAATATGTTATCATAACAGAGTCCCAGAGAGAACCTTCTGGAAGAGTGCTCATTTTAAAAGGAATTTATAATAACAGTCGATGGCAGAGTTTTGATTGTGCTAATAACTAAACTCAAAAACTACCTTTGTTGCTCTATATAATCCCCTGCTACACTAACAAACTTATCCCAGTGTTTCAGTCAGGCTTGGATACCACAAAGGTAAATAAAGTTTTTTTTTTTTTTCTGTTTATAGTACCGGTTCACTTAAAGAAACCTCAGACCATGAGACTGCTTGTACAGCAGTGCATGATGGGTGTATCACTGTTGCGTTTCCCGTCTTACTCTGGTTTAACTCATCAGATTCACATGACCTCTCTTCATTGCGCCAAATTCCAATCTTTAAACAAAATAGACGCCTTTTTTCCACCCTAATAAGTGACTCTTATGGCTACACAGCTGTTTTGTCCCAATCCTGAGAGTTTTGGACAAATTGTGCTCGGAAATCAATCAATGGTTACTTATATAGCACCTTACAGCAACCCATGTTGAACCAAAGTGCTTCACAGCATTAAAAAAATGACAATAAAATGTCAATAAAAAAAAAACACATGAAACCAAAAATATCAAAAGCCATTTTAAATGGAAAATAAAAAATAAAAAAATGACAATAACATAGCAATAAAAATACAAAACAAAATTAGAAAATTAGAAAAAGACATATGATGTTATTAAATATCAAAAGCCATTCTGAATAAGTGAGTCTAAATAAGTAAGTGTTAAGTTTTGCTTTAAACCGAGGCAGGTCAGTAATATAACATTATAAGATCAGGTGGAATGCTCTTCCAGAGGTTAGGACCAGCCACTGCACCAGAGCCATCACCCCCACTGTTTGTACCTTGACCAAGGGACCACAAGTAGATTATAGTCGCCAGAACATAAAACTCTACTTTGTGTTCTTCGCTTGATGATGCAGGTCCTTCTGAAACAGCAGGCCAGGCAGTGTATTACAACAATAAAAACATCAATTCAGAAGTGCAAGTTAAAAATGCCTGTGGCTGTAATGAAGCTTGCATAAATTTACATGATCCTGCCTCTAATGTGGAAGTTAACAGCAGCACGACACCGTGTGTTAGATAATACTGGCAGGTAGGGGTAATTTGATAAAAATTAGGTGGTGTCTGGTTACATTTAACCGGTCCATTAACTGTACTGTGAACGTTCCTGCTGGATTCAGCGCACTGTGGTGTTTCAGCCTGCCACTCACTGTGCAACAGAATTATTACTTAATGTGAAAAAGCTTTCCCCCACCCAAAAAAAAGGAGAACAATGTTTATTTCAGTTCATTACAATGTCTTCTTGCACGGGGACATTGTCACGAACATTTCTGGACCCGTTAGTTCCAGTAAATGGAGACTTTAATACTACAGCATACAAAGATATTCTACAGGAACTCCCCAACTTACGAACGAGTTTTGTTTTAGGAACATGTCCGTAAGTCCGATTTGTTCTCAAGTCCGACAAAGTGAGTCCTGTATGCCTTTGAAACAAATATACAGTGTAAAGCATTGACCAATCCACATAACTAAATCTCTGTCCCCTTTCTCCACACTGCACTTCTCATGTGGCCACAAACCATAACTGCACTTAAGTAAGTGAATCTCAAATGTGTTGTCTCTGCGTCTTTACATCGCGAGGGGAATGAATCCCGGACGGCATTTTGTCTCTGAGCTGTGTTCCACTGTATTGGGCTGTGAACTCTGTTCTGTTGAATACTTTCCGAAATTAGGATTATTCACCATCAGGACAGCCATTTTCTATCATCGTGCTTCCGGACTGATTCACCAAAACCGGTGAGGCTGACTCATTCCCAAGTTTTACCATTTTGTCTTATTTGATTAGTTAAAAAGAGCTGTTAAATACAGCTGTATAATTTGAATGGAAGGATGATTATTTATCACCTAGGTTCATTTCATTAAAAAAAAAGAAAAAAAAAAAAAGAAGAGTGAGCTTTTTTTTTTCATCAAGAAAAAAAAACAAACAAAAAAAAAAACAGTTGAAACTTTTTTTTTTTTTTTATCCTTGCAGAACTTGGTCTCAGAGTGCGTCATATAATATGACAGCATAAAATTTTATTAAAGCAGAAAACGTCTGAAAGCAAACCTACGGATAAACATAACCTTTGTCTTCATAAGCTTGCTTTCAGACTTTTTAAGGCAGCAAGTAGATTGGTGAACTTATGTGAGTAATAGACAGGAAAACACAGTATAGCAGATCTCTTCTTCCTCAGCTCTGTGGCGTAAGCAAAACATCGGCATTTCCACCCTCAGTTATTTGCAACCTGCGCCGAAGACTTTTTTTTATTTTTTTAAGGAGTATCATGGAAAATAATGTTACTTTAAAAAATTATGTTATCAGAATGCATGCACTCACTGAGCCATGAACAGTCCTAAAAGCAAATGTTCCTCCACACACACAGGATACTCTTAATGTCCTGTTCTCCCAGCAGGGTTCTTGCAGAGCGTGGAAATGGTCAGAGCAGAGGGTAGCATAAACGCTCAGAGGTGGTGCATTAACTAATTCAGACAGTGTGCTCTGCAGGGGGGACGTGAGGACAGACTAGCTAGTCTCAGACTAGCAGTTATGTGTGTTGCGCAGTGGGGGGTAACCTCTCTGCCACTCCTCACAGACCCGTTTTCCGTCGCACCACTGTACCCGGTGCTCACAGCGACCCTATTGGCTCTGCCACCTGCGGAGGACACCAAGCTCTCCGGTCCTGGTGATGATCGATCCATGAGAGCAAAAGGGACAGGCCGGGTCACTCAGCCCGGCGAACCACAGCCGTCCTGCTACCTACGCCAAAATCCAGTCTGACATGCTCATTATGAAAAAGACCATCTTACCTAGAGATTCCGTTGGAGATTATTCAAGAGGTTACCAAGTGAGAGCACCGACCTTCTAATAAGTTTACTGTAGAGAACAAAACCTACTACAACCAAAGTTTTGTTGTTGTGTTTATTTTTTAAATGCCATTTTTATTTTAAGCAACAGCACACAGTTGCGTGTGGATCTGGAAAAGGTCATGCGAATGACCGTACTGTGACAGTGCGACAGGAAATAACAGACTTTTGCATGAATAGTGTACAGATGTGTACAGATGATAAAAGAAAATTAGGTTGTTGCTTTTTAAAATAAATTGTAATGTTTTTAATTTTCATTTCTCCTGTTTTAGTTTTTTCATTTTTATTTACTTTTACGTTAACTCTATCTAATTTTATTTTAATAATTTTGCACATTGCATTTTGCACTTTGTTCAGCACCTAGGTAGTTCTTAGGTGCTAAATAAATAAAGTTAGGATTCAATTAAATGTAAATGGAAAGCCCACATCATAGACATACACACATACAACACACTGTGTTGCAAAGCGAAAGTCAGAATAGCACCATGGGGACAGTATATGGTGGCTCAGAGCAATAATCTTAAAACTCTGCTTGATCTCTTGAACTCTGCTCTGGAGTCTTTAAAGAAAAAATCCAGATGTTCAGGAGGAACAATAGCGCTGCCACTCATGAAATAAAGCTTGACAAACAAACTCTCACGTCTTAAAATCCTCTACTCCTACTGTACAGTACAAGTATCCTGGGTAACAGGCGTAATAAAGGTTTCACAGTGAAAGTCAAGGTTGTACAGATTTGACTATATTTAATTAAAATGCATTTCATTCTTATTTTGTTTTTGTCTTCGAGTACCCTTGTTCTCCCCACAGCCACCTCGCTGTCTTTTTCATCTTATAATGTCAAAATGATAAATACTAACAAATGAATGAGATGTTATAGAATTAATGCTTTAAAATATAGTTTTGATAAACGTATGGATTATTTCTCTCTCTTTTTTTTTTTTTTACATTTACTTCAAACTAAACTAGATAAACCACCACTGTTATTAATAATAGTAATAATAACCAAAAAAAGTTTTACCCTACATGCATAAATATCTATTACAGTATATGTTGGTGATTTAGCACAACTACCTCAGCCTTGATGTTGCACTGCTTTTTTTGTGTACAGAAAGAAAACATGGACGTACTGCATCTGCACTTTGTCACGACAGTCATAACGCTGCCTCCCAGCCTGCTACACGTCCCTGTATCATATTTCTAGATTTCATATTTTTCTTTACAACTACTACATTTCTGTACAGCGTATCCCAGTTTTATATTTTCCTTTCGTAAATTTCCTGCTTCCAGTGTATCGAATTGGAGTGCTGCCGAGTATCTCTCACTCCTTGATGAGTACCAACGAAACAAGATTAAAATCAATCGATGTTATTCACGTCCTTCTTGCTGGTTTTAATGTTATGGCTGATCAGTGTACGTGCAACCATGCCTCCTACAAGGTTTTGTTTTTAATGATGTGTAGGCATGGAATTGGGACAAGCACACGCATAATTAATGAGAATATCATCAGACACTATTACTCAGACAATTTTATCAGTTTTTCCAAAAGAAGAAAGAAAAGTGAATTGTGGTTATCAGTAGGGATGTGCACGAGTACTCGATTAATCAAGTACTCGAACCCATCAGCCACGATCGAGTGTGAAACTGACGATTGATTGGCTCTAAAAATGCATTTTTAAAAAATTTAACTACTTTCATTCTTTCTGATTGGTTGAAATGGCTTCTAAAGCGCACAGCGATGTCGGGGGGGCGGGGCGGGGGCGCTTCAGTTGCCGCGGTTTAACCGAGGGGTTAGGGAGAGAGTGCCCCAGCAAAGACGCAGCAAAGACGCAGAAATCAAATCATGAGAAGGAAGGACTCTGAGGGACATACCGGGTTCTCCGGCACGTTTCCGGATCCCGAGCGAGATCACACTGAGCGAGCAGGAGACCGCCCCGAGAGCCGCGTGCGAAAAAAGAGCGGTGGCACAGAGTCGTCC
>JAQMYL010000016.1:13274906-13295677 GCA_030014365.1 Clarias pachynema | reverse complement strand
GAAAATGGCCAAACATATCCATATTTTTGGTATTTTAAAATTGGCCTTTTAAAAAGTCTTATCCGTCAATGACCCTAATGAAACCATCGCTGATTAGGAGTTTGATGTTCTGTATTTAACAGAAATCGAATGAGTGTGTAGCATTAAATTAAGCTAGGCCTCTTGGATACGGCTACATGCATCAGCCTCGGCTAACTGATAGAGGAGGAGGCGTCAGTCATATATAAGATAATCTGACCATCATACAAAAGCATGAACACAAATTCAATGCATTTGAAGTTCTCTATAGCAACATAAACATAGCCACAAATAATGAGCCTGCTTAGACGATTCTAATTATTATTATTATTATCCGAATTTCTTTCCGAGTTTGTGGTCAAACCTGGTCGTCTTTAATCAGAGCTTAGCAGGACGCACTCATAATGCTGGTCATACTTTAGATTTAATACTAAACTTCAGATTAAATATAAAAAAATATTGTGACATTTCAACAGTCTGAAGTTCTCTCATGTTATGTAAAGTGTCATAACATGACCAAGTGTGTTGGTAATAAAGTACATACAGTGCCGCACTACCACATCAACTACCACACAGAGCTTTATCGTCATTAAACTCCCAAAGTCATCAGTCATGATTAGATCTCCGTCTGGCTGTTTATACTCGACATTATGTTATACCGTAGATAATGTAGCTCCAGCTAAAAGAAAAATAATTAGAGAGAAAAAAAATAAAAGATAAACAAACACTTTCTCCCTGGTATAATGATCACATGCACCTTAAAACAGACGGCTCGAGAACTAGAACGTAAATAGCATGAAACTAAATGAATAGTATTTCAAATAGCATGGGAGGATAGCGTCTTGAACTATATCAATAGCACAGAGACAGCGCTGGTTAAAGTGGCCTCTGATCAGGGATGAGTCCCTTTGTTTGTTTTACTTGACCTTATTGCAGCTTTCACCACCACTGATCATAGTATTCTCTCCTTGATAGATTGGAAAGTTTAATAATTAAAAGAATGGCCCTCTCGTGGCTCAGGTCTTATTTTTTACCATCATTTTTTAGATGGTTACTCTTCTACCTATACTGTAAGTGAATTTTGGTGTTCCACAGGGTTAGGTTTTAGGCCCACTGCTATTTCTTACTACATGTTTCCTCTGGGGAACATAATTCGTAAGCATGGTATTAATTTCCACTGTTATGCTGATGACACAGTTATATGTCTCAGCAAAGCCAGATGAAAGACATAAGCTTAATAAAGTTAGGGAATGTGTGAAAGACAGTAGACACTGGATGCTAATTAACGTTATTATGCTCAATCCTGTCTTGGTGATATGAGCGCATCCAGCCTAGATTTTAAAATATTACTTTTGACATATAAAGCACTAAATGGTCTCGCACCACAGTACCTGAGGAAACTGCTAGTGTTTTAGGATCCTCCACACCGACTTTAGTCAAAGAGTGCAGGCTCCTTGTCAGTACCTCATATTATGAAAACTACAGCAGGGGGTAGAGCTTTTTCTTAAAAAGCCCCAAAGGTAAGGAATATTCTTTCAGTTAATGTTTGAGATTCAGACACCGGCTTAATGTTTCTTAACTCTTGGCTGAAAACTTAAATCTATTCACAAAAGACTTGGCTAAATAATTGTCTTGGGTAAAGGAGGGGACCCTTGGACGTAGAGTACTATAGTTCTTGTCATATTGGAGGCCTCTGGCTCGCTGCAGAGGCTGACCCGGTGTGGTCTTTCTGGGATTTGTATGGTTACTGGGGACAGTTCCACTTGACCTTGAAGATGGTCTCTGTGAAAATTTCAGTCCTGAACTTTTGAGAAACAGTTCAGTACCTAAGCTCCACCAATGAAAGTGGATTTCATATTACCTCAAACATCTTTGCTGTCATACTGAACTTCCAACCTCCTAACACTCTGCAGATCAATCCCTGCTGTTCAATATCATGCAAATGAGGATGGGTTCTCTGTTGAGTCTTAAGGTTTCTTCCCATTGCCATCTCAGGGAGTTTTTCTTTGCCACCGTCACCCTCGGCTCGTTCATCAGGGACAAACTGATTTATACTGTACATATTTCCCCAAACTCATTTCCATAATTTTTTTATTTCTCTAAAGCTGCTCTGCAACAATAATCACTGTTAAAAGCACTACATAAATAAGGATGTTTCCTTGTAAAATTGATTTTTCATTCCCACAAGTGACTTCTTAGTTGCTATCAGCAGATAAACAGAAATGACCAAATATTAACCCAGCTGTTAAATCTGCTGCCTTTTTTGTATTACTGAAAGGACACTTCATGCTCATGGTACACTTTTAACATTATGAAATATTGAGTTTTATAATAAATAGCTGTTATCTTTGCAACATGAGCACTTAATGTGAGAAAGAGTAATGAGTCGAGCGGTCAACTGGCCGAATATCTGAAAACTACCACAGGCTTGATTCAGCTCTGTGATCATCAGTGCAACACCCTACTCTCTCCTTACAACCTACATCAGTGGTTCAGAACAGAGTCGGACTGTAACATCGACGAGACCACCAACGCCTCCCTCTAACGCATTCTGTCAGGTTGGCGGCAAGACCAAGTGCTCAGGAGGCTGGCGGTGGTGGTGGAACAAAGAAAGCCTGGAGGCAAATAAAGAGAGTAGGGAGCCAACAAATATCCACCTTTCACAGGCAGGGGGAACCTCCAGCTACTACTAAGAAGTCAGCAGCATTCAAACTTCTTACATGAGCGCTGGGTTGGGAGATGGTGGTGGACCTGGGCAGACAGCTCTATTCTCCCAGGGAAATTGCTAACACTACACTGCAGCCAGACATGGTTTCATGGTCCACGGCTGGAAAGTGTGTGTAGTTCTGGTCAAGTGGGTCAAGTGGGCACCCCACGAAAGAAAGCAGGCTAATTACAACAACATGAAAGGTGGATGGAGAATAATGCAGCTTTACCCGATGGAGGTGGGAGATGGAGGATTCATGGGAGCCACGGCTTTGGACGAGAAAACCTGAAGGGTATAGGGCATAAGCAGCCCCTGAAGAAAATCCCTAGGGCTCCCATGGTGCTTCTCCACAGTAGGTATATATGAATGGAGCTTCTTTCAGCTACCCTCCCTGAAATTCATAATCCTAGGTTAAAGGCTAGAGAAGGCAAGGTTGGTTTTGGAGCTGAGGGACTTCCCCAATAGCACAGTGAGGGACATGCATGTCTGCGTGGTGACAGGAAGGAAATGTAAGGCTGAGGAGGGGGTGCAGAAGGCAGCGCCTGTACAACTTAAAGCAACTGCATTTAAAATCATCTTGTCTCATGAACTAACAATAGGAAACTGTTACAACACTACCACACTGTGAAACTGTTATGTATTGATTAGGATACATACACATGACAATACTTTAAAAAAAAATTACTGTGTCAAAGAATGATGATTGGAAATCAGGATTCTAAGGAAAATCTAAGATCCTCCATTAAGCATCCACAAAGACAGTGATTCATTTAAAGTCGTGCGGCCTGAAGAACCATCTGAAATGCAACCAAACACCGGGCTCTCTAATGACGTCTCCTCATTTCATTATGTTTACATAAGTGGAGCATGATTTGATTGAAAAAAAAATTATATATCAATATATATGCGATTATTTTTGACATATTGCGATTGTGATATTTAACTATTAAAAATACCAATGTATTCATGTAGGCTAAAAGCAAATAATTAGACAAATGATCTCTAACAATGTTTGCCAATATTTATTTATCGACTCGAAATCCTTGAAAAACAAAAACAAAATCTTTGTAGTCTTTTGTAATTAAACAATTGCATGGGTCAACACTGCAATTTTATTGTAATTTATTTTGCGATTAATTGTGCAGTACTAGTTTACCTAATCAATTTTAATAACGAGGTCAGCCATGCTACTAATGACAAAATAGTATGTTTAAATTCTTCAATCTGCAAAAATGAAAAATTTCAAGTAAAATTTTTTAAAATTTGTTCAATAAGCTTTGGTTGAAAATAGTGAATCCTTGCTTTTATCTTAACCTTATTAAAAAGCAAGCATGACCAATTAGTTAATGTCAAACATATTTTTTACAGTATGAATTACAAACAAAGCTCAAACAAACCACAGAAATCTGTACATGGGAAGATTACTATCGCTTCAAAACCACACTCGTGTGGAGACCTGACGGGTGACATTGAAGGAGAGAGAGAGCAGTGTTTTCAGCTAGACTAAAAGCCATTTACCAACAGGAGTCTCATAAATCTCTCTTACAGACAGCCATTCAAATAACTGACAATAAAAACTGGATTCTCTCTATATACAGAGTCAGAGGAAAAACAAAACAAAACATGTATATACATACTTCAGGAAAAGGAAAATAGTGTAGTGTATATTATAATAATCAAACATATAGAATTTAGTTTTTAAATATTTAAACAAGTTTTTCTTTTCTTGAAATGAGTATACATTTTTTGGGCTGACTTTTTACATATACATTATACATACATTATAAATAAAATTTTATAGATAGATGGATACACATACATATGGCCAAGGGAGTATAAGGCTTAATGTTCTAAATGTTAAATAAATAAAAAAATAAATTTTAAAAACTCATTATTCAACTTATTAAAATAAGAAGTTTTGGGGGTGCAAATTTGTGCTGAAACCATAGACCTCTGCATGAAATCTTAAAAAAAAAAAAAAAAAAAACTCATTAAAAACAATATGCACAGCTCGCCAAAAACATGATGACGAAGCATCAAGGGTAGAAGCAATAGACAAATCTAGCTATAAGAAACCATCCCATCTGGTGTCTAGCCTATGGCATCGTTTAGTGAAGATGGAGTGGGAGGAATGCAAAATGCCAGCAGTTTCGTGGTATGTTTAGGCTAAGAGGCAGGATACCCACTGTGAACCCTTTGGGCATAAGGGAAATCAGACTGTACGCGATGCTGCAACAAAGCCCGCCTCACATCCTGACATGTAATGATTACCTTATGCCTTACAGCTCCCACTCTGAACCATTTAACAGTATAGCTATAGAGGAGGCTCAAGTGGATGATGCTCAAAGAGCACTACTTCTTTATCGTTATAGGTCTCATTTGCCTCAAACACCCTTTCGTATGGCAGAAATACCACATTATTTCTCAATATGACAGAAACAGAAAGTATATTCATTTAATTCACTGACACATGCTTCGGTCATGAGGATGCATAAACGCCTTTCTTTATTTCATACTTTCCGGTTCTCATCTATGCCAATACCAAAATGAGTATACTGCTTGAGTAACCTGGGCTGTTCTCACACCAAGTACCATGCCCAAGTACGACTGCTCCTCTCATCGGAACTTCCCCCATTGGTCAGCTTTCACATTATTAATGTTGTTCCATACCCAAGGACGCTTGCATATGTGCACAGTAGGTGGCAGTGTGCACCTGGTCGGTCTCTGATCCACCAATAACCACAACGAAGAGTAAAACAGAGTCGACCTTCGCCCTGTGCCTACTATTATTGCTATTTTGCACACAATGTCAAGAACAGCCCTCTCTACAACCTTCCTCCGGTATCAGCTATGGCGGTGCAGTTCAGAGAATAAGACTGAAGCGTTCTGCATGCATACACGGAGACAGGAGACAGTTGGTGACGTCATATTCTGAACATGCTTCCACTTCTGTGGTATTTGCTTTCACATCTGATTCAAAATATGGTTCACGCCGTTCAAAATGTACCCCCACTTCGGGGTCAAATGTACTTGCATCCATAGCCGAGTCCGCAGGATGAACGCAGCACAGATGATCAGATCATCTACAGACGCAAGTCCCATCAGATACGTCTCAAAAATGTAGCCACCAAATTTGGAGGTCGTCTGGGACGCATATAGAAAGACCACATCATTGCGAGACTGTGAAGAAATTCTGCTGAAAGGTAGCGCACTCTGCCACTAGGCCAATGAAGGAAAAAAAAAAAATGCCAATGCAACAGCAAAGAGCAGAGAAGAAAGCAGATTTCCTTCGCTGTCTAGTCTCTTGTTCTTAAAGCGTTTTGTTAGCAAGCCACACAATTACTGTAAAATGCTCAAAACAGTTTGTACAGGTATAAGACATGATTTGTGGGACAATTCTACCTGACGATCAATACAGACAGCACACAATTAAACTTTTATAACAGCCTGTAGCGGTACGAGATATGGTTCGTGTAACATATGTGCCTAACCATAAAAGCAGCTTAAAAGCTGACATAAAATGTGCACCTTTCTCCTGCAAAGATGACGTACAAACACAGATTTCTTCAACAGGCCACCGGAGACACATTCGCAAAAATCCAACGCTCCGCGGCCGTCCGCTTGTGGTCCGATCGCCCATGATGCATGCTAAAGCCAGGTGTTAGCAGAGAGGGTGTGAACACCTTATACTCATCTACTAATGCACCCTTATCCCGATAGAAGACAGCTATTTCAATCTACAAACTACCTGGCATGTTTAGACAAGTACACCATGGTTCAATCATTTTCTGTTTTCAGTGCGTCTACAACCCGAGTGACAAACAGGTCTGAAAATATGATTTTCAGGCATTCTCATCCATGACTGCTCATCTCATCATCTTATAATTATAATGATATTACAAGCGCAGTAATTCAGATTATAATCAAACATAGTATTTAAAAAGAAAAATATTTGTAATTAATGTGCCATGGTGCAATGTATATCCAATCGCCTAGCATGCTCTTTGACATCCATACAGCGCTGTTAACTACAATTAACCATCCGTATCAGTAGATAAGTACAAATAACACAAAACCCGGCAGCAGCTTCTTTAACACACATCACTAGTAACATATTAGTTTTTTTTTTAAATATATATAATTTGTGTGACGTGTGTAATTGTTTCTGGACCATTAAAAAGAAATACTACTATAGTTCATTACACCAGCGGTTCTCACAGCGGAGGTTTGGGGGTTTTTTTTTGCTTTTTTGGGTGGAAATCACAACCTATGATTAATACAGTGAATCACGATTTCTTATACCTGTCAGCTTGAACAAAAATTAAATAAGCCTCAAACAAACAATGTCAACTCGGTCATCTCATCATGTCTCGCCGATGGAACGATACGGACTCATGTATAATAAAAAGATTTATTACATTTTTGTTTAGTTTTTTTAATCAATCCCTGACAGATTGATAAACAGCTGGATTACGGTGATGAAATAAAACTGTACTGTGAACGTTAAAATAAAAATTAAAAAATTAAAAAACAGATAGCAAGCTCCCTTCACTGCTTCATATCACCTTCGCGGTAGTGTGAGTATTTTCCCTACACAAGTTCGGGGAAATCCCTTCACTGACAGATGGCGGGCATTTTATAGCAGATTATAACCCTAATAATAATGATGATAATAATAATAACAATCATGTATTTACACACATTTACAGATACGCAAGTGAAGAGAAACAGTACATGTCATGGAGATGACTCAGTGAAGCGTGGATTAAAATAGAAAAATAAAGGGAAAAAGTTAGATTTAAAAAAAAAAAAAAAAAAAAGAGCAAGCATTCAACAGATGCTTAATGGCTGAGATGGTTTGAAGCACCAAAAATCAGCACAGCAAATGTGACAGACATGTCACTACATTACATTACAGCATGACTAGTGTGGGTTTGGGACACATGTAGGATTGAGGAGGTCATGCATGGTTAGCCATGTGGCTAGGTTAGTACGCCATCATCATCATCATTTACTAAGTCAAGTCAGGCCACTGCTTCGTGACAGAGTTAATGCTGCTGCTGCTGCAGCTAGGAAAAGGTTATAACGTTCTCCAAAATAGTTACTGATAACCTTGTGCCAGTAACGACTGCCACACGCTGCTGTGCGACCGGATATAACATTTCTGCTACATTCACAAGATGGCACTTGACAGCTTAGCAAGAGAGAGCACAAGTTTGGGGGGTGACGAGTCAACAGCTCGCGCTCTCTCTCTCGCGCGCGCGCACGCGCTTCACCTTAAGGAAAGTTAGCAGCCTGGACTTTAGCGTTAGCGCGCGCGCTAGTTGCTGGCATCTGGTTCGTTGCTAACTAGCTAGTTCCCTACCCAAGTTCTTTCTGCGCAGCTGTCTGTCTGTCTGCCCCTAATCCACACCATGACGCGTGTGAGGAGAGAGCAGGCCTGTATGTGTGTGCGTGTGTGTGTGTGCTCAGTGAATCCCCACAGCCTCGCTGTAACACGCCCCCAAGTCAAAGTCGTCCATTTCACGGGCCTCACTTCAACTTGAACCCGCGGTAGCTAACACCTTAACACGCTAGCTAGCTCGCACTTACCCGGGTTTGATTTCACAGGCGGGTGTCCTGTTGAGCAAAAGCAGTCCAGGTTAGGCAAAGTTAACCGTCCCCTCCCCTTCCTTTTCAGCCAAAAAAAAAAGATAAACCGTCCTCCCTGTCGGTTAAAAAAGGAAAGTGTCTGGGTTGTGTAAGGTTATCGCAGGTTTGCAGACTGTCTGTCCCTCTGCCGGTTTGTCCGTGTCTCCCCTCTCCGCCTCTCCCGTGTCTTTTCCCGTTCGTCTTTCTCTGGACAGCTAACATCCGGGCACTTCGCGCTTGCTCCGCGCTCGCGCTCTCGTGCTCACACACACAGAGAGAGAAATCTCGCACTACTTTCCGAGCCGCAGAGCGCACGACTGAGGAGTGTAGCACTCCGCCAGGAAGTTAGTTCCACACTGACTAAGCGTTAAAAAAAAAAACGACTCGAACAGAAATACTGTAATGCTCAATAAAGGATGGCAAGGTATTTTTCATGTGATATTTTTTTGTGCTATAGTATATAAAATGCATTGCTCTGTGTCTATTATCAAAGAGACATTTATTATATGATTCATATAGCTGTTTTTGATTTTTTTTTACTGGATAGGTGAATTTAATTCAAACTGGGTGGCATAGTGGTCAGTGTTGTCGCCTCGCACCTTCAGGGTCGAGGGTTCGATTCCCGCCACGGGTCTGTGTTCGTGAAGTTTGCATGTTCTCACCATGCTTGGTGGGTTTCCTCCCGCAGTCATTCTGATAAGGCGTTCCCAAATTGCCCGTAGTCTGTAAGTGAGTGTGTGTATGTGTGTGTGCCCTGCGATGGATTGGCACACCATCCAGGGTCTACCCCGCCTCATACCCTAAGTCTCCTGGGATAGGCTCCAGGCCCTTTGCGAGCCTGTATACAGGATAAAGTGGTATAGGCCATGCGTAATTGAGTAATTCAACCTGGGTGGCATGGTGGCATAGTGGTCAGCGCTCGCACTTCCAAGGCCCGCCTTGAGTCTGTGTGCATGTTCTCCCCATGCTTGGTGGGTTTCCTCCAGGTACTCCAGTTTCCTCCCACAGTCCAAGGACATTCAGATTAGGTTAATTGGTGTTCCAAAGTTGCCTGTAGTGTGTGAATGAGCATTTTAGAGTATGTATATGTGTGTGCCCGGCAATGGATTGGCACCCCATTCAGGATGTACCCCGCCTCGTGGCCTAAATCCACCGGGATAGGATCCAGCTCCACCTGCGACCCTGTTTACATGGTGAGTGAGTGAGTAAGTAATTGACTGCAAAGATGGTGTAGTGGTTAGCACTGTGGCCCCACACCTCCAGGGTTGAGGGTTCGATTCCAGCCTCAGGTCTGTGTGCATGGAGTTTGCATGTTCTTCCTCTGCTTGGTGGGTTTCTGCCCAAAGACATACAGATACAGGCTAATTTCCATTCTGAAATTGCCAGGAGTGCATGTGTGCCCTGTGATGAATTGGGTGGGATCTATCCAGGGTGGGATACCTCTGTATCTCACTTTGTACCCAAAGTCTCCTGGGATAAGCATGTGACCCTGTACAGGATAAGCAGTATAGATGATTCAAACTGTAATATCCAGTGAGATTTTTTTTTTTTTGTTCTGTCTGTGGAAAGGTCAACAATAAAATACTCTATATTTTAAAAATACATATAGGTCTGCTTTATTTTCATATCCATTTGGAATTCAGTTCATTTGATGAGGTGTTTGCTGTTTATCAACTGAATTAAACGTACAATTTAGGTACAGTATTTTTTTTTACATTTTTTTTCTAAACTATGAAATAACATATATGCCATTATGTAATTAAGCAACAACAATAATACTCAGTTGTTATTTTAAGACACGTCAGGTCAGCTGTTCTGGAGTAGTTCTTGAAAAAACAGTATTGTCAAGTGCATTTGCAAAACCCATCAAGCACCATGATGAAACCGGCTCTCATGAAGACCATCCCAGGAAAGCAAGACCAAAACATAACTCTGCTGCAGAGGAGAAGTTCATTTAGAGTTAGCAGCCTGAAAAATCGCCAATTAACACCACCTCAGATTAGAGGCGTTACGAAGGCTTTACAGAGCATAAGAGATCACCATAAGTCCTGCTGACCTTTGTAATATTCCAGTATATTAGTTTATATTGAATGCAAATTTCTGCCCGGGTCCTTGGAAAACACTAGCAGTTTGTAAAAATACCAGCAGTAGTGCTGCATCTGGTACACTAACAACAGTGCAATACTGAGGATCTGCTGGGGGTCCTAGAGTGTGCACTGTACTTTATAATGTATAGAGTAAATTAAGCCTGATGGACCAAGCTATATCAGTACAAGTTATTGTACAGATCCAAAATGCTCCTATACCCATCTGTAAAATAATAATAATAATAATAATAATAATAATAATAAATAATAATAATAATAATGTACATTATTATTATTGGTGTTGTTTTTGTGGTCTACTACAGCAAAAGACCACAACAGGTATCAATACTGTCAGACAAGATATAAATCAAATTATTATTATTATTTTATTTTTTTTTACTGTCGGCATTGATTGATGGTTGGCTGCAGTGACCTATGTCTACATTCCAGCATCCATTTTTGTGGGGGGAAGAAACATTTCTGAGGACTCCAACCTCTTTCAATCTACACTCCCACACACAATCACACATCCAATCACACACTATGAACAATTTGGAAATGGCAGTCATCCAACACATGTCTTTGAACCAGAGTACCTGGAGGAAAGCCACAAAAGCACAGAGAGAACATGCATACACACACACACACACACACACACACACACAGATTGGAGGTGACAGTCTAGCCCCCAACCTTGGAGAAGCTCGGCAACAGTGATAATCACTCGACCACACTGCCACCTATATATACAGTATGTGTGTGTAAAATTCTATGCAATCATGCCACTTTAATAGGAACACTTGTACACATGCTTATGTAATTGTGTAGCAGCACAAAGAAACCAGGAATTGCTTATCTTCTGGCATTTTCATACACAACTGTCTTGAGGGTTTACACAGACTGGTCCCAAAACGAAAAAGCATTGTGTCAACAGCAGTCTTATGTCTATCTTGTTGATGAAAAAGGTCAGAGGGAAAATGGCTAGATTATTTTGAAGTGACAGGAAGGATGCAGTGTCTTAAATAACTACTCTTTAACATTGTGGTGAGCAAAAAAACAACTGAACAAGAAAACATTGAACCTTAAGGTAGATAGGCTACAACAGCAAAAGGCCGTATCAGATTTCACTCTTCACAGCCAAGAAAAGAAATCTGAGGTTACACTCCGACTGGCCTCTGCTTGAGGCGCACAGGAAATAAATGTTTCCTGGTCTAATGAATCTCAAGTTCCTAAAGTCACAAAATGTGCAGCACTCACTCATTCTATATACCACTTATCCTGTATGGGGGTCATGGGGGCTTGGAGTCTATCCCAGGAGATTTCGGGCGCAAGGCAGGATACACCCTACACAGGCACACACGCAATCATACACTACGGGCAATTTGGAAATGCCCCCTAGCATGTCTCTGAACTGCATGTGTTTGGACGGTGGGAGGAAACTGGATTAACCTGAGGAAATCCACCAAGCACAAGGTGAACACGGAAACTCTGTTGCACATATGTTATTCTCGTTTACATAAAACAAGGGCAAACTTGCACTTTAAAACATGGACAGTAACGCTGCTGCTGACACACAATAACACACACATCACTTCATTCCATACCTCATGTTCAACCCATATTGTGGCTGTCACACCCACACGCATATCTTTATCCTTTTATACCCTTATATAGTGCACATTCTGCACATCCTGTGTAAGTATACATTATACATATACAAGTTAAATATCACTTTGTAAATCTGTAAATTGTAGATGTAGATTCTTTCTATCTTTCTAGTCCATCATATATTTCTTATTTAGGTCAGTTGTATAAGCATTTCTCTGCATATCATACTGTGTGACAAATAAAATTGGAACTCCAGACATAGACAGAAAGACCCAAAGTGGTAATCATACCCTCAACCCTGGAGGTTTGAGGCCATAGTGCTAAACACTACACCACCATGCTGCCTATGGACATACATGTCAATGTGGACCAAATTTTTTTTTTAAAGGAATGTTTCGTGGACACGAACTGTGAAGTGTGGTCCTGACCCAGTATTCTATGGCACGTTGACTTAGTGGTTAGTACTGATGTCTGGCACCTTCATGGGTGAGGGTTCGATTCTCACCTCGGGGTGTGTGTGTATAGAGTTTGCATGGTCTCCCTGTGCTTGATGGGTTTCCTCCTGGTACTCCGTTTTCCTCCCACAGTCCAAAGACATGTAGATTAGCTAACTGGCGTTCCCAAATTGCCAAACATTTGGCGAAGGAATGTTTTGTGGAATAAATGACATGAATTGTTCAGAGAGCAAAAGTGTGGTTCTGACAATATTCTGCAGTATGGTGGCTTACTGGTTAACCACGTCAACTTGCAACGTCCAAGGTCCGGGTTTGGTTCCCGCCTCAGGGTCTGTATGCAGGGGGTTTACATGTTCTCCCAGAAGACATGCAGATTAGGCAAATTGGCGTCACATGTAATGTGTGAGGTGAAAATAGGTATAATTCCTATATGGTTGGTTGGTTGGATGGATGGATCCAGTATTACTAGGGTGTTCCTAATAAAGCAAGCCAGTGTGAGAAGTGGGCTGATGGCATAGAATTACATGCAGTTTGTCTGCAGCAGTGTCTGACAGCTGGATTCCAACAGGCGTGTGGACATTTTGGAACTTTTTTTTTTACTGGAACAACACTGCCCCCTATTCCTCAATTCCTTACTCTGGTTTTCCGACAGACTAAAAAAAAAAAAAAAAGGGTTTTGGATTTGAGCACGTGGCAAAGACAAACAAACTAATACATTTTGTACACGCTTGTTACTTTGTAAAAAAAAAAAAAAATACAATTCTTGTAAATTCTTGTAAAAATACAACACGCATTCGTTGGTAGTATGTTTAGTTTAGTCCTGAATGTAAAATCACCTGCGTCATTCCTCGGACTTTTATTTTGAAGGCGTGCGTCACCTCATGCTGCGGTGCACCAATCAGGACAGGCGTGCGTAATCCAACCCGGAAGTCGAGTCACCTTGTAAACAAAAGTCACGGTTGAATTAAAGTTGAAGAGTTAAACATTGTGTTGGCGCGTTAACGCAAAGCAGGATCATTCAATATCATTTGCGAGAACAATCTCGGTTGTTACGTGTAGCCTTTCGTGACGTCTAGTAAGTAAATAAATAATAATAATAAAAAAAAGTGTACAGATTCTCTCCAAACAGCAGGTGTATACACACACACACACACTATGGCGAGCTGTGACCCCGCAGCAGTAACAGCAGCAGCAGCAGGATGCCTGAGCGAGGAGTTCGCCGTCCCTGCGCACGTGGAGGAGATCCGGAGCGCGATGGCGGCGTTCGCGGAGCAGCACAGAGCCGCGGGCCGCCCGGTGGTGCTGATCACCTCAGGAGGCACTAAAGTCCCCCTCGAGTCGAGGACGGTGCGCTTCCTGGATAACTTCAGCAGCGGCCGGCGTGGCGCCTCCTCAGCCGAGTACTTCCTCTCCCAGGGGTATGCAGTGATCTTCCTGCACAGACACCGCTCTCTGTACCCCTACACTCGCCTCTACACCGGGGTCAACCTGATGGACTGCCTGGCGTTAGACTCGAGCAACAGTCTGGTCACAGTGGAGCAAACTAAACTGCCAAACATAACCGAGGTCCTGAAGCGGTACCAGGCGGTGAAGTCCGCAGGGTTACTTCTTCCAGTGGAGTTCAGCACCTTATCCGAGTACCTGCACCTGCTCAAAGCTGCAGCGCAGGCTCTCAGTTCAATAGGTAAGAGAGGATTTAAGCTCTAACTTAGAGGGGCTTCGGTGGTAGGGTTCTCGTCCCGGGTTCGATTTCCACCCAGAGCCCAAACCCCAGCCATCCCGGTGAAGTAGAAGTCCCGGATGGGTGGGGTTTGGGGTTTGGGTTCGCTTGACTCTGGGTGGAAAGTACTAGTCCCAAGTCTGGGAGAAGTACAAGTCCCGGATGGGTGGGGTTTCGGCTCTGGGTGGAAATCAAACCCCAAACCCCAGTACAAGTCCCGAGCACTGGAGGGTTGCATCATCTGGTGTGAAACCTGTGCACGCGGATTGGATAGTCCGCTGGGTGACCTGTTAACATAAGCAAGTGAAAGACAATATTTATACTTTAAAACTGCCTCAACTAGTGCGTTAGCACCGTGCACCCTCAAACTTCAGTGTCGAGGGTTTGATTCCTGTGATGGGTGGCTTTCCTCCGACATGCAATCCATCCATCCACCTAGGAACCTTTGTAGTCCAACCAGGGATCAATGGTGACCATTGTATTTATTCCCATGTTTACAACCGTGGTAGGACCTCGGGTCAACATTGGTTACGGGCACTTAGCCTAAGCTGCATGTTTTTGGAATGTCGGAGGAAACCGGACTACCTGGAGGAAACCCACCAAGCATGGGAAGAACATGCAAAAACTCTGACACGCAGACCCCGAAGCGGGTATCGATCCCGGTCCCTGGAGGTGCAAGGCGATAGTGCTAACCACTAAACCTCAAACCTAACACTCAAAGACTTAGGGTAACTGGTGTTCTAGTGTGTATGTGCTCTGTGCACCCCGTCCAGGGTTTTACCCATCCTCGTCCCCAAATTCTCCTCCGGGCTCCCTGCAACCCTGTACACGATAAGCAGTATAGAAGATAAATGATTGAATAAGCCACCCATTGTTCACACCATATACCGCCCTAGGAAAGAAGCTCTACTATGCATTGTGGTACATCTTTTATGCATTTAAAGCTTTTATTCAAAAGATAATTAACTCCAGTTGTGTATGTTGAGTGTTTTTGAGATACACTATATGTACTCTGACATTCACCTTAAAAGGAGCACCTGTACACATGCAGTTCACACAGTTACCCAATCAAGTGGCCATTAGGCGATGGCGGGTATAGATGATTCCAGGGTCCCTCTAAATGTTAGGTGGCCTTGAAATGTTAAGAAAAATAATGTTGGCTTTGTCAAGATTGAGTGCCCCAGTACAGTAAGGTTTTCATGTGACCCAAAGTCTCTTTCTTGGTCAAGAGCGTTCGTTAATGTTCACATCAAACATCAAAATAAAAAAACCATGGGATGGTTGTTGGTGCCAGATGAGCTGATTCAAAAACTGCTCTTCTCATGGGATTTTCACACAACTCGTCTCGTGAGATTACACAGAATGTTGTGATACATATTGTAAAAACAATCCTGTGTGTGTGTGTGGAGGATCTGCAGGCTGAAACAACTTGTTGATGCGAGAGAGGTTATCCAAGGAGAATAACCAGACTGACAGAAATGATAGAATTATTTAAAGCAGAAAAACCTCTCCATGTGCACCATATGACAAACCTCGAGGTAGATGGGTTACACAAGCAGAAGAGTCCATTAGGTCCTACTCCTGTCAGCCAAGAACAAGATTCTGAGGCCATCATGGCCTCAGGCGTATATAAGCTGGACAGGAAAATACTGGAAAAAACACCATGTTTTTTTTTTCCTTTAGTTTTCAACTGTCCAGTTTGAGTGAGTACATGCCAGTGATAACTTTCGATTCATGTCCTTGGCTGACAGGAGTAGAACCCAACATGGTCTTCTGCTATTGCAGCCCATCCACCTAAAGGTTTGAAGTGATGTGTATAAGGCTTTTTTTGCTCACTACAGAAGTAGAGTGATTGAAAATCTGGCCATTTTTCTTTCACGTCTTTTATCAAGAAGGCATTTCCACCCACTGAACCACTGAGATCACTCAAGGGTTCTGTAACATCCTGTTTAAACTCTAGAGGCTGTTGTGAGTGAAAACCCCAGGATATCAGAATTTTATTAAATATTTAAACCAGTCCATCTGGTACAAACATCCATACTGAAAGTACAGAGATGTTGTCTTCATTCTGATGTTTGACATGAACTGAATTTCTTGACGTGTACACTATCTGTGTGATCTTTGCCTAGTAACAGGGATATATATATATATATTTTTTTCAAAACTAAAGGTTAAAATAAATTGTATTTCCATATTTCAGGTTCCAAAGCCATGTTTTATTTGGCTGCAGCAGTTTCCGACTTCTATATCCCAGCTTCTGAAATGCCAGAGCACAAAATCCAATCGTCCAATGGACCCCTACAGGTACAGAATCAAAGTAATAAAAGTGTCCCGTTATTATATTGTATCCTCTAACCAGACATTGTGATCTTTCAGATAAGCATGAAAATGGTCCCGAAAATCCTTAAACCATTGGTGAAGGACTGGGCCCCAAAAGCTTTCGTCATTTCGTTCAAGCTGGAGACGGATCAGTCCATCCTCTTGGAGCGAGCCCGTTTCGCCCTGAACACCTACAACCATCAGGTGGTCGTGGCCAACGTCCTGGACACACGGCACGGTTACGTCGTCATCGTGACTAAAGACTCACAGGAAGAACTGGTCCTTACAGATGAGGAAGCTCAGAGGGAAGTGGAAATTGAAGAGAAGATTGTCAAGAATTTGTCACACGCACACACTCGGTTCATAAACCAAAAAGATTAGAAGCGTGTTGGCCATGCCATAACTCCTCCTTCTTCATTTCAAACATTTTCACATCAAACATCTTTTCATTCATTTAAAACAGTTTCACGTACAGGTCCAAATGCAGGTTTCTAGATCATGTCCAAATGCAGACCGGTTCATACACGCTTTTAAATTTACAGTAAAACTATAGTCCTAAGGTGTTGAAAAAAAACATTCCTAAGCATGTATATTCCCCATGCACTCATCCCCCAGCTACTGATCATCTGCAGCGATGAATAACACTTTACTAATGTGCAGGGTTATACTAGAAGTGTGTGGTAGTAAAAAAGTTTGTTCCTTTCCTCAAATAACGTGTTTTACTTTTTTGTCAGAAACCAGCAGGTGAAGAGAATATAATCAGTACTGAAGTGATTAAGTTTGCACAATAATCACGATAATGCTGCATGATGCATAATCAACCCAGAGAATTGATATTTTTATTTCATGTTTGTGTACATCATAGCAAAAGATCTGGCAATAAACATCTGATTTTATCCAAACTGAACGGTCTTGACTTTTTAATCGCTTCATATCGCTGGATCGATCACTTGAGCTTGACGCCCTTTTTAATTCCAGCACGAATTCCAGATAACTCTCCGCTGTATCTCGTCTCCTCACGCCGAACCTCAAGAACCTAAAACAGACGCACGGGTTACAGATTAGCCCATTTTCAGAATAAGACACAAATCATTTTACACAGTGATGTAATCATGTAACACGGTGAGGTTTTGTGGTGGTGTTTTTTTTTTTTTTTTTAACTCGTACCTGACCCTTCCGGCGAATCTTGGCACGTCTGAATTTCTCTCTGTGTTTGACTCTGGGATTGCGGTCGATTTTCTTCCTCTTCGGAGTGAGTCCTTTGTTCTTGGCCATCTTTGCAAATAATAATAAAAATATATATATATACATCAATATTTGAAATCAAAATGCACATTTACTATTAAGAATTAGAAGAAATGTGCATTACATCATAAATGCACTTCATGTTGATAGGAAGGCCAGACTTTTCTTAATAACCCCATGCCTACGTTCATCTAACTGGTTATATGCCACTGAATAAGTAATAAACCTGCTACTGCAATTACCCAAAGTCTCAATTTGCATTGTTTTTCGTATTACAGTATATACTCGCTCATCATCTATACCACTCAGGGTCACTGTGGAGGCTATCCCAGGAGACGAGGCGGGGTACACCCTGCATGGGGTGCCAATCCATCGCAGGGCACACTCATTCACAGACTACGGGCAATTTGGGAACGCAAATTACCATAATCTGCATGGCTTTGGACTGTGGGAGGAAACCCACTAAGTACGGGAAGAACATGCAAACTCCACGCACACAGACCCGAGGAGGGAATCGATTCCTCGACCTTGGCGGTGCAGGGCGACAGTGCTAACCACTACGCCACCGTTCAAAAGTATTCAACACCTTACATTTAATTCATCGGTAACCAAATTTAACATTTTTGGGGCAGTACTAAATCGCTGCTTTTCCTTCCGAGTTGAAGGGTAGCTAAACTTTCTTGATATAATAGCTTCAAAATAAGGCGTGTTAAAGACATGAAAATGCAAATTCCAAAATAAAAGATATTCAACATTTTTAAAAATAGAACTAGATATTTCTCAAAATGTGTATTACATGAGTAGGAATGCAAGTTAAAATTAGGGGAAAAAATAAAATAAGGTCACTATAGCCAATACAATGTGTCGTGTAATAATTGAACACAGACATGGTTGAGACTGTGTACACGCCTATCTTTGGCAGATGCTAATGAATATTAATGAGTATTCATTAGCAAATGCAATAGTCACGTGACAAGGTGTCAAAACAAACAAAATGTCGGAAAAACAAACGAGAAGATTTTTCTCGTCAATTTCATAATTTATTTTTTTTTTTTTTAAGTTGGCTCAGTGTGCATTGAGGGTTGTATTGAAGAAAATTATAATGAGCTCTCAGGTCACGTGATGTCAGGGCCATGGAAGGGAGGTTGGACCTAATTAGCAAGTTAAGGCTGCATTCCATTCCGAAGTGCACTTCACAGAGTACTCCCTGCTCCGTTTGCAGGGAATGTTGGTGAAGTGAATTTCCCTCGACAAAATCCCACCATTCGGAAACACCCTGCGAAGTCAACCCTGTGCGTTACCATGGTGACATAAGCCCCTCGAATACCTGTCGCTGCTGCCCTCAGAATTTCACACTACGGACATTAAATATTGAATATTTATTGAAACAAAAACTGATACCATTTTAGAACATACTATGGAAATAACGTGTATAACTTGTAAATAAATTATTGATTAATTATTATAATAATTTATTTAAGATGTACTGAGATTTTTTTTTTTTTTCCCCGATTACTAGCCTATATAATACTAAGGATTTCCTGATTAAATAAAAATGTCAATTTTTGTGTCCTTTTAATATGATGTCGTCCTCGATAATAATGATAATAAACATTTAAATCCTTTTTTGAGCTCCATTTTTTTTCGTCCTCCAGCGAGACGCAGTGACTTTTTTCATTCTCTTTTCCGGTAAAGTGAACACCTGTTGTTCACTCGTTTCCTACAGCGTTCGCAGTTCCCTTCAAATTAAAGTTCTTCCATAACTAATTTCACTCTACCTGGTAGGTAATGCCCCTCTTAGCCTCTCCATCCATCTCTGCTTCTTCTTCCGCCTCTTCCTGCTCCATCATTAACCTGCACAAAATTACAGTCCCAGTGTAACTGCCAGTGACCTTGTTTAGTCTTTCCATCACACACAGATGATGAATCTGGATCTCTCACCCGTCCTCTCGCTGCATCTTGTTCTTTCTCTTCAGTTTCAGTCTCTCCTCGACACTTTTATAGAAGAGCAGGGCCGCCTCTTCATCCAAATCGGACTCTTCATCCTCCTGCATATCTGCCACCTTGGATATCTACGAAGACATAAGAAACTCAAGCAGCCGTTTATAACCGACATGTCGTTACTGATCCTATATAAAAGAGAGAAACTTCTTGCCTCATCCTCGTCCTTTTTGCTGCTCTGTGTTTTTTTAGCCGGTCTCTCTTCCTGCCTTTCAGAAAGCAGCTGGCGCAGTTGAGGGGAGAGTCTGGCATCAACGGCTCCTAGTTCATTAATTAACTATACAAGCAAATCAACAAGCATGTATTATTTTCATGGTACTTGACAAAATAAAAATGTAATATCAAATAAATAGCATCTGTACTTACGTTTCTGTACGTCACTAATCTCTCAATCACTGGATGGTTATGTGCTGGAATTCTTTTAGCTTTTAAAACCAGGTAAAAACTAATGTTTGTGCAATAGCTGGGAGAAAATAGCAAAATATGATTATGTGAAAAAAATATACTTGGAAAATTCTTAGAAATTTTATAAGCTTTTTACAAATGTTATATTTACTTTAGATAAAGTTGCTGCTTGGTCATGATGTAATTTGTCCCCTAAGAAAGGAAAAAAAAAAAAAGAAAAAAAAAAAAGGAGATATTACAGCAATTGAGATCCATATAGTACAGCGTCACCCCACCATACGAACTCCTCCCCGCCTTGTGAATTTACACCTGAAGAACTAAAATTTTGGAAGAAATTAGCCTCGGCTTGCGAAGCGTTCTCGCCTTACGAGCGACCGAACCATTTGTGCTGACTTCTGGTTGTCAATACATCTGGCTGCCCATCAAAACTGTCCAACAGATGAATGAATGAATCAAGATCACTTAAACGCGCAGTGGCGCAGTGCTCGCCCTATCATCCGGAGATCGCTGGTTCGATTCCCGTGTGATGCTGTAACCTCTCGCAGCCGGAGGTCTAGAGAGAGCTGATTGGCCGA
>JAQMYL010000016.1:13252932-13263877 GCA_030014365.1 Clarias pachynema | reverse complement strand
TATAAGACATAAGAAACAAGATATTTTTGTTCACTTTATTTTTGTTTTTGACTATTAAAATTATTTGCCTTAGTAATGTTGGTAAATAAAAATAAAGTGGCTAAATTCTATTTTTTTTTCTACTGGTCTTCATTCATAAATATTCAATAATTACCGATACCGAATAATATGAAACATTATATCGTGATTTTTTTTTTTGCTGTATCGCCCAGCCCTACTCTCCACTAGTTTTTTACATTGAAAGTTGGGTAACGTTATACCCCTCTTTTTGAAAAAAAAAAAAAAAAAAAAAGCAGCTCAGTTTTACTTGATGGTTTGTGACCACCCATGTTCTTTGTATAATCATTTTTCTAATAATAATTTTATATTTTATTATAAATCAATTGATTAATTATTTTTTCCACTGGTGTGAAGTTGCCACAGCATATCTTCATGGACCTCGTATTGTGCTTGGAAAAAAAGAGGTTTATGTATATATACATTAGTTCCCTGTAAAAAAAAAAATATATATATACTATATATATATAATTATAATTATATTATAATAATAAATATATACATTTTTATACAGTATATATAATTCTTTTTACAGGAACCGATAGAGGGCGCCGAGTGAGGGGGGAAATGGGGCGTGGTTTCATGGGCACGCCCACCGCTCCGGCGGCTCGTTGGTCTTTGTAGTCAGTGTGTGCGCGCGCGCGCCCTCGCTGAAGCGCTTTCCCCCCTCCATACCGAGATGAGTGTGCAGGCGGCGAGAGCGTGCACGCGCAGAGGAGACCGCGGGTGTTAGTGCCAAATCCCCAGCAACCAAACTAATCTGTTTTAACGCAGATATTTTCGGTAAGGATGTTCAGAGGACAGCTAAACCATTACAGATTACTTCTTTTGCACTGTAGATGTTCACGGCGTTGACGCCATTTGCAAGACTGCACATAAACATGTCCGGGGTTTGCGTAGGTCAGACTGGGAGAGAAGAAATGAGAGAACTAGGTTTTTTTTTTTTTTTTTGCATGATGTTCGGTGAAAGCAGTTTGACGTTGTATTTCTTTTGCTGTTTGGTAGCTGTTGCACTGTGTATGCGTGTGTGTGTGTTTGCGCAGAGAGAGCTGATGAGCTGGACCTGGGTGCCAGTAGCGCTAGCTGTTGTTTCAGCAGACTGACTTCTGCGCCATTTTGTCATCGTCGGTGTGTCTCAGCTCGATGTGCCATGTGATTTCTACACGCGAAATCCTTCTCCTTATATCAGTATTTCTGCACACCAGGCTGTGTATTGATATTGTTTTCCGCTTCCATACAGGTGTGAGTACTTGTTCCCCCCCTGATCCTGATCTTGATCCTGATCTTGTGTGTGTGTCTCTGGCTTGGTTGATCCTCTGATCCTCAGTGCTGGCTTTGTCTGGGATTCCTGTCTCTTTCTAGTTTTTACACACTTGTCTGATCAGATACTTGGTTTTGTTACATTTTCTTTCTTTTTGTTGATGTTCTTTTTCCAAACTGTAAAAAATTTATAAATTTCATTCTACGGTTATTTAACGGTTAGCTCTTTTTTTTTTCTCCCTTTGGTGACGTCATAGTGTGTCCTGTATTCTGACCCTCGTGCTCTGCCATAAGCAGACAGGGATTTCCTATCATGCTGATTCCTTGCTCCTTAGAGTCTGTGTGTGATGGTCAGAGATTTGTTCTTGTTGTGTCCATCTATGAAAAGAATCAAAACTAGCAAGGTACACAGGTCAAATTGATGCAGATACAAACAATAAATCAAGTAGAATCATCTTCACAATTATGTATTTACTCATTAATAAAAACTTCCCTTTTGTGGCTCAAGGAATTTTGCAGATGGGTTTTGTTGTTGTTGTTCTCTGTTTTTTTGACGCGTTCAGTGTGTATGCTGCCTTGTTGGCCACGTCGCTGAATGAAAAGAAATAATGGTGTTTTATTGTTTATTTGATTGTTTATTAAGTTTCTAAAACAGCAGCTCTGACAGTACTGCTGGCTATAATGCATCTGCCTTGTTTATTGTTTTTATTGTGAAGATGTACGCAGGGATTTGTGCCAGAGATGTTGGTGTTAAAAGGGTTGAGAAGTTTCCAGCGAGAATTTTTGGAAGGAGTCTCCAGTATCGTTGGTTTATTAGTTCCCTGTATTTTTCCACACAGATGAGCTTATTTACACTTGCATCGTTCTCTATAACAAGCATCGACTTGGCGAGAGAGAAAGTAGTGTTATGACATAAATGTGAACCCGCGTCACAAACGATTGATATTTGATTGCATTTATAAACAAATACTGCAGATTGCTTTCTATAAGCAGAATTAAACATTTATGGATATAATGCTAAAAGAACTTCAGGTGGTAGCAGACCACTACTTTGTCAAAGCACTTTGCAGATCACAGTTAGGGCACTCGCTTATCAGGGCAAGAACTATAAACCAAGCAGGGTAAAGATCATCATGCGGTTCATTTAAGACATGTAGCTCCAGCCGACCCCATCTTTTTAGAACTGTCGTGAGTTTACAGACACTCATGATTGACCAGTGTCACCACAGACACCCATGATTGCTCCTCGGTTGAGAGAACACGGCCATTCGGCTCTCTGGGGACCCGACTACAGATGGCTGTAGCATCAGCTGGGAATCGAACTTGAGATCTCTCTGTGAACTCGTTTCCGTTATGGAACTTGCAAATTTCTGAACTTGTAATAGCCACACTACATTACACATTAGAAAAGCAAAGCAAACATTTCAGAGGCAAAATGCACTGGCAAAAATTGACACACATTTTACACATACAAATGACCAAGCATGTGGAAGAGGGGTGTGTATGTGTGCGTTTTGTGTTTTCCCCCTCAATTTGCTGCATCTGCTTGTAGAATTTTATATTTATTTTTTTAAATATACTTTAGATTATGATACTTTTGCACTTTTTTGACACCTACACCATACTGTTAATCTGCATTTTGAAGACTCTTGTACAATTCTCTGATATGAGCGTAAATTCATTCATCAGTGGAGTCTCAGTTACACTACATGATAAAAAATATTTAAATTTGCATTCATGCATTTTGAGATTGAAAGTTTTAGTAAAGCAAAGGGTAGCCGGTTTATCCTACCTGTACACTTTGCAGCTGGTGTTGTGTACAAGTAACACAGGGGCACATGGTTTTTCTTATGCATTAGAATCAAATTTCAACGAGACTGGGAAAATGCATGAAATGGTTATATTCATTTGTCCTTCATTTAAATATGTATATTTTTTCATTTGCTTCATCTTTGAGAATCTTTGACCCGGTTAAAAGTGATAATCTTGGTTTTGCTCTTCTGCATGCTTTTCTGCCAATTTTGTTTCAATAAATCATGTTAACTTTAAAACCTGGCAAAGGCTTTTGCAGCTGGCCAGATGTGTGGTGTGAATGGTGATGTAAATGAGTGAACCCTGGATTTCAACTATGTTATGCCAAAAAGCTTGAAATAGCTGCTGCTGAATGGTGTAGTAGAACATGCACACTGGGCGCTGTTGGTTACTTTGCTGTTTGCATTGATGTTTCTGCCTTCGTTTATTCTCTTATTACAGTCGAGAGTTGATTTTAAATGATTGACGACAAGATTGGCTTGGGTTTCGTCCTCAACTAGTAACGAACCACCGCTAATTATACAGGTAAGAACTTGTGTAGCTTTTAGTTCATTAGACACGTTTAAGATTTTTCTTGTACATGTCTCTTTGTTTACTTGGTGAATTATATTCATACTAAGATTTATTCTGCATAAAATACAATGTTGCTTGTGATCAAAATGTTTTGCTGCTATATTGTGAGAAAAACCTGAATCCTGAGTTGTTTGCTGGATTTTTTTTTCTTTTTCTGAAACAGCTACTGAGCTACTGAGCTATAGAATTTCACTATTCTTGTTCATTTCCATTTAAATAATATGGAATATTGTGGACCATATTTATGTTTTGCGAGCAGCTAACTTGGCTTTTATTTATGCTTAACAACCGACAATTTCCAACTCATATTGTTGATGGGGGTTGATTAAGATTTGTAGACGTTTCTATATAGTAAATTGGGTAAATAATGTTTTTTTTTTTATAATTAATATCCAAGCTTTTAAAAAAGTATGGTCAAAATAAATTTCAAACCATATCTGTCCTCGGTTGAAATTGGCTTTTTGTACACAGTGGTGTACTTGTGGGACCCACATGTGGAAGAATTGAAGCCTTTCGGCATTAGCCATGTTATTATTTTTATGATTTTTATGATGTGAGCTCATTGAGAAGAAATCATTGTTTGATTGGTTTTATTTATGGAGAAATGACTGCATTTGTTTTTTCATTGTGATTGCTCAAATGCTTCATGTACAACCAACTTTCATCCTCTCCATTCTATGGTTTTTAGGCTGCTTTGTGTGACTTTGTCCTACTAACTGCTTTGTCCTTCACCCTAGCCTGATGGTCGTTGCCTTCTTTCATCTACAGGTGTGCGTTATAGCACCTCAGCATGGCTGTGGTCATCCGTTTGCAGGGCCTCCCCATTGTGGCGGGCACCATGGACATTCGCCATTTCTTCTCCGGTCTGACTATCCCGGATGGTGGCGTGCATATTGTAGGGGGTGACCATGGTGAAGCTTTTATCGTGTTTGCAACAGATGAAGATGCAAGGCTTGGAATGATGCGCACAGGGGGAGCGATCAAAGGTTCCAAAGTGTCCCTCTTACTTAGCAGCAAAACTGAGATGCAAAACATGATCGAGTTGAGCCGCAGGCGTTTCGAAACTGGAAATGCAGATGGGGCTTCAGGAAATAGTAATAGGCCAGGGCCTCCAAATATTACTGGAGGAACTGAAAGGGGTAGCTTGCCAACCACTGCACAAGGTTTTAGTAATACCACTTCAACAGCAACCACAGCTGTCTCCGTTAATGAGCCTGTAAGCAACAAAAGTGCTCCAAGCTTTCCCTCTACAACTGTAGGTAACATGCCTACAAACTTTAATAATTTCAGCAGCCCAAATCTTAGCATGGGGTCGACCATGACTACAGCCATGTCCTCCTTAAGTACTGTACCTCCTCCAATACCCCCCTTGCCTACAATGCCAACCTTACCTCCTATGCCGCCCATGCCAGTACCACCACCAGTGTCCACATTACCCCCAGTACCAACTGTAAACCCTTTAACATCGGTGCCACCGGTTCCTCCCATGGCTCACATGCCGCACCTCTCAGCACTCCCTCCTTTTAATCCTGGTGTTCCCCCACCAGTTGGACCTGTTGCTGGTGGTCTTGCTGCCTCAGGACCACCTTTGTCTCTTGGAAGCCCAAATGCAATGTTTCTTAACCCCCTAAACCCTTTAAATCCACTTAGTCTCCAGGCTCATTTAAAATCACAACTAATGAACCCTGATGAGTTGTACATACAAGTACATGGCCTTCCTTACAGTACATCCGAAATTGAAGTTGGAGATTTTTTTCATGGATTAGCGATTGACTCTATTCAAATACTTAGAGATGGTCTTGGCAGGAGCAGTGGCAGGGCTTTGGTTAAATTTTTTACACCCCAAGATTCCTTTGAAGCTCTTAAACGAAATGCTGGCATGATAGGCCAAAGGTATATTGAAATATCTCCTTCTTCAGAGAGACAATGGAGAGATTCGCTGGGATCAGGTGTGGAGCAGCTTAAAGTTAGTATCGAATCGGAACAGAGTCGGCATCATCGTGGAAGCGTTACTTCCGCTTCCCCTTCTGGTCGAGACCGTGCTAGGTCACGGTCACCTCATAAACAAGAGTTCTGTGTGTATTTAAAAGGGCTCCCATATGAAGCAGAAAATAAACAGATATTTGAGTTTTTCAAAAACCTGGACATTGTTGAAGACAGCATATACATTGCATATGGACCCAATGGGAGGGCGACGGGGGAGGGTTTTGTTGAGTTTAGAAATGAAATGGACTACAAAGTTGCTCTTGGATGCCACATGCAGTACATGGGAAGTCGATTTATACAAGTGCACCCAATCACAAAAAAAAACATGTTTGAAAAGATTGATGGAATTCGCAAAAGAATGCAGGGCTCCCAAGGGGATCATAAAGGCGGGTCATCTGAGGGTGGGAAGGGTGCTCGAATTTGTGCTCACATAACAAATATTCCCTATAATGTGTCAAAGAAAGATGTACGTCTGTTTTTAGATGGAATTCAATTGTTTGAAGACAGCCTCAAAGTACTAGTTGATGGAAATGGTAATGGCCTTGGCCAAGCGGTGGTGCAGTTTAAATCCGAGGAAGATGCTCACAAAGCTGAACGAATGCACAGGCAAAAGTTAAATGGCAGAGATGCTTTTGTCCACTTGGTGACGTATGACCAGATGAAGGAGGTTGAGAGAAACCCTCCCCCTCAGTCAAAGCGGGGACAAAAAGCTCAAACTAATTCCCTTGCACATGCACATGCCCAGGCGCAAGCCCAAGCTCAGGCCCAAGTGCAGGCACAAATCCAAGCTCAAGCACAGCATGCTTTCCCAGGAATGACTGGGGAGGAGTTCAATTTTCTCAGAAGTGCTGTAGGTAACCTTGGCAATGGCCCTCCTTTTGTCAACCCATTTGCTGCCCCAGGTAATGGCTTAGCAGGCCCACCACCTCTGCCTCCATTAGGTGCAGCTTTGGGTGATGTTTCTCTTTCTGTTCCTCCCCCTATTGTTGGTGGGCACTTACCAGGGCCTGTCCTGGAACCCCCTGTTTTCCGCCCTGGTGGCAACAGTGCACCTCCTGGTTTTGTTGGTGCCCCAGAGAGCTTAAGAAGCATGCCATCATTTGATAATGGATCCTCAAGAAAAGTTGCAGGTCAAAATCGTGGTGGAAACCAAAATCGTTCCGCAAGCTCTCAGCCTGCCTTTGGACCGTCCTCTGAAAGTCCAAGGCCATCGACCACTGGTGGTGCAGGCAACCCACGACCCACCATTGTCAGAATTCAAAATATGCCTTTTACTGTCACGGTTGATGAAATATTAGATTTCTTCTATGGTTATAAGGTGTTGCATGGCTCGGTGTGCCTTCAGTTTAGTGAGAAAGGGCTGCCTACAGGAGAGGCAATGGTCGCATTTGATTCCCACGATGAAGCAATGTCTGCTGTTATGGACCTGAATGATAGGCCTATTGGTGCAAGAAAAGTAAAAATCACTATGGGATGAAGGAAATCAAGACAAAATGGACATGCAGTAAGCTTAGAGTGGTGTAACAACTTTCTCTTATCTGATGATGGTAGATTAATCACGAAGGTAGATCCAAGAGGGGGAAAAAAAATTATGTTGACTCTTAAAGTGTGATTGTAAAAGCGAACTGTTGCAGGGGTGGTTTATCGTTACTGTCTTTGTCTAAAATGCTTGAGAGTGGCATTCAGCCATGTGAGTGGTGAGGGTTTGTAGAATTCATCAAGAGGTGTAAGAAAACCCTATTGCTGACTGATGGCTATGCTGCAATGTCATTTTCTGGCCAATTTCTTCTCTTTCTCTGATTCTCTCTCTGTTCATATACTTTTTTCCCCAGTCCAGTTTTTGAACATTTGGGGCTACATGTGCCGTATATTTTGTGGTTTATGCTTTTTCAGATCTGGGGTACACCTAATTCTGCCATGGATGGTGTGTATGCCCTTAAAAAGAACTTACCTTTCTATTTAGTTATATTTTCACTCTAGGCAGTAAATGCATGAAAGTGTTTTGCCAGTTGATGTTCCACTTTGAGTGCAAGGTATATTAGGAATAATTTTACCTGTGAGAAACACAAGATGATGAATGCGATGACTTTATTCACTGTAAATGGATAAGCAGCATTGTTTAATAAATGCAGCAATGTAATGTTTTGTAAATGAAAGCTTTACACTCTTCTTTTTAATTGCTCTCCATCATGTGTATGTGTATTCCACTTACTTTATTGCTGTGACTTATGGTAGCAGTGTTGCTGTTTTTTTTTTTCCTTCTTTTTTTTTTCTTTCTTTCTTAAGCTTTACAATTATTTTGGTATTATTTGCCGCTGTACATATGTTTCCAGCATAGTGACTATTTTGTCAATAAAATGACATTCCTGAACATTTGAATTTGCAAGGTATTGTATTTTTCCCCTGTTCTTCTTGTCGTCTTTCACTCAACAAATAAACAATAAAAATTGTTTTTCCTCTGCTGACTTGGATGTTTCACATGTTCCCCTAAAATTGTATGAAATCCACATTTTCGCTTTTTTGTGTCAGTCTAGTTTTGGTTTTTTTTTTTCTTTTCTTACAAAAAGCAATGACTTGTTCTGAAATGAAAAGTTGTTTCTTGAAAAACAACCTATTTCTTAATTTATTTCTTATTTCAACTTGTTTGCATCATGTTTTAAAATGAATTTATTTAATATTTAGGGAAGATGGATTTGATAAGTTTTGATAATGTTTATGAGTAAAACTAGCTGAAACTTGTAAACAAGCAGTTCTAGTTTTGAAGTATACTTGGCTATGGACAACGATGCTGTGGATTGCATGCTATAGAGCCACAGTTTTTTCCTGAGTTAGTTATGGATATATCCATCTGAATTAATTTACATTATATATTTGGAAGAGTTTTCAATGTTGACCCAAACCCACAGCACGTATTCATCTGGAGTGGGTCTGTATGTGTTTGTTTTGGGAGAAAAGACTTTTTTTGCTTCTTCATCAAGCCTCTGACTAAATATACCAGTCCATGATCACCTCCTGTACTGCTAATGCTTCCAGAGAGTTGCACCCATAAAAAAAGATCCATGATTAAAGACGCATTATTAACAGCTATTGTTGATTCAGATTTTATACTGATTTGTATTGGTGTTTTACTATCCGCCTTTTGATCACTGTGTGCTTAAGATCTGCTTGAGCTTTCTTGGTGCTGAAGGTAAGTTTTCGCTAAATCCGGCTTTAAAACTCCGCAATGTTTGATTTCTCTTTATATGACTGCATACCTGGACATACACCAGCTTTATTTCCAAGATATCTACCATGTGAGTTTTGTGCCTAAATGTGATATGGTCATTTACTCAGTTGGCTGTTTTTCTATTTCTTTAAGATGATTGACCTCTATTACTTGAATTCCCTCCTGCTTTGGCTTGTTGCTACCACCCTAGAAATGGATTTTTGCCATGTTCTTGAAGGATAGTCTTCAGTGGATTTGTAATCCCTGACTGGAAAGCTTATGTTTATTTGGTGAATTTCTTTAATGGTTTAAATAATTTTCTGGCACAAATAGATTTTAAGATTTGGTGGACATTTTTGTGCTTCTTATTTAAGTTGAAGATGAAATTCGTGGCAATGCTGTACCCAAAATGTAAAGAAAGGCTATCCTGTGACTGTCTTTATTGTGTAAACATATGTAATACGGTAAAGCCTGGCTATGCAGGACAGCTCTTTTACTCCAGCTGTTGTGCCCGTGCTTCTTTTGGACTAGTGATGGGTAACTGAGTAAATGAAAGCTACTCACAAAGCTGACTTTCAAAGATTTTATTTTTGGTTACAGCAACAGTTATTCTCTGAATATCCAATGTTGTGTCCTCCTGTTTGCTTGTTACCTAGGGACTTTGTGCTACAATCTTAGAAACAATAGACATTAAAGCTTTTAAATGTTATTCAACTAATTCCTGATTCTTGCATTTGGTGCCTTTCCTATGACTTCACAAAGCACAGGAATCTCAGGCTCTTTAAGCAGCAATGGTTTATTATAAAATGCCAACGTGTAGATTTCTAATCTGTAATATCTGTATAATGCTCATATAATGGCTGATTTCCTAGCTGTAAATTCAGGATTGTAGCGTTTCATGTTTATGTACCAGCCAGACATAACTGTGTTTACTGATACTTTAAGAGTAAATTCATAAAATAAGTTTTTAGCTTTTAAGATTTAGCCAGAGCCTTGTAGGGTAATTTGCTCCAGTTCACAATAATTCACAATTTGCCTCAGTTTAGTGATTTAAAGTATAGTCGTGGCCAGAGAATGACACAAAAATTAATTTTCACAAAGTCTACTGCTTCAGTGTTAGAAAATTTTGTAATTATAATTCAGTATACCATAGTAATTAACATATGACAAAAAAATATATAAGTGTAAAAGGCTTTTATTGATGATTACAACAAATTTATGCCAAAAGTCAATTTGTTTTTGTATTTTTTTTTTTATTTTAAACTCTGCACTTCGCCTTGGCATGCTGTCCTGTGTCATACCAGCAGTGAAGCATCCTGAAACCATTCATGTGTTGGGGTTGCTCCTCAGCCAAAGGAGTGGCCTCACTCATAATTTTGACAAAGAACACAGCCATGAATGAGTGGTACCAAAACATCCCCCCAGGGCAACTACTCCCAATTATCCCAAAACAGTTTAGTGATGAACAATTATTTTTCGATAGAGCACCTTGTGGTAACTAAGTGGGTCAGGGAACACAGCATCGAAATTTTGTATGACAATCTTAATGTAATTGTCAATAAAGGCCTTTGACACTAATTAAATGCTCAATTTTATTTCAGTATACCACAGTAACATCTGACTAAAAAAAAACATTGAAGCAGCAGACTTTGTGAAAATTAATATTTGTGTAATTCTTGGAACCTTTGCTCGCGGCTGTAACTGAGGAAAACCCATGATTTATTGAATTATTGATAGTCTTTTATGGTCAGATAAGGATCTGGATTTTGCCACGTTTGGTGCAGTATTTTTATTATTTCCATGAATAATAATCATTGGAGCATGTTAAGTTATTGCTTGACCAATTGTCTTATAATAGAGGAAATCTGCAATATCATTAGGTTAATGAATAATGTACAGATAAGTATAAAATGCTGGACAGACTTGTAGACTAAAGCTTACTTTATGTTAGGGCTGTGCAATTAATCGCAATCGCAAAAAAATCGCGATTTAAGCACATGCAATTTCTAAACCGCATAAGGCTGCAATTTTATCTATTAATTTATTTAGATT
>JAQMYL010000016.1:13206232-13240903 GCA_030014365.1 Clarias pachynema | reverse complement strand
CATCTCCACATCATTGCATTCAGTTTTTATTCACAATTTGTTAAGTGTCCCAACTTTTTTGGAATCCGGTTTGTAATAGTTTTACTCTGTTCAAACATCTGAGTGGTAAAGTGCTGTCTCCATCATCCGGAGATCGCTAGTTCGATTACCACAAGCGGAAGGAGCGGATGTCCTCCAAGTGTGTTACGGCACTCCTAATGGTGTGTGAGCTGTTCGAAAAGATGCGGTTGGTGGTGACTGGCGTCACGTGATTCGGAGGAAACGCGTTATAGTCTTCTGCCCTCCCTGGCCGTTGGAGTGCCCCCTGATGGGGAGTGCCCTAATGACGGATGGGAGTTGGACTAAATTAGGAAATTAATCTTCACAAAAATTTACTCAGAAATATCAGGAAATGAGCTTTATTTCAAATGATCCTTTTCCTTCTCAAGCCAGAATGTCTTCAGTGTACAGCATGACCAGTTGAATTGCTCTTGTTGTTTCAATACTTTGGGAGAAAATGTATGCATATGAAGCCCCCCTGATAAGATTAGCCCTACTGACAACAGTGCAGTTCTGTCGGAAAATCTCAGACTTGTGCTTGTTATAGGTGGGTATCGACTTCACCGGCTCAAACGGAGATCCTCGTTCCAAAGACTCTTTGCACTACCTGAGTCCTGACGGGATTAACCAGTACCTCAGTGCACTCTGGTCTGTGGGCCTTGTGGTCCAGGATTATGATTCGTAAGAGCAGAGCTTCTTTTCTTTTTGTTTTTTTTTAATCTTTCTACTTTGGCCCTATTTGGAGGCAGTAACGATCATTAATGTACTTTATTTTCTCTATCTCTCTCCCTAGGGATAAATTGTTTCCTGCTTTTGGGTTTGGTGCTCAGGTGCCTCCAAATTTTGAGGTTAGAAAAAGTTTAATTTTCCCTTATCTCACTAGATGCATGTGTGTGTGTTTAAACATAAATGACTGCATATGATTCAACTTTACAGGTGTCCCATGAGTTTCCTCTAAATTTCAATCCAAGTAATCCATACTGCAAAGGTACGAGTCATTAGTCTCGTTCGACATTGTTGACCTATAAAAAGTGATATCCATTTGTTCAGGTTTATTCCTGTGTTTGTCTGCAGGAGTGGACGGCATCATACAGGCGTACCGCAGTGTTCTACCACAGCTGCGCCTGTACGGCCCAACTAATTTTTCCCCCATCATCAACCATGTGGCTCGTATCGCTGCAACTGCAGCTCAGCAGCCAAACGCAGGGGTAAGGTGAAAGAAAAAAGGTCCTTTTTCGCCCTGCTTAATTTAGAAACTGTGACAGATGTAAGTCTGTGTGGTCGATTTAAAGATCTTGTGCTGAATTGAGTATAATCAGATGATTTGTACTATTTAACTCTGGATGCATGTTGTCAAAAATATGCAAGTTGCCAAAAACTTTTGCAATGACTTTGTGGGGAGGGTACATTTTTGGGCAAAAATTCACATTTGACCAAAACATGGTATTGATGCTAAAAATTGTCTTACCTAGGTGAAAAAGTGAATTTCCAGATAGGATGTAACACCATTTTGCATAATACGGAATGCTTCTTATCTCCCGATCTTCGTTTTTTGTAAACATGCATACACGTTTATATTTTTAACAGCTAAATTGCTAAATACAGCTCCATGCCCTTTTATGTAGTGTCCGTAACTTTTTCAGTTCAGATCTTTCAATGATGTTCATTGTCCATCAGATGAAACTTGGGCAATTTAGATTTAACATGAAAAGACATAAAACTGAAAAAGTTTAATATTCAAAGATGCAAAATTGTTAAGATGTTTCAACATGAATTTGACGTGGTTACGGACACTACAGATTTCTTTGTTTTTTAAGCTTTTACCATAAACCAATTTAAGCAACAATTTTTACAGGTCATATCCTTCTGACACCAGCTTATACCAATTTTAGTATCTATACCCATATAGAAATATGAGTAATTTGCATTTTAAATGATTACACAGTATAACGCTGAAAAATGGCCATTTTTGGGGCACATTATAAAATCATCTCTCCAAAACAGCTGAAGTTAGCAGCTTAACGTTTTTAGGGAAGCAAGATTGGTCACTTCCATGTTGCATAAATTTCAGTATCTTCTTTGGCACACACATTTTCTGTATTATTTAGACACACATTGTGACTGAGATTTAAACTACAGTATTTTGTACCATGAACTATTTAATGCATCACTTAGTATTTAAACTTAATAATAAATACTCTAAGTGAATAATACCACTAGGAGTAGCTGTATGAACTACAGCCGTACTATGAAGGTAACTTATTTTTCTGGTCTCGGGTTTTGACATTTTCTTGTTGATCCCTACAAGTGCTTCATATTAATTATTGATATTAATATTCAAAATGAGCCTTTCACTGATACCAAAACCACACACGCAATTAGTTTGAAACAAACAGTGCACTGATGAATAAGGCCTTTGATTGTACAGTTTCAGCATGAGTCTTTTATTCCATAGGTCATGTTCAGGAAAAAAAAAACAACACCACATGACTTACTGACTATGCATACATTAATTAATTCTATCTTTATGCACTACCAGGGTTCATATTGCAATTTTGATTTCTATGAGATTAATCGTTCAGCAATAGTAAATTTACATTGTTCGGCATACCAATTAAATTATTATTTTTTTAATTCGGTAGGTGTGTTTGAAAGGGCACGTCTCTTTTTGCTGTCACATCCAGCTTCGGATGATTTTATAATTAATAAAACAATGTGTTGTAGTCAAGTTAATCCACACTAAGATGATTAAGTGTACATCAGGCTTCTTTGTTCTGTGTTTGAGTCCTTATCATTTAAAAGTATTTGCTGATCTAGGAAAATGTTACTCTTGTGCTTGTCCTCACACTGATGATTTTGTCCTGCTCTCACCCTCAGCAATATTTCGTGCTGTTGATCATAACTGATGGAGAGATTACTGATCTGGACCAGACCAAGCAGGCCATAGTCAACAGCTCGAAGCTCCCACTGTCCATCATTATTGTGGGTGTTGGTGAGGCAGACTTTAAGGCCATGGAGGTACTCGACGGAGATAAAGGTGTCCTTAAATCTCCCACCGGAGAACAAGCATTAAGAGATATAGTCCAGTTTGTGGCTTTTAAAGACTTTACCAAGGTATGTCTATCATCTCATACAGTAGGTCTCTTGGTTTAGCTGCTAATTGATTGTTAATATGAATTATGTAATGCATAATAAATGCATAATAAATAGTAATGCATAATAAAAGATGCATGTGTTTTTAATTATGCATGATGTATAGTTTTATTTCACAATTGTTTTATTTATTTATTTATTTATTTTAAATTAAATGCTGTTTTTTCTCTTCAGGCTCCCAAAGAAGCTCTGGCCCAAAGTGTTCTTGCCGAAGTGCCTGGTCAGCTGGTGTCTTACTTCAAGATGCGGAATCTGAACCCGGTCAACCCCCCTGCTCCTAGGAAATAAAGGATCAGGAGGACCATCAAGTTCAGGGGAGAAAAAAAAAAGAACATTCATGAAGACCTTTTTATATTATGCAATTAAAAATAATGCATGCCTTCATTAACCATAGTTTCTGCTAATCTTTTCCTGCTGTTTCACTGTTTACACTTTTCCCCCAATGTTAAAGCAATCATCAGTATTGGTTTCTATGCTGTGGATTATACACCTTTTTTTTTTTTTTATTATTATTTTTTATTATTATTTAGCTCCTTAATCACTATTCAGTTCATGTAAAACACATGTTCTTGTTAAACTCCTCCTAAAATGTTTTGGTCTGTCTGTTCTTCCACTCCTGTGCATCTTTGTGATCTTTTGATGACATCAGGTTTTTGCATCGACGGATTCAGATAATTAACGCCTTCAGCATTCCAGCTCAATTAGAATGTTAAATTTGCTGCTTTAAGGAAGTGATGACATTAAAGTGCTCGGTTTCGATCCTCAATGCAGCTGTGGATGTGCTGCTTTTGCCTTTTCTAGGATGTTATTTGTAAAAATAAAAGCAATTGTTACGTTCCAACCAACATGCTGCTCTGCTCTAGAAATGCATTTTAAAGGGAACAGGAAAGTTTTAATGAAACTTTTTTTTTTTTGGGCTTTGTGTTAAGCCACCCTACCCAACACCACTGTGTGTTTGTGGCATGATGAATCACTGTCACAAAAAGAGTACTTTTTCACAGCACTAGAATGAAGATGAATCTTGTATGCTGGCTTAAAATTACATGCACTTTCTAGTTCATTTATGGGATTGATGGTAAATGATTGTCATATACACTAATCATTTTTCGATGTTTAGTAGAACCAAAGTCCAAATATAAAGTAAAAATGAAGTTTATTCCATTATAGTAATATATATACATTTGCTTTTACATTATGTAAGCAACCCCTTTAACCTTTTAAACTGAAAATGGGAAATATCAAGTGTTATTTTCTTGTGTTTGTTTAATCAGGCGGTCATTTGATTCGGTTCATTTAACGGATCAGCTTCAGTTCTGTCTCTTCAATAATACTTGTTGCACTTCTCAAACACTGTAGGTTCTGGAGGATGTGTGTTTAATAACCATCTTATTTAGCCTCCCATGAAGCCAAATATCGGTGTGGCTTGTATAGTATGAATGCAAATGATAATGTACGTCTATCAGTATATTACCACCACCTTCTAACATATGCAACCTTGACATGCATAAGCAAAGTGTCAAAGATTCTACATACAGTGTGTTTACACTTATACAAACTATGCTGATATTTGTTTTAAACAAAATGCCTTAAATAGTATGCTTCAGGATTCTTATGAATGCTTTTAGTATCTTTCTGTCTCTAAAAGGGTCTTTGAATGTTTAAGGTTAATGATTGTGTTTGGGAGTACGTTTCAAATACTGCTTCTGTTATTTTTGTGTGTAAACAGTGCCACTCAGTAGTTATCACCTGCGTCCCTTTTCATCAGATTGTTTTCACCGCTGTGCCTTTTGCCTATATATACATATATTTTTTACAAATAAAATAAACTCGGCTCAATGGATTATAATGCCTTTGTCCCTTTTTTCTACACTTCATAACTCGTACGACAAAAAAAAAAAAAATACTCAAGTTACTCACTCATTATCTATAGCACTTTATCCCAGGGTAAAGACTTCGGATAATGAGAAGACTGGGGGCATGAGGCGGGGTACACTCTGGACATGGTGCCAATCCCTCACAGGCCATACACACACTATGGGAACGCCAATTAGCCTAATCTGCATGTCTTTGGACTGTGGGAGAACATGCAAACAGACCCAAGGAGGGAATCGAACCCAGATCCTGGAGGTGCAAGGCGACAGTGATAAACTCCATGCTGCCTTCTTCTCACTCACCGCCTATATTGCTTTATCCTGTATACAGGGCACACACACACTATGGGAACGCCAATTAGCCTAATCTGCATGTGTTTGGACTGTGGGAAGAAACCCACCAAGCATGGGGAGAACATGCAAACTCCATGCACACAGAGGCGGGATTCGAACCTGGACCCTGGAGGTGCGAGGCGGCAACGCTAACCACTAAGCCACCATGCCGCCTTTTCCGAGTTACCAGAAATGCCCGTTCATCTGTTGATTCTTACGTCGTCTCTTTTGGCACTTCCCACCTGTCACATTACCATATGCAAACAGAGCAATCTAAAAACTACACACCTGAGTGGAGATAAATTCTTTCCGGAGACAGTCTTACCCACTGTTCAGTTACTCCACTGAGCAGCTCTGCTTTTGACAGGCCTCCAAACCAATCAGAGTAAAGCAAAACTTTCTTCTGAGCGCTCCCATATTTCATCAAATAAACGGAAAAGATACATAGAAGCAACATGTCAAGCAACTAGTAGGACAGGATGGTGAAGGAGATGTTGATGTTTCAGGACTGTTGAAAGACGAACTGCTTCGTTAAACCATGTCTATTTCTGTTCATCTGAGGAAAATTTCAAACCTACCTGGAAAATATGACCGGAAAGTGGAATTATCTTTTAGAGGTAAGAAGCTGAAAGGTCATCTAATAAGCATGTCTGATTTCATTCTTTAACCTCAAGGTGTTTACTGATAATAAATACTAAATATGAATTTTATTAGCAGTTTGTAACATTGGCTTTCAGGCATGTATGATTTTCCGAAACTTATTTTTAAGAACTTGAAATTCTTTATTTGAACATACTTATAGTTATTGTTTACATTTCATGTGATCATTAAATCATGTTGTTTATTACCTAGATTTTATCCACAAAACCAAGATTCTTCAGTGTGAGAATATAGCAATTTTTAATGAGGTAAGGAAAAACATGCTGCTATATGGGTTCAAGCCTGTTTGATATATTGTTATTTTACATGTTCATATAAAAAGGAACTTGATGCAATTTTAATGTTTAATGTTAAATTTTTATTTAAATACATCCTGCTTCAGGTAGCCATAGACAAAAAGTTGCTCCTTGATCTTTTAAATCTTGTTTGATCTTGTTTTTTTAATGTCTACTTTAATCTTTTGGATTCTTATGACTCATAATTCAGATCAAAGCAGTATATTGTAAACATTTGTCAACTTTTGATTGTTCGATATAACCACAAATGCTTGGTAGATATTTTAAAGAAATATTTGAAAAGCAGTTTTAGAAAGGACAGCAGGCATTTCTCTATTGTTTGTCCTGTGGGTTTAAAAGTGCCAGTGTTTGGCTTTTAACAGGGAAGAGGTGTGGATCTGTTCCTTACACAAACCGCTCCCCTCTGGGCTTAGTCACTCCAGGCACCCTTTAGTTAGTGTGTGTTCATATCAATAAATGGCCAGCGGCCAACCTGCACTCTGGAATGAATGTGCAATATTTTCCTGGAGTTAAATTTTAACTTGCGTTAACAAATGTTGAGATTTAACAAATGCGGAGAATCTGTATGTTTCAAACCTAGTTGGATGCAGAAAGCAATTTTGATTGTTTTCAACAATCGAAAAAAAAGTTTCACTGAACTTTTTTTTGTAGGATGACATATATGTTTAAATCAAAAAACTAATGGTAGCTATTACAACAGACAACTCATTTTGTATAGGGATTCTTTATGAAGGCAAGGACCCAATCCAGTGATACATATTAATACTCATTTACTCACTCATCGTCTATACCGCTATATCCTGTCCATGTTAATATTCAAATAATAAATAATACCATCATACTTTTATATTGCAGCCCTTTTTTTTTTTTTTTACTTTTTCTTCTTTCAACACAAAGCATTTACAAACAAGACACTCACTCTCACTCACTCATCTTCTATACCACTTTATCCTGTATTCAGGGTCGCGGGGACCTGGAGCCTATCCCAGGAGACTTAGGGCACGAGGCAGGGTACACCCTGGACAGGGTGCCAATTTATCGCAGGGCACGGGGTGTGCAGCTGTATGAAAATAATTAATGATGGGGTTGTGTGAGGTTGTACTGTTACTATCCGGAAGTGGATTTATTTCCTTAACAGTACGTCAACTTATCTTTACTGTGGAGGAGTTGCTTTACCACACAATTATTACATAATCTTTCACTGTTAAAAAACAAAACAAAAAACATACAGCTCATTCACAGGCTCATTCTAATGCATCATAATTAGAACATTAAGGTAAACCTGAAAAATTGAACAAACATATTTTTATTTTATTAATTCAAGAATTTAACCCCAAAATATTTGTAATTTTTTGTTAAAATCTCAGTTGACTTAAGTTGTTATTATTTAATTGCCCTTTAGTTAATTTGATCCATTAGATAGGCTTATAACTGTAACTAATGTAACATATTATATATTATAACATACACCATAACATTATGACCACCTGATTAATACTGAGTAGGTCCCTCCGTGTGGAACAATGACCTGTGTGTTCTGACACCTTTTGGTGGAGACCAGCATTAACCTTTTCAGCAATTTGAGCTACAGTAGCACTTCTATTGGATCAGAGTACAGTACATGGACCAGCCTTCACTCCCCATGTGCATTAGTGAGCGTTGGCTGCCCATCACCCTATTGCTGGTCCACTGGTTTAAATTCCTTGCACCATTTTTGGTACAGACCGGGAACATCAAACAAAACCTACAGTTTTGGAGTTGTTTCCAACACACCAATTTCAGGAACAGAACACTGACTTGCTGACCTCTATACCCACCCACTTCCAGGTGCCAATGGCACAAGATATTGTATCTCTATCTACTGTGACGAGGGCCAAATAGTGACGGCTAGACGAGCAATTGGTGGCAAAGGGTGGAACCTCCTCAATATTAAGCAGGTGGTCATAATGTTATGTCTGATCTGATTATAAACCATATGGACCCGCATATGACTATGATCCATGGACCTGCATTTGTTTAACCACTGCAATAAAGAACTGCATGATTTAAGGTCAAAACAACTGCTTCTACACCTCACTTTATTGACATCTGTGACCGTCTAGCATTTCAGATGGCCACACCATGGAAAAGTGGTGCAGAACGAAATACTCACCATCAGTGTGTACAACTGCAGTAAGATGTTCAGTAACAGGTCAGTCTGTACAGTAGATATAGATCCGGTTGAGTGAAATGTTTAATGCTGTCTTTCAAACTTTGTCTCAGGACAGTCATAATTATGGCTATAGCAGCCATTTAATAGATAAAATATCATTTATTTGTCTACATGATTGTTTTAGATGATGTTCATTGTTGTATTGTCTGTGTATGTGTATGTGTGTGTGTATGTTTGTGTCTACTCTCTTGCAGGCTGCTGGGGAAGCTGGAGATCAGTCTCCAGCATGCGGTGACAGCAGGTAGGCTGGGCCTGAGGGAGCCTCTCACAGACAGCAACTACAGCTTGACTGATGTGAGTTACCTAAGGGCAAAGCAAAGTTATTACCTTTCTTTTTGCCCAAACTTAGCTGTCATTTCCGATCCGTCCTGAAATCTACTGCATCTGATGACGACATCGACCTGCATTTGATTTAGTGACTATTATAGTCTTTATTTTTGTGAAAAATATATTTGTGTCTTAAAATACACCCAACAGTGATTTTCAATTGATTTTTGTCTTTAGATATATGTGGAGTTGGATGTGAGGTACCATCCTCTACAAGGTGCAGCTGGGGACTGGACCACTGAAGACTTCCTTAAGGTGGAGGATAGTGATGAGTGAGTGACTCCCATCCATACACCCATCCACACATCCATCCATCCATCCATCCATCCATCCATACACCCATCCACACATCCATCCATCCATCCATCCATCCATCCATCCATCCACACATCCATCCATCCATCCATCCATCCATCCATCCATCCATACACCCATCCACACATCCATCCATCCATCCATACACCCATCCACACATCCATCCATCCATCCATACACCCATCCATCCATCCATCCATCCATCCATCCATCCATCCATCCATCCACACATCCATCCATCTATCTGATTTTATCCAATATATCTGCTATTTTCTTATGTATTTGAATCAATATATTTATATTTGGTTTGGTTTATATTAAGGTTTTTTTTTATGAGCCTGTTTGTGCAATCTTTTATCTTTACAGAGCAGGTCTTGTGATTAGAAACACAGGCTTCCTTGAACCTGGGTATGTATAGCCATTCAATATATATAGTACCAGTCAAAGGTTTGGACACAAGTTTGGAAGTAGCAGACGCATCTCAAGATCAACTGGTCAAAATTGATTTGTGCATATTTTGGACGTCTTCAGCATTGATTTACATTTACATTAAATATAAATTAGAAAAGACAGTGGAATTAGATGGGGCCCCAAACATTTGACTTGTAGTGGGTGTAGTGTATATATATATATATATATATATATATATATATATATATATATATATAAATACAATTTATTTGCATGGTCCTTATAATTTCATGCTCATTTCATTTTCAGAAACTTGCGGCCACAGCAGCTGGATAGAGAAGCCAGGTCACTTGGCCGCAGTTTGGTAAAGACCGACAATGAAGATGACGATGACTATGATGACGATGACTATGATGACGATTTAGATTTTTCAGACATGGACTGTACCAATATGACATACACCCCACTCCACAGGTATTTCCTAACAGTCTATAATAATGTGTTTGATATTTGTTCCTCTGTGATTTCATTAGATGCGATATGTGATAACAGCCACAGGTTCTTTTATACAAATAGTAAAAAAAAAAAACTTAAATGGATTAAGGAGTTGCGTAAAGAAAAAAAAACCCTAAGGAGATTGCTGAAATTATGTAAATTGTGTTTTACAACATACAGTATTATTAAATCCTGAAAGAACAGTATTGAACCATTAAACTTGCAGAAGTAATTTCATTACTGTTGAAGAAACAAGAAGCTACTACTGTATCTGCATTAATTAGAGTTAACAGAATTGTTGGCAATAAGACATTCAACCCTGACTATCAAATCAATATCAAAGGTTCTTAAGTACTTTATTATTTGAGGTTAAATGTACCGTCTTTGTCCTCAGGTTTATAATCAACTTATACAAGTTATATATATTTTATCATACCGAGCTTGCTTTATAACCTCTGTAAATATTTTTTGGATATTGACATTTTATTTTCTAGCCGATGTGCACCTCTGTCAAAGCATGAACTTGCAGTTGCCCCAAAAGTCAAGTCATTCCAGGTAAGTTCCTTTAGAGCTCATTAATAATTGCAGAAGTTGTTTTGTTTTTTTCCATTAAAGTGAATGTTACTAATGTATCTGATATGAGCTTTGCTACAGTATATGGAGATGGTGGATAGGATTGTTGCGATCTTTATGTTAATTTGACATCCTTCTTTAGGTGAATATCAATGTGATAGAGGCTCAGAAGTTGGTAGGTGTAAACATCAATCCAGCTGTTTACATCACTGTAGGAGATGAGAAGAAACATACAGCCACCCAGAAATCCACCAACTGTCCATTCTTTAATGAGGTACATAACTTATTATTAACGTGGAGGTCTGGGTATAGGAAGGTTTTTCCTTAGATGACTGCTTTATGTTTTTATTTTTTATTTTTTGTCTTTCAGAACTTCATGTTTGAGTTTCAGGAGACCCAAGATGTGCTCTTTGATAAAGTTATTCAGATTTCTGTAAGTTGGCTATAGCGTAAAGAGATGCATTGGAATCAATTACTTTTGGAATAGTTCAAAGCAATCCTCATGTAAATCACCGATTTGAGATTTCAGGTTGTTCACAAAAGGATGCTTGCATTTTTGATGACCCACATTGGCTCTTTCAAGATAGACATCAGTACAGTTTACCAGCAGTCAGGTAACGACTCACTCTAGATGACTTGTTCACGAATACCAGCTCGATATCTTAAAATGTTGATAGTGTGCTTTGAATGTAAAAAAAAAAAAAATCATGATAAACACTTATCTCAGTCTGTTGTTTCCTGATTTCACTAAAATGGATGACATTAGTACAGAGATAACAGTATGGTGTCTACTTTAATAAGCGTAATTAACTCATCAACTTGCGTGCTAATTAGAGGACACTGTAGGAAAAAGCATGTTAACTATAATTATTAGTCATCAAGTAGTTCATAGTTCTTCTCCCTGTCCTTTTTCCCCCCCAAGACCACCGTTTCTACCAGAAATGGGCTCCACTCACAGACCCTAAGGACACACGCTCAGGGATAAAGGGCTATGTGAAGTGCACACTGACTGTTATAATGAAGGGGGACCCTATGGGAATTGCCAGCCTGCCTCCTGCCAGTAGTCAAAATGATGACATTGAGAAGTAAGAGAGAGAGTGCTAAAATGTGCTCTGATGTTTTTTCCTCCTCTACCATTGATTACTTTTACAGCACTTCCACTGCCATAGCTAAAATTGCTTATATATTATTTTGGATTTTGCTTGCTTAATGCAGAGGATAACAAAAGGGTTTTCTTTTACACAGGAACTTACTGCTTCCTAAGAGGATGCCAGTGGAACGACCATGGGCCAAGTTCCTTCTGAAGATCTACAGAGCTGAGGACTTACCCAGCATGAATGCTGGTTTTCTAGGAAGCTTCTCCAAAATGATGGGCGATAAAAAAGTCTTCATTGATCCTTATGTCCAAGTCACATTTGCTGGGCAGCAGGTGCTTCCCTTTATGTTACACCTTTAATATTTATGACTCGTGTTTTCAGAACACTTGGGAAGGTTAAGTCAGCTGTGCAATGTGACGTTTATGTGCCTTTATTTTGTCTCTGTATTTTATTTCGAGCTGGATCTTTATGGCCAAAACATGGTATTGGTGCTAAAAAGTGTCTCACCTAGGTAAAAAAAAAAGGTGAATTTTCAGATAGGATCATATAAAACCATTTTTCATAATACCTAATGATTCTCATCTCTCGAGCCATGCTTAGTTTTTTGGAAATATGCATACACATTGATATTTTTATCAGATAAAAAGAAACACATTTGCTTAATACAATATCATGCCCTTTTATGTAGTGTCCGTAACTTTTTTGAATTCAAAGATCTTAATTATCATTGAGATGAAACTTGGCTAATTTAGATTTTATATGAAAAGACATAAACCTAAAAAAAAGTGTATTATTCTAAAATGCAAAAGTATTAAGATATTGCGACATGAATTTGACATGGTTACGGACACTACAGATTTTTTGCTTTTTAATCTTTTACCAAAAACCTGTTTGCTTTAATTTAAGCAACAACTTTTACAGGTCACGTGCTTCTGGACGCTTGCACCAATTTTAGTATCAATACTCATGAAGAAATATGAATAATTTGCATTTAAAAGTATTATTTTTTGAAGCGAGACAGGATAACGGTGAAAAATGGCCATTTTGAGGCACATATAAAATCATGCCTCCAAAACGGCTAAAGTTAGCAACTTGAAACTTTTAGCGAAGCAAGATTGTCACTTCCATGTTGCATAAACCTCAGAAGTAGTCGCTTTATCATACACATTTTCTGAATTATATGTATAACTTAAAAAAAATTAAACACCAATACTGTGTTTTGGCCAATAGAATGCGAATTGTCATGGCTCAAATGCTTTTTGCAACAAGCAATTTCTATTTTTCTCTAATCTACTGTATGAAGCATAACTGGGACCAGTTTTTATTTTGAGTTTATAATACACACATATACTGTACGTACATCTGTGTACCATTGCTTTCTCCAAACGTACAGTACATACACACCCTAAAAGCAGGTCTGTTTGTTAAATGGGCTGTGGTGCACATATTTGCTATCTATGTTTCCTTATTGGGCAACAACATTCTCAGCAATTAGTAACATAGTTGAAACACTAAGAGTTTAGTTGAAAAAAACAAGACTACGAGTTCCCACTAGAAAAGGTGTTTTAATGACATAAAACAATTTGGAGAAATTACACATATATTTTTTTTAATCAAATAAGCATCATTTAACAAACAATGTACTGTAAGCTGCCAGTACTTTTCCTACCCTGGTTTTCTAATTGATAGTGGTGATTGGATTGAGTGTAAGGTGTTGTTCTTAGGGAGAGACGTCAGTGGACAGCAACACCAATTCCCCAGTGTGGAACGAGCAGATCTCCTTTATTGAGCAGTTTCCTCCCCTTGCTCGCCGAATCAAAGTCCAGATCCTTGATGATGCCACCATTGGGGACGTAGCTGTGGCCACACACTTCCTTGATCTCCAGCAAATTTCAAACCCCAACAGAAATGGTAATATTCTCAAGCCCACGTTACACTACATTATAAGAATTTTGCTTTTGTATTGCGGCGTTTCTGTTTCTGCTGTTTTATCCCCTCTCTAATATTTTCGTGTAATACTTCTTTTGAGCTTTTCAGTCAGCTCTAACCTTTTAAAATTCCTTTATTTCATTGTCTTTCAGGCCACCATGATATCTGCTTATAAATTTGCATTTTCATGGAATAAAATTGCTTATGCTAGGATTTAAGTTAGTAGATTGTGAAACATGCTACTTTGTTTTTAAAATCTCAACGCATGATGTGCAGCCTTGTTTCTTTCTTACGTTCCATTCCCTTGCTGACTTGGTGTCTTTCCTACTACTATATTGTAGGCTTCAATCCAACTTTTGGGCCATCATGGATAAACTTGTATGGGTCACCTCAAAACTCCACACTGCGTGACATCCACCGTGACCTGAATGAGGGCCTGAGTGATGGAATCTTCTACCGAGGCAGAGTGCTGATGTCTCTGACAGTGGAGGTTTACTCGTCCCCTGCTGCTGCTGCAGTGGAGAGCAAAGCCCTTGCCAGTGTGAAGAGCAGTTTGAGCAAACTTACTTTAAAGCGGAAAAGCAAGAAGTCCAAAGAAAATAAGACAAAAGACAGCGAGGGTGAGGATAAAAGACAAGTGAACGTAATTAAGGTTTAAGTTAAATCGTGTCTAAATTGCTTTCTCATTTGATTTCTAAATTATAATTAGAGATTATAAACAATGTTTGTTTTGAAAAATGTTTGCCATTTTATTAACTGAAATATCAAATCTAGATAAATATTCAGACACAGCATTGGTGGATTTGATGTTGCTATTTTGAGATTTTCTTAGAACCTGATTCCAAGAAGTTCCATGTAGTCCACCTGGGGTAGTTGCAGTTACCTGGACATGGTTAATCAAAGAACACACCAGTGTGTGTATAAGGTCCCACCATTAAAAATGCACATCCAAACTATGAAGCCTGGGGATCTCTTTATATACATATATGAACAGATTGTGTCAGGACATAGTTCTGGGCAAGAGTGTTAAACTATTTTTTTAAAAATTGGAATGTACCAGGAGTGCAGTGGGCTTCATCATTGTGAAACAGATCGAGTTTTTACCCACCAGGATTCTGGCTGATCTGGTGACCAAGAAATAAATGTCCACTCTAACCTCTCCTCCTGGATGGATGTATGGATGTATGGATGTATGGATTGGATGGATGGATGGATGGATGGATGGATGGATGGATGGATGGATGGATAGATAGATAGATAGATAGATAGATAGATAGATAGATAGATAGAAAGAACTTTATTGTCATTGCATAGTACAGGTACAAAATACAGAAGAAATGCAGAGGAGGGATGACCTGCCATGAGGACAACTATATGATGCACTTAATCAAGCTTTTATGATCAAATAAAACAGAAGCCTCTTGGAAGCAACATACTTTTTGAATTGAGCTCTAAGTGCTGTGTCTGGTGAAAATGATGTTGCGGAGAACAATAAATGCAGCCAAATACAGATACACTGTTGAAGAAAACCTATTAGAGAGTTTTCATCATACAGGGTTGAAGGTTAACCTTTCAGCATAATGATGAGCATAGAACCAAGACAACGTCAGAGTGGGTTTGGGAAAAAGACCATAGAACAACTGTGCAGTTCACCAATGCTGCCCACCCAGTGTGATTGGTCTGCCAGGGTGATTGGAAGAAACTGCCCAAATCTAGGTGTGGAAAGCTTGTAAAGGCTGACCTAGATGACACAAAAGTGCAATTACTGCAAAGTACTAAATAAATGTTTTTTTTTTTTTTTTTTTTTTTTTAATATTTAATCATTTTAAAAACCTGTTATTGTGTAATAATTACTGGGTATTGTGTGTACTTAATGGCCAGAAAAAAAGTCAGTGAAATCAATTTTGAATTGGATTTATCTGACAATTAAGTTTTCAAAAATTGAAGTGGACTCTGTATATAAAGCATAATATACTGTGTGACACTGATTTATTTTCAAATACTAGAAGTATTTGTGTTCTTGTCTGTACTTTCTATTATATTAAATGAAATAATAACAGTTCAAGGAATGATAGTTATGAAGGAAGCCCGATTCATGATGTTCAATCGTATTATTCTGTGGAAGCGGTGCTTGTGCAATCTGTTTTTATTTCTGTTTCTCGTCTTTGTTTTAAACTTGCTGAATAGTTAGAAAGATTTTAAAACTGTTGTTATCTCGTCATACTATTCAGGCACTCAGGGTCCCGGTGGTACTTCTGAGGAGTCCGAGGCCACATCTGAGGTTCCAGCAGCTGTCACTGTTGAAGTGGAGGAGATTCATCCTCTTCCTGAGGTCAAACATCTTTTTCATTTAAACACCTTATATCTCTATACCAGGACACTTCAACTACATGTTTATGAAAGCCAACATAAATAAATATATTTATTGAATTGGGGGATTTCAGAATAATTATTAGATTTCAGTACACAACACTTAATCCCATTTTATCACTTACAGTACTCTCAGTCCCACGCAACTGTCCGTTAAATTAAGAATGCCTTTTAAATGAATGTTCTGCTGTGTATTTGTTGTGTATTGATTGAAATTACACTTTGTGGTTTGAAGCTTTAGAAATTGACAGTAGTATGACCATTAGTGGTGCTATAAGCTGTCTTGGACTAGACTTCCACTTTGGTTTAGTGCCACCTGCCAGTAACCTTTTCTTAGGTGCAGGGCAAAGATCAGCCAAGCTTGCCCTAAGTGATGCACAAGGTCCTCCACCCCCAGAAGGGGTAGTTATCGAATTTCAATACTTGATTTATTTCGAATAGTTTCAAAGACTAAGGCTTCCATCGGGCTTGAACACCACTATGATGGGGGTATGATCTTGACCAGGAGCTGGGACCCACTAGAGTAGATTGGAACAGTGACCGTGTCTGGAAATGGGAAGCTTGGCGGCTTTCTTCTCAGTACTCATTGAAAATTAAAGAAGCTTTGAATAACTCCTAGCACTAACTGCAAATTCACTCATAAGTCCATCCTATCTTCTTCTCTCTGGAAAGATAATCCTCGTAAGTAGGCACATACATAGACTTATTAAAGCTTGCTGTGTGGGAACAAGGTATGTCTTGCGCCTGGGTAAGCTGGCATGGGATAAGCTGAGATATGGGCTCAGTCCTCTATTGGTCAGCCATACTGGATGGCTGGACACTAAAACATGTGGAAGTAGGCCTTGATGTCACTGGCCAGGGTTTGTTTGAGCTGGTGGCATTGGGCACCTCAACAGATGTCAAAGAACTGGATGGTGGTAGCTTTCTGCAGTTGTCAGTGGGGTAGCATTTTGTTCTTGATCACTTGCAGGTCCCAGACCAGCTTGTGGGGGATTGCCTGTTGCTGTAGACAACCTTCCATTGGACGCTTTAGGTACTGGTCTAAGGTGGCAACCGCTTACATGTGTAGAGCTCTCAACCATAGGGGGCAGAACACAAACATGTGTCCACAGAGTTTTGGTGCAGAACAGTTCTCTTTTCTTAAAATGTTGGGGAAAGGTAGGAGGCGAGTGAGAGAGAAAGAGGGAGAAAATGGAACAATTTGACTGGAAAAGGTGGGTATTTAGTGAGCCTGGCTGGTTATTATTAAGAATTGCAGGTGGCTTGGTGATGCAGGAGAGGTCACCGACTGGGAGCAATAATGTAGAGATCATCCTAAGTATTCTCAGTAGGGATAATTCTAAGCAAGATTGGTGTTGTGAGGGACATAGTTGTTTGCACACCAGAGAAAAGAAATTATCTGTATTATGGTAATCATAAGCAAGACTACTTGCCTGGATGTGGTTGTGGTGCTCTTTAATATCCTACCAGCTTACCCCATGGCTTCATGTTCTTGTGTTAAGACACTGATAACAGTCATATCTGAATTCCATTTCCAGAATCACAGATCCGGTCCAATGAAATGCACTCACAGAAATGTTTCAGCTATTATTACTATCAATACAAACTAGAAAAGATCTAATGTCTTTATTTGATATGAAGTGATTAATTCAAATGCAGTAGTGGCTTCTATTCAAATACCACATCTGTTCCTTTTGATCTGTGTTGGACTGATTCATTGCTGCTAACCACAAATCCCTCCTCACTGTGTCAGCAGGAATTCCTTGCTTCTTCCAATTATGACATACGACTGGCAAACACATGTCAGGCATTGTAAAGCAATTATAGCTGACCTTTTACAATTTACCACCTAGTGTGAAAGCTTAAGGTTGGAGACCCAACACCACCCCCTCTCTGTAGGTTGAATGGAACATAGTAAAAAAAAAAATCACAACAGTGCTAACAACTAAGTCACCATGCCACCATAGTCAGTTCAAATGCTGGAAAATTTCACTTAGGAACCATACCTGTACTTCTCAAGTACTAAGATGTTCTCCTCATTTTGCTGTGAAAAACATCACTGACAAGAGTGTGAGAAAACAAGAGCAAGAAGAGAGTGCAAAGAGTGGCTTTCCTATTGGAGGAAATTAAATATGGTGTTTTGTTTAGTTTTTTTTGATGGAAAAGCTGTTTTGTTGAAATTCACCCTAATCTGTAACCTTTAATCTGGGCCAAAAAGGCTGGCTATGGGCCACCAGCTGCCTTCTCTGTACTTTTAGCCACTTTAATAGAAACAGCTGTATCTCTGCTCATTCATCCAATTAACCAATTGTGGGGTAGCATGAGAATGCGTAAAATCATCAGACACAGATGAAGAGCTTTAGATTCACTTCAGTCATTAATATAGGGAGAAAATTTTAAAAACCCATAGTGATTTCAATTGCAGCATGTTTGTTGATGCCATACAGGCTTTTAAAAGTATTTTTTTTTAACTTTAGCGTTTATGCAGAATGGTTCAAAAAACATCTTTTGATGAAAGAGATGAAAGGAAAATGGGAAGACTCGGTTGATCTGACAGACCATAATAACTCAAACTCTTTACAATCATGATGAGCAGAAAAGCACATCAGACTAGGAATCTGAGTGGCCAGAGGATTGATCAGTTGAGCAGGAGTACAGTTGTTCCTGATGAAGTGGCCAGTGTGTGTAGGTCTATATATTTTCTGTTACTTAAGAGATGTTCTAATACTTAACTTACATTTGCAGAACTTCACAGGGGATAAAGAGGAATTCTTGCTGTTCGCTTCATTTTTTGAGGTGACCATGATCGATCCGTCTATTGGCTCCAAATACGTCACCTTTGAGCTATCTATAGGTATGAATTAAAGCCAAAATATCTACCAAAAGGTACTGTATATACATATTTGAAAATTGACAAATTCACATTATTTTTTAAAGTCTATTGCAATATATTAAGATATAACATTTAATAATGAATATGACCTCAAAGTGCAGACTTTCCCCTTGAATTTGACGGTATTAGTACTTTTAAATAATCTACATTTTTATTATGTGGTACTCAGCTTTCTAAGAGGCCAAAAGTAATTGCAATTTAAATTTTCATTATTAATACATGGTTCTTCATACATTTTGTCTCATATGTCCATAGGATTCTTTTCTGTACCTGTAGCAGCATTATTTAACAATATTTTGGCAAACTTTTATCTGGTCTTCTTATTAACATCTTCTGGTGTGTCCTCTGTATTTAATCTGATGAAACAATTCTTCAGTTATTTACTTCAGATGTTTTCTTTAGTCTCACCAGAGCTCACTTTGTATCAATATACAATACCAAATGTATTTCATTTCAATTTGGTGAAATTTGCTCTTTTTGGCCAAAAGTTTATGGACATATGAACAACACACTTTATTTCTATAGCACTTTTAACAATAAACAAAGCATCTTTACAGAAATACACCGGCCAAAAACGTTGCACACTTTAAGATCTTGCCTTTTGTGGTGAGTATTGTGTGCAATGTCGTGGCCAATTTATGTATGAATTTTACTCCATGCATTTTATTGGCATATAAAGTTGTTGAGCATGAAACTGACCTAATGAAGCAACCCCAGATCATAACACTGCCTCCGGAGGTTTGTACAGTGGGTGCTGTACGATGGGTGTATCGCTTCCTACCATAATGAACCCATCTCATTGAAATCAGATAATCCTGCACTTATCGTTCCACATAATATATTTCTATTGCATATGATAGAGTGATTTTAGTTGATTCAGTTATTCATCCAGTTAGCAATTTATATTAAATTGCTTAAAGGCTATTGAACTGAAAGTGATGGTGATGTGTGATGGTCAGGTCTTCACATTGCTTTGGCCATACTGTATAGTGCAAGTTAACAGCAGCACATTCCAATTGGAAATTGCACACTTGAACCTGAAACTGTAGAGCGTACTTGTAAGTAGTATAATAGAGAAATAATACACACCTGTTCATAGAACAGCTTAGCAGCCAATTGCTCTTTTATTTTTGGTTTTCCTGGAAAAGGGAGACAACATATCAATATATGAAAAAGAGATTTAATTCTTAAACAATTCTGTGGTCTGCATTTTTAACCTCATATTAATTATTTAATCTAAGCTCCAATTTGGTAGACAAGTAAAATATCAATAACTTTGTGAAAGTCCAAATATTTTCCGGATCCAATTTTCTTGTAGATTTTCAACATATATACCTTATGTACTTATAAAAGATCATATGTTGTATGAATGTCATGGCAAGTTCATTTTATTACTTGGGTTGTAGTTAATTAAATACTTTAATATTTAAATGATTTAGTTTTTGAAATAAGTTAATGACTGAATGATAAACAGATGGCATATAGAAACTTGATGGTTGAATGTCTGAAATATATATTCAAACATGCTGCAAGATTTTATGTTTTCAGCCAAAAATGGTACTGGTGATCTCCTAGGTGAAACAGTGAATGTTCAATTAGCAACATATAACACCACTTTTTATAATACTTCATTTCCTTTACTACTTCTCCCAATCCATGCTTCATTTTTAAAAAAATATGCACACACGTTTATACTGTATTTTTATCAGATAAAAAGCAACACATTTGTTAAATACAATTTCATGCCCTTTTATGTAGTGTCTGTAACTTTTTAAAATTAAAATCTTTCAAAGATCTTAATTATCATTTAGATGAAACTTGACAAATTTATAAAAGATAAAAAGATGAAATGACCTAGAAAAGTGTATTATTCTAAAATGCAAAATTGTTAAGATATTGCAATATGAATTTGACATGGTTACGGCGACTACACAATTTTAGCTTTTTAAGCTTTTCCAAAAAAACAATATAAGCAACAATTTTACAGGTCATATGCTTCTAGAAGCTTACACCAATTTTAGTATTAATACTCATAAAGAATAATTAGCATTTTTAATTATTATTGTTTGAAGCGAGACAGTATAACGCTGAAAAATGGCCATTATTGCGGGACAAATAAAATCATCTCTCCAAAACTGCTGAAGTAAGCAACTTGAAATTTTTAAGGAAAGCAAGACTGGTCTCTTTCATGTTGCATAAACAAAAACTCTATTGTATGTATAACATAAAAAAAAAAAATTAGCACCAATACTGTGCTATTTAGCCATTTGTTTTTCCACTTGTCCAGGAAACTATGGCAAAACATCAGATGTGGAAGTAAAGCGTGAGAAGGGCAGTGGTCAGGAGGATGTGCCAGAAGATAGACAGTCTCTGTTAGAACCCGAGGATGAGGTGGAGAGACAAGAGCTGGCTGTGCCGGGCTCCAGGGACCAGTCTGCTACAGTACCCAGGAGAACACAACCCACGGAATATGATGGGTAACAGATCATCGCTCCTAAAATTTCTTCAACATATAATAATGAAACTAAACTTTGGAAAAAGGAAAAAAAAAAAAAAACTTATACTGGGCTGGTAATTAATAGTTAAAAAGTCACCAATCTTCTAAAATGTTTAGTTTGGCTTATCGGTCCTTGCACTGAACCCTCTTAGGCAAACTGTACCCTGGAGTGTTAGTGTTTGTTTATCAGTATAAAAGATTTTATACAGACCCCAGTGAGAAAACGTCATAAGAGTCAAGTTGACCTTTTGACCCTTAAGGCTGCTTTTGCACCAATTAGTCCATTGCCTAATTTAATTAATGTATATTTTTTGTTGTTCCAAAAGTGCCATAATAATTTTTTTTTCATGGTTATTATTAAAAAAAAAATAGAAAAGAAAGAAAAGTGGAACAGAATAAAAAATAGACCAATCAAGATTAGCTGTGGCAGCACTGTCACCTCCAGGGTCCAGGTTCGATTTGTTCTTGTGTGGTTTATCCTCACCATAACAGTTTGCAGATGAATCTGCTAAGTTAACTGGATTTCCTGTAACATACAGCTGTAATACCCTGTTTTATCCATAATAGACCCAAAGGCTAACTGAGCAAAAAAGCTAATTAACAGCTAAAATGTTCGAACGTTGTAGGAAGGCTGCAGGAACGATAGATGAATACAAGTGATATTTGCTGTTTGCATCAAACACGTCCTTGCTGGAATGCCTCTGAATACAGTATGCGCTACACAGATATATTTTTTTGCCACAATTTGGTGTTAATTTTAAAATGCTCTCTTTTTGCAGGTCATTCCGCTGTATTCCCCTGCTTCGTGAGAAACCCTGCCTCTATGTGTGGAACTATTTTGAAGACCACACCTTCCGTTACTACAACTGCAACTGGCTATGGAAGATGGCTGAAAGACTGGCATGTTCACTATTATATTTCTTGTTAATTCCCAGTTTTCTTTACATTACCCGATTCAAATCATACCGCTGCAAGGCAATGAAGTTGCTTTGGTGATTTCTTTAGGAGATTGGACTTGATGAGGTAGAGATGCTCCTGAAAAGACCGAGAAGTAAGGCTAAGGAGCGCTTGGTGGAACTCATGTTGGAGTTTTTTTCCAGCTGCAAGTAGGTATCTCCATTGAGTGGATTTATGTTGACCCATTAGAACATTTTTGATACATATATTGTGCTTCTTTTTTCTAGACAGTATAGTACAAACTTGGAGAGAAAACGTCAGACTCGGGCAAACAACCTCGACAAGTGCCGTACAAACTTCATTAAGAGAAACATAGTATGGCTGTAGTTGCATAACAGAATCATTCTTTATTTTTTACTTAATAGCACTCAAATTGTTTCACTATTAACCATTGATTTCAGAACAGAATCTTACTTTTTCGTAGCTCATTCTGGCCAAGCAGGCTCTGAGAGTGCAGAGGAGGGTGACCCGACGCACGGTTCGAGAGAAGCTCGCTGATGTCCGGCGCATACTAAAGAGAATACACTTCCTGGCTAAAGAGGTGATTGTGGCATGCCTTCTTGAAACTACACTATATTGCCAAAAATATTCGCTCGCCTGCCATCACATGCATATGAACTTGAGTAACATCCAATTCTTAATCCATAGGATTTCATATAATGTTGGTCCACCCTTTGCAGCTATAACATCTTCAACTCTTCTGAGAAGGCTTTCCACAAGGTTTAGGAGTGTGTTGATGGGGATTTTTGACTATTTTTCTAGTAGCGCATTTGTGAGGTCAGACACTGATGTTGGACAAGAAGGCCTGGTTCGCAGTCTCCGCTCTAATTCATCCCAAATGTGTTCTATCTGGTTGAGGTCGGGACTCTTGTGCAGGCCAGTCAAGTTCTTCCGCACCAAACCCGCTCATCAATGTCTTTATGGACCTTGTTTGAGCACTGGTGTGCAATCATGTAGGAACAGAAAAGCGCCATCCCAGAAACTAGAGAACATAAAATTGTCTAAAATGTCTTGGTATGCTTACATTTAAGCATTTGGCAGATGCTCTTATCCAGAGCAATTCAGAGTGCTTTGTAGTTAACATCATTGGATAGATCCTTATACTGGGTTACTAGGTTACTAACTAAGTACTATCAGTCAAACACTGTTGGGAAGTTATGCTGAAGCAATAAGAGTTCCTTTCACTGGAAGTAAGGGGGCCACCACACCCCACACCAGTTCCAACACTCCTAAACCTTGTGGAAAGCCTTCCCAGAAGAGTTGAAGCTGTTATAGCTGCAAAGGGTGGGCCAACATCATTTCATATTAAACCTTTTGAATTAAGAACTGGATGTTACTCAAGTTCATATGCATGTGAAGGCAGGCGAGCTAATACTTTTTTTTGCAATATAGTGTATGTATATAGTGTATTTGTATGTGTATAGTGTATTTTTTGCAATTGTTAAAAGCGCTATACAAATAAAAATTTAATTATGTCAATAATTTGCATGGTTTGCTGTGTGTGCATTAAACTTTTGATGTGTCCTGTTTTTATGTATCTTCAGCCCCAAAGCACTCTGCCAGATGCGTTCCTCTGGATGATGAGTGGAGGGAAGAGGATAGCATATGCCCGAATACCAGCATACTCCATCCTTTTCTCTTTGGTGGAGGAAGAGAAAGGCAAAAACTGTGGAAAAATCATGTCGCTTTACATGAAGGTACCTTGCTGGTTCATTTCTAGCTTATGGAATTACAAAGATATCAATCTGTAGACCACCTGTGATGCCAGGTGGTGTGTGTGTGATTTGGTGGGGGGAGTGGCTTGGGCTACACACTACAGCTGTCCATCCTCCTTCAAATGAAACTCACAGACATAGAGAATATAACCAGCTTTAACTTCAAAGCAAATGCCACTCATGCAATCCTTTTACTACAGTACTATCAAAGGAACCATAGGTGCTAGAGCGTCAGTTCTTGGTTTGGTTTTGAATACAACAATCTCATAATATCAGACCCAGAGTTTAACATTGCAAAAGTTGTTTCTATAGCTTAATCTTAAAGAAGCTCAGCAACAACTGAATTTTTCTTAAAACAATTTTTTCAACACTGATCTCTAGACTCCTGGAGGACCACTGGGTGAGATCTTTGCAAAACTGGAAATTTACATGTGGCTCGGTATCACCAAGTATGCAAAAAACTGTGTCACAAGCCTACCTTCTGAGTTCAGGCCAGTATATGAGGCAGCTACTTTTGGGACCCCAATACCTCCAAACATGCCCCCTACTAAACTGGCTGTCGAAGGTAAGGTCATAATAATATAGCAAAATGAAAGTCTATTTTAGGACTTACACTAATTTTGGCAAAAATATTGTCCAAAGGCACACATGTTTGCCTATAACACAACATTTTGCTTGAAAATCACTATATATATATATATATATATATATATACTGTATATTTAAACTAGCACTGGCTTTGCTGCCTTTGGGAGCATGATGACGCACTTTTATATTTACCAAAGAAAATTAAACAAACAGATAATGCTACATTATACACTAAGGAAACAATTCAATTCAACAATTCATTTGTGTACAAGAGACGTGTGCTATATAGGCACAAACATAATTGCACTATTTACAGGTTGATTTATCCATTGAGACAAATCTGTGGCAGGAGGAGTTTTACAGTTTTGCTAAATCATCCCAAATTCACACATATAAAATAAACAGTTTTGACATAAAAAACAGTTTTGACATTTGTAACACCTTTGTGACTCTAAGAAACAATGCATTTTTTTCTAACAGCTCGTAATACATCTTGTTTTAAGTGCCAAAATGAAGTTATCTAATTTTTCAAGCAAACCGTTCATGCTTTTCTAAATTTCATATTTCTCATAAAACAGAAATGTTAATTATGGTTAATTAATTATGATAGTAATTTGTAGATATGTTTGCATTGAAACAAAACAAACAAACAAACCTATATACAATTAATGGAACCTATATCCAATTAATGGAAGCTTATTTCATAACGTAATTCTAATTACTTCCATGTGTTTGTGCGGTTTCTACAGACAGTCGTTATTTCCAGCTTCGTGCCCACATTTACCAAGCACGTGGAATCATTGCTGCAGATGATAATGGGCTCTCAGATCCTTTTACTAAGGTTGTGTTCTCCACCCAGTGTCAAGTTACGCAGGTGTGTTTCATTCAACTCTAACACCTAGATGGCTATAGATGGTTTCCAATTTTTTATTTACTCTTCTCATACAGTATGTAGACTCTAAAGAGCGCATAACTCATTTTAATATCATTATTTTTGTTGGTGAGAGAGATTGTAAAGGAAATTAGGTATTTCATATTTCTTGAAAGCATCCACTACATATGCTTGAATTGCTGTTGTAGATATTGGAGGAAACTCTGTCTCCAACCTGGTGCGAGTTGCTGATGTATGAGCAGATTCTCATGGAAGGCAGTAAAGATGACTTCAGGGACGACCCTCCTGTGGTTATCATCAATATCTACGACTATAACAAACTTGTGAGTTTATCACACCCATGCACAAAAACAGAACAGAAAATGCATAGATAAATACTGCAATACTGTAACTGCTGATTTCCTGGATTTTCACACACGAGTTTACACGGAATGGTTTGACAAAGAACAACAACAAAAAAAAAACATGGAGTGAGCGACAGTTTTATGGGTGGAAACACCTTGTTAATATCAGAAAATGGCTAGATTGCTTCAAGCTGCCAGCAATGAGCAGAACAGCATCGCTGCATGCACCAAACATCAAAACTTGAACTTCCACTTCTGTCAGTCTAGAACAAGAATCTAAGGTTATGGACACAGGCTCACACCCAACTGCACAATTACATTTACATTTATGGCATTTGGCAGACACTCTTATCCAGAGTTTATTTCCATTTCTATTTCACGAGACGTCTGAGGGTTAAGGACCTTGCTCAAGGGCCCAACAGTGGTGCTGGAGTTTGAACCTGAGCCCTTCTGGTCAGAAACTAGAAAAGCCTGCAATTAAAGATTAGGGAAAACAAATGGCTTGATTGTTTTCCAATCTTCAAATGTCCAGTGAACATTAGCCTTCGAATTTTGTTTCCGACAGACAGAAGTAGATGCTGATGTTGCTTTGTGAAGCATTCATGTAGGCTCTAATCTGAGGTGTGTTAAATTGGCATTTTCTAAGGCTTGGGTTCTTGCCTTTCCTTTTCTTGTCATGTAATGGCACTGATTGATTTTACCCCTTTTCTCAGCTTCAAATTAGCATGATTTGCTCCAATAGACCATTCTCTGGTGTCCATGTTACTTACCATCTTTAACAACAAATGAATCTTACCAGAACGCCAAGAGAAGACACTCAGGGTGAGAGTAGATAACTCATGGGTAACTCACTGTTAAAAACTAAAAAAGAAAGAATGTAACAGGTCCAGCACTCGGTTGCATCATCCAATATTTTGGATACCTTGGAAGTGGGTTAATTCAAAAGCAGCATGTCCCACCAAGTTGTCTAATGTATCTACATGTAAATATCCTGCAATTAGGTTGATATGTTGCAGTTATTGCAATAACCCTAACATATTTTAACTGTCCTGTTATTACTTTAACACAGGGCAGTCCAGTATCACTAGGTCGAGCATTCGCTGAACCGGAGCTGAAATTCGTGGAAGAGCCATATAAGAAACCCATGCTGAAGTTCTTTGACATCACTAAAGGGAAAAGCAATGCTGGAGAGCTACTGGCTGCCTTTGAGCTAATTGAGTTGGATTACTCTGGCTTTGGAGAGGTTTGTCGTTCATGATGCTGATGTCAGAAAAGACAGAATTCTTTACATACAGTCAAAGCCACAAGACCTTGTTCTAAATGTTATTAAGTTAACATAATAGATATCAAATTTTTAAGCCATGCAGTGTTATTTCTATGTACATGCTTTTCAACGCTTATCACAGATGCGGCACATTTTAACTTTTCTTATTTTTAAATGTGATGTGTATATTCCATGAGCAGCCAGTCTTGCCACTGGATGTGGAGCCCAGAGAGCCGGAGTACATGGAGTTAGAGAGATGTTACATTATCCCAGATGGAGTGCGGCCTGTTTTAAGGAAATTCAGAATAGAGGTACAACGATTAAGATTTAGATAGAAGATATAAGAAAATGGGGAAATTCTACATTTTTCATTACAAAATGTAAAGGTTTTATATTACTTGCATTCTCTTCTGAGTGGCTACAGACTGCCGTGTGGTTTTTAAAATATGGCAGGTCCTGTACTGGGGTCTGCGAGACCTGAAACGTGTGAACCTCTTTGAAGTGGAAAAGCCTCAGATTCGGATGGAGTGTGCAGGGCAGTTGATTGAATCGGAAGAGATTGCAGACTATAAGCAGAACCCCAACTTCAGTGAGATTGTCAAGCATTTTGATGTGGTAGGTCTTGATAAGGGACAGTAACGATTATTACAGTGATGATTCCATGTATGTCAGGTGCGTTGGAGCTGAAAGTGTGTGATGTGTATATGTTTCAGGAGCTTCCAGAGCTGGTGTATCTTCATCCTCCCCTCACCATCTTCGTTATAGAACAACGGGCATTTGGACGCCTGGCGCTGGTGGGGACGCATGTCGTGCAGAGCCTCATGCACTTTGCACCCAAGGACCTGGATGACTGGAAGGACGAGGATGAAGAGGAGCCTCATGAGGGTACGTGAGTGTGTTTAACTTGAACTTCACATTCTTGACTGTCATATGACAGCACGCTTATGATATTTATTGGCAATGACAATTATTCTTATTTTCAGAGAAAAATCCTCCAAAACAGACCACCCCTCTTCAGACAGTTGTGAGCATGGACCTGAGAGGACTTCCCCTAAAAGACACAAAAATTCCCTTTAATCCTCTCAAACTAGTCACAGTAAGTTTTATCTGTGCATCTACATCGCCTTTATTTCTGGCATTAATTTCCAGCACATATACTCATGGGTTCAACAAAGTTATAATTACATGATCTGTTTTTCAATACATTGCTAATGTGCAGTGCTAGCTAGCTTGATCTAAAAATTTTAATCTAGTTAATCACAGTCATAGTCTGTGATTAATCACGATTAATCGCAATTTTAAAATACTCAGATTTACTTGTATTATAAACATGCAATATTGGAATAAAGAAATGCATGACAAACTGGTTAGAGGAAACATTATGCGGTTATATAATATCTCAAACGTTAACGTTTAACGAATGTTAAATTAAAATCTCTCAAATGAGACCGCCACTGCATGCAATGGTTGGGTAGTATGGGGTGTGGCAACCCACAGATGATAGAGCTCAAACCCTAACCTAGAGCCTTAGCTGCCTGAGCCACCTCTCTCACATCTTACATCTAATATATTCTTGTAAAAACAGTTCCCCTTGAAGGTAGGACACGCACACAACTTTGGTTTTATCCATTTAGAAGCTTTTTAGCACATCTGGTGATGTTTCCTCAGTCATCACTAAACGTGCCGGGTAACCGTGCTGTGATTATGGGAAGCCATTAGTGGTTATGTGATTAATTTGCATTAAAAAAAAAAATAGTAACATGTTAAAATTTCTAGATTAATCACACATGTAAATGCATTAATATTGACAGCCCTAGTTAATACATAATCCTGTATGACTGCAAACATAAACCTGCATCTGTGGCCTATAAAACCAGATCAGATTGGGAGAAATAAAGAATAATCTACCACCACTGACTCAATTGTCTACAGTGATGTTTAAGTAAGAATTTAGAAGATTGTTTTTGCAGTTTAATGGATGTAAAGATGTGCATTCATTGTTGTCTGGTATTTAAAATAGCTCCTAATTAGTAGTTGGTCTCTTTGACCCTTGATTATGACTTAAAGCTAATAAGGTCCATGTGGTCGGTGTTCCTGCAGCTTGATTGCTCTCTGATTAATTCAGCTCTGAGCACATTTGTAGGAACCCCACAGTGACTTCTCAGTGGGGGTTTTCTACTCACTGTTTCAGCATGCATGCTTGTGTGAGTGTGTTTCTTTTGCAATCAGAGCTCTCTTGATCATCAATCAGCACTGTTTATTACTCATGGTAAATGATTTCTTTTGATGGAAATAAATGCATTTGCACATTTGCTTATTTTAATATCCACTCCATATTCAGCTTTTGATCTTTTAAGCTTTGATTGATTTGCAATGAATATCCGCTGTCATACAACCATGTTTCTCAGGAACTTTCTAAGTTTCTAAGTTCTGGCTGATTTGCTGCTTAGAAAAACTAGTCTATGTAGCAGATGAACAGTTGGTCTAAATATCTTCCGGCCATAGTATGTCAATAGTCCAGTACCGGGAAGAAGGTTGCCAATGCATGCAAGGCAAATGTATCATCAGACCAGAACATGCAGCTCTTACACGCTTGTGATCGACACCAAAAAAGGCAGTTTTCAGAGAATCCCATATGAGTTATGCACTTTGCATGGCCCCCTAAGTGTTTCAACTTTGATGAATGAATCACTAATTACGTCTGGTGCGCTTCCACAGACTTGATGATGGGTAGAGATGCAAACATAATAAGTGGAGTGTTGGAGTTTTCAGTGGTTTATTCATGCAACAAAAGAGGTACTGTATATACTGTAGGTCTTAAGGCAATGCCCTGAGTATACAGAGTAAATATGTGGTCCTGGCTGCTGGACCATCTAGGGACCATGGAGGCCAATGATGATTTTCATTCCTATCCTGACATTTTCCAGAATTATTTTCTTTCCTTAGCCATTTTTATTGCCCTCCACTCTCCTACTCCTAGCTATTCTTTGATGTCATCAATCCATCTTCTTGCTGGTCTTCCTACTCAATGTTTCCAATTTCTGTTTCTCTCTATCATCAATCTTTCTATTATCAATTAATCTTTCTTCTGCCATCCTGTATACATGCCCAAACAGAGTCAATTAACCAAACAGATCTCTTCGGATTGTTTCATTTAAAATTAATACAGTTTATGGCCAAAACATGGTATTGGTGCTAAAAAGTGTCTCACCTAGGTGAAAAAGTGAATTTTCAGATAGGACCATACAGTACAGTAACACCATTTTTCATAGTACTTAATGCTTCTCAACTCTCAATCTAGGCTTCGTATTTTGTAAATATGCATACACGTTTATATTTTTATCATATGAAAAGAAACCCATTTGCTAAATATAATTTCTTGCCCTTATATGTAGTGTTTTTTTTTTTTATTCAAATCATTCAATGATCTTAATTGTCTTTCAGATGAAACATGGCCAATTTAGATTTCACATGAAAAGACATAAACCTAAAAAAGTGTATTATTCTAAAATGCTAAATTGCTCAGATATTGCCACATAAATTAGACATGGTTACAGACACTACAGATTTTTTGGGTAAAAAGTCCTTAATGTTGCATGGAATGCTTTATTTTAATCAGCAGTTTTAACAGGTCATATGCTTCTAGAAGTTTACACCAATTTGATACTCATAAAGAAATAGCAATAATTAGCATTTAGAATTATTATTGTTTAAATAAAAAAAATAATAATGATAAAATTATAAAATAAAATAAAAATTTAAAAAATATATATAATTGTTGAAGCAAGACAGTTTAAAGCTGAAAAATGGCCATTTTGGGGGGAACGTATAAAATCATCTTCAAATTACGGCATTCTATTGAAATTAAACGGCACTTTGAAATGTTTAGGGAAGCAAGATTGGTCACTTCTATGTTGCAAAAACTTCAGAAGTAGCTTCTTTTGCCACATATATTTTCTATATTTTATGTATAACCTAAATTTTTTAAATCTATACCAATACTGTTTTTTGGCCGATAGTCAATAGAAGAATGTCAGAAAACACTAACTAGGTCCTTATGGACCAAGATGTTGCGTTTGCTAAACATAACGTGGTGGTTATTATTATTATTAACCTGGGAAAGCTCTCTTAAAAGCATCTCTAGACATAGCATCCTCACCATCAATGAAGAAGAGTGTAAACATTAGAATATAACATGGGCTCTGACTGGGGTAAAAATCCACTTCAAAACTATAGCTGTGGGTGATCCAGCTAATTTGTCAGAGTAAACCAGCACAGTTTGTGGGATGGTGAGTGATGGTAATGGGATGGTGCCACTCATTGAGATGTGCAGTACTCTGGATAAATAATACCACCAAGTAGAATATGGCTCTGATATGGCTCTGATAGAAGAAAACTGAAATCCAATCTCAGTGTTATGAGTGTTCAGCATTCAGTAGTCACATGCACAAGAAGGTACACATAATTATGAATAACATTTCAGGGTCCACTGAAAGCAGCCACTAAGAAGGAGGAAGAACTTGAAGAGGAGGAGCCAGAAAAGGAAGAGCTCGATTGGTGGTCTAAATATTACGCATCACTGGAGGAACTTGAAAAGCAGGTATCGATGGCTTTGTTTAACTTTTGGAAATTTGGATAAATACATTTTTTTAAATAAAGCTGTTTGTGCTCAAACTCAGTGAAGATACCGTATCAGCTTTGTAAAGATCACCGTTTTCACAGAGTCGATCAACTGTTTTCTGTTTCAGGTGGAAAAGGAAGATGAATTGGATGATCCACAAGATGGAGGTGAGAATATCATTAGTTTTATTTATTTAGAGTCAACTTTCTGAATGTTGCCTAAAGTGCTAAAGAAAATCCTAATAAAATTATATTTGAGCAAAAAAAAAAAAAAAAGTCTAACACAAAACTGTTTAATCCAAATGTACTCCGATCAGCCATAACATTATGACCACCTGCCTAATATTGAGTAGGTCTTCACCCTAAACAATGTGTGTTCAAGACACAATGTGTGTTCAAGACACTTTTCTACTGGAACCAATATTACCCTTTTCAGCAGTTTGACCTACAGTAGATTTTTTTATTGGTTCAGCCTTTGTTCCCCATGTGAGCCAATGAGCCTATCACACTGTCACCAGTTTTCCTTTCTTAGACCACTTTTGGTGACAAAACGTCTAATCACTGCAGACTGTTTTTTGGACTGTCAAGTCATCCAGTCATCACAAACTGGTCCTTGTCACAGTATCTACAATATCTTGTTACAATGTCGCCTGGAATTGGGTGGGCAAACAAAGCAAAAAAATAAAATAAAAAATGGGCAAGCATAAGGATTTGATGGACTTTGACTTCTTCTTCTTTGTCTTTCGGCTGTTCCCTTTCAGGGGTGGCCTTTGATAAGGGCCAAATTCCTGAAAAGGTTAATGCTGGTTCCCATAAAAAGGTGCCAGAACACATAGTACATTAGTGGTTTGGTTGGACTTACTCAATATTAGGCAGGTGGTCATAATGTTATGGCTGATGGATGCATTTGTATAATATTACTGGTGGCTCAGAGGGCAAAGGCTCGGCGGTTCGATCCCTAGCTCCACCAGGTTGCCACTATTGGGCCCTTGAGCAAGGCCCTTAACCCTATCTGCTCCAGGGGCGCTGTATCATGGCTGACCCTGCGCTTTGACCCGTTACACTAGGATAGGCGAAGAAAGAATTTCACTGTGCTGTGATGTATATGTGACAAATAAAGACTTAACTTAACATCAAATAAAAGCATAAATAAATAAATGTGAAAAATCAATTAATAGACCTATATGTTTATTCATATTATAACAACATTATTTATGACTGTTTGTCATAATAACAACAAAAGCCAGACAAAAATATGTAACGGAATGCTTAAAAAGCACTTATGGGTGTGATGGCCAGGTGTCCATAAACTTTTGTTCATATAATGTACATTCAGCAGTTAACTTGCAGGCAAAGTCTGTTAGTAATTCTTAGATGGTGAATCAACTTCACCAATATAATATTTAACTATTTGGATAAGATGGTATGGCCCCTGTAATGATGGAACCTTGGACCAATTATGTCTCTTAGCTGCCTGTAACCACAACTGTTTGCCACAACTGTTTTGTCTGTATCTTGTCCATGATTGCTCCTTGGGTTGGTTTAGCTGTTTGCTTTTAGCTGCTCACAGCTCTTTGCATGAGGATGATTACGTCCTACGCACAACTAATTGCACCTTTAATGTTTCTTTCACCAGAGGGAGGGAACTTTAACATTTCTTCTTTAGAAGCAGAGGAGGAGAACGCCGTGATTGTTGACATAGAGCCACCCAAACCAAAGAGAAAGATCATTTCAACCTTAAAGGTTCTTATTCTTTAGTGCATTGTTGTTCTTCAGATTTTGTACAATAATTGTGTTAAGATGCAAAACACTCTCCTTTTCCCATTGATTTCCCTTTTTGCATTAGCTGTACAAGTCAGAGCTAGAAAATGAATTCAGTCAGTTCATGGACTGGTTACACACCTTTCCCATCTACAAAGGCAAGTCTAATTGTGATGAGGAGGAGGACGACGATAGTGAAAGGACTATGGGCAAATACAAGGTGAATCGCACGCGGTCATGAGTATTAAACAGGATCGTTACTTCTTCTCAGATTCTCACATAATTTCACGAAACCTTTAAGCTTTAAATTGTCTAAATGTCTGTATTATGGCAGATACTCAAAACAGATTTTGATGTGTTGCAGGGTTCTTTTCTGATTTACCCTATTGCTCATGATGATGAGGACATTGACTTCCAGATCACTAATGGTATCCCCAAAAACTCCCCGATCAAACTCCTTGTCCGTGTGTATGTGGTAAAGGTACAGTAAAAATAAGACTGACTAAATAAAAAACTGAATTAATTCGTTTATTTTTGCCTGCTTAGTTATTATCGTCTGCAAAACACAGACTAAGCTTGTTTCACAGTTTATAAATACCTGCTACAAATATATAGTATTGTAAAAAGTCATTCCAATGCAATTAGGAAATATCAAATATTTAATGATCACTGTAGTCAAATGATAAGGGAGCTCAAGCTTAACTGGGCAATTCCATGCAATGCAACCATAGGGATTCACAAAAATACTATGTCTGCTTATATTGAATAAAGCTATTATTTGTAAAATAAAAAACCTATAATATTATATAATATAATATTATAACCATAATGTCTGAAATTAAGAAAACTATAAAACGGAGAGAAATATAATAATAGAGCAAAAAATAATTGCTGATTATATTATATTATATTATAGGTTTTCTGAAACCTGTGATCTTGTCACCAATATACTGGTATATTTGCTAATCAATTTTAATCAATTTACCAGAGGTGTCAAGTAACGAAGTACAAATACTTCGTTACCTTACTTAAGTAGAAATTTTGGGTATCTATACTTTA
>JAQMYL010000016.1:13191012-13201310 GCA_030014365.1 Clarias pachynema | reverse complement strand
TTTACAGTAGTGATTCCGTTAGTATGCGCTCACGCGAGTGTGACTAGCGATGTTCCTTGCTAATTTTTCCGATAAAATAGTCTCTCCGTTAATGTGTGTGTGTGTGCACGCACATTATATATATATATATACACACACACACACACACACACACACACACACACACACAGAGCGCCTGCGTGCACAAAAGGAAACACTTATCTGTCTGTATTTATTTTAAAAAAAAATTTAAGGTAAAGTGCAGGTTAATTTGTCTTATTTTTACTTTATATTTTGTGTTAATTTTTTATGTATTTATTTTTTTGGGCTGTAGAAGAATAATTTGAGTTTCCATTATTTCTTATGGGAAAATTCTATTTGGTTTACGAGTGTTTTGGAATACGAGGCCGCTTCCGGAACGAATTATGCTCGTAATCCGAGGTTCCACTGTACATTATCTTGCAGTATGTTCAGAAGGTTTCTACCAAAAAAGAAATGATTCCAAACACATGTAGTATAAAATCTATCAACATGTTGAACATAGATTTTTATACTGCATGTGTTCTTAGATTTTATGCCGCATGTGTTTACAATAATTTGTATTTTTTAGACATGCAGTATAAAATCCATGAATGCATTGAACACTGCATGTTGCTCATGATGATGCATCCTGCTGAGCTTTCTTCCTTCCTTTTCAGCTACGAGCTCCGGGTCATTATTTGGAATACTGATGATGTTGTCCTGGATGACGTTAATCCCTTTACAGGAGAACCCTCAAGTGACATTTATGTTAAAGGGTCAGTTGGAACACATATAAAAGACAGATGATTTGTTTGATTTTGTATTTCACAATTTAATAGTGCATTGACTTGTTCTTAATTTATTAATTCCTGTAGGTTCGTATATACACCATATACACCATCAGCCATAACACTAACATAACATAACGTTAACGTATTAACATTGATTATTAGTTATATACCAGTACCAGTAAATATGACATGGTTATGGGCATCCAAGACTCATATATGCCTGTGGAGACCAAATGCCAGCCAGTCTAGTCCAACCCTACATTAACATCAATGCTGGACAGGATAGAAAGGCACCAGAACACCCAGTGCATCACAGTCCGCTGCACTTGGGGCACTGAGAGGCAAAGAACCCAAGGCCAGCAATCTCGCCTCCAAACTCCCTAGATCCCAATCTGATCAAGCCCTCAAAGGATCCGCTGCCAATGTCCTGGTGCCAGACAACAGAGGACACCCTCAGAAAACTTGTGGAGTCATGGACCATTTGGCCAGATATGCCCAGATGGCACAAGGGGAACCTACATACAGTAGTATTGGCTATAATGTTTTGTGTTCTGTTGATGTTTAATGTTATGGCTGATCAGTGTACAATTACAGCAATTACAATTACAGCAATGGCTAACTGCCTTTTTTTTTTTTTTTATGTGTGTGTATTAACACATATGTGTATATGTGTGTCCACCAGCTGGGTTAAGGGATTGGACAATCAAAAGCAAGAAACGGATGTGCATTTTAATTCACTGACAGGAGAAGGCAATTTCAACTGGCGTTTCATCTTTCAATTTGACTACTTGCCCACAGAGAAAGAGATCACATATAAAAAGAAAGAGTCCATTTTTTCTTTAGATGAGTCAGAGTTTCGTCAGCCTGCTGTGCTGGTGCTCCAGGTCTGGGACTATGACCGCATTGGGTCCAATGACTTCTTGGGTAAGCAGTGTGTAATGAAGCAGAACAAAAAACCCCAGAAGCTCTCACTTTTTTTCTTCTCTAAAGCTTTGTCAGACGTTGATCCAGTAGTGATCTTTAACGTGATATGAAAAGGCATGTGCATTCACTTGTTTAAAATGTAAAATGAGTTAGTTTTTACAATATGCAATAATACACTGAGAATACAGTATGCAGTAATACACTGACTGCCTACACTACATGTGCACTTTGTAGACATGTAGGATCGATCCTGAATAAATATTATGAGAGCACACATTACCATGTCAGTTTCTGTAATTGCTCTCCAATGAAAGAGTACCACTAAAGCCACCATCCAAATGATATCTTGTCAGTGGTGGTCCTATTAGTGGCTGTCTTACAGTAATGAATGTGACTCACAAATCAGGTAACCTTCAGGGTCAGGGTTCAATTCCCACTTTGGGTGGGTGCATGGAGTTGTGTGCATGTTCTCCCTGTGCTTGGTGGGTTTCCTCCGAGTACTTTGGTTTCCTCCCACAGTCTAAAAATATGCAAATTATGCTAATTGGGGTTCTCAAAATTTCCAGTAGTGTATGAATGAGTGTACCCTGGCTCGTGCACTAAGTCTCCTGGAATAGACCCCCGCGACCCTGTATACAGGATAAAGTGGTATAGACAATGAGTGAGTGAGGTTTAGAACTTAGAGCATGGTTCATTTTGTTCAAAACCCACCCATTTTCAAGTAATTACAAATATTAATAATATGTGACTGACTGGTGTTTCTTGTTGCCCATGTGCACCCACTTAGATTAATTGTATAAAAAATGAATAGCTCTAAATATCTACTCATCTAGATGTAAATGTCAGTAAATAAAAATTCTGATCTATTATCTCATTCATTTTTATTCTTATTTTTTATCTCAAATGTGACTCTCTTCACCTTATAGCAAAAACAAAGGAATTGGCTTTGCTGTTCCAGCACTTTGAGAAGTGACTGCCTGTCGTTGCGTCTGTTTTATTATCTGCTATCTTTATTCATTTAATTACAGCACGTCAGCTCTAAATCTCGCTTTTTTTTTTACATTTTTATTAGGTTCCATTGAGCTGCGACTGAGCGATATGGTCCGTGCAGCTAAATCCTCTGAGCAATGTAGCATTAAGATGGCCAAAGACAGGGCCAGCCCACGGTTCTCCATTTTCCGCAGCAAGAGGATGAAAGGCTGGTGGCCTCTCATAAAACTGAAGAGTCAAGAGGACATTGAGAGGGAAGAGAGAGAGGCTGAAATGGAGAAGAAAAAGAAGAAAAAGAAGAAAAAGAAGCAAAGCAAACGCAGCAAGATGAAGCCAGAAGACATTGAGTTTATAGACAGCGGCGGGAACACCTTCCTTTTAATGGTATTTAATGAGTAAAGATCACTTAGTTGATCTGCTATTATACAGTAGTAATGGTTATGATTGTTCATTGGTCTTATGAATTTTGGTTTAACTGATTGTAAAATACTCTGATGACACTGGTAGCAAAAACGCTTTCTTTTAATAAGTGCTATTAACAATTTCTATTTTTAAGGGCAAAGTTGAGGCTGAATTCCAATTGTTGACTGCTGAAGAAGCTGAGAAAAACCCTGTGGGCAAAGCACGCAAGGAACCAGAGCCACTAGATAAGCCGAAGTAAGACTCAAAGACAAATACCTATCTGAACTGTCCTGCAGAGAGTTTTCTGTAAATTATCAATTTTTTAAACCCTGAACCAAAAATTAAACATGTAAAAAATAACTAACTCAGTCATAGGGTTGGTGTGAACAGCTTGTAGTCGGAAAGTCTCATAAGTGCTTTGATAAATTGAAATGTATTTGACATTTTTCAGTGGTTTAACAGGCTGCAATTTGATATGTGTGGAATTACCTTTAAATCATTTCTCTTTGTCTCTTACAGTCGCCCCAAGACATCTTTTAACTGGTTTGTCAACCCTATGAAGACCTTCATATTCTTAATCTGGAAGAAATACAAGAAATACATCATTGCTTTGGTTATTCTCGCAATTCTGACGCTATTCCTTGTCCTCATCTTGTACACCCTTCCCACACACATCAGTCAGCTTATTGTAAATGGCTAATCGTCTATTGTGACTGTTTTTTTTTAATGGAAATGACAACATCTTCTAATATCACGCTGCTCAATATCATGATTTTAAACTAAATGAATATTTTTATTTCCTAATTATCTTGTTGGATTCTTGATTGTTGCTTTTAAAGTACTTATTTTACATGTTTTGCTGTTTCTGAGGAAATTATATTTTCTTGCTATATTTACTTGCTAAACTTCTACTGCCATGCCATGAGACATTGTAAAAAAAAAAATTGCACAGTGTGAAATATGAAATGAAGTTGCAAATTAAGTTAAAATAACTAAACTAAAATTATAGATACACTTTGTTAGAAATGAGATTGTGATCAGTGTAGACACTGAGATAAATAATAGCATCACAATAACAGCATAAAATAAATACCGTTCTTTAACCACTGCCTGCAACTGATATTTTTTTTTGGTTCATTAAATCATTTTGGTAATCATGAAACACTAGATATTGACAATGCTGTGCTGAAAATGATTCACCGTACAAATTATAATAGATCCAAGTTAATGTAAAAGTAAGTGAGTGTTTCTGTGTGTATGTAAGGGGGTTATGCTATTCTATACCCACTGTATATAGGTCATTTGATGCAGCACTCCATAACTCTCTTTCTTGACCAAATAGCTCTTACATAACATAGAGATGTGTTTGGGGTTATTTTCCTGTTGAAAGTTCCTTTCTCTGCAAGAAATGTCACAAATTAACTCTGTGTGCCCAAACTTTACAACTGTAATTTAAAAACTTTATTAATAGTCAGGTAATTTCTTTGTCTTTCATTATATTCACTATTATGTTAATTTTCTTAATAATTAGGAATAATTCATGCAATACTTTTTTAAGTCTACGAGCTGGTATCAAAAAGTTTCAATATCAGCTCTGTTTACAAGCTCAGTTTTTTGCTGTATCTCCTCCCTCAGTCACCTTAAAACCTGCCTTTTTTCGTCTTAGAGACGATGGACTCTTCCACTGTGAAAACCATTGTTTCGTCTCAGTGTCATACCCATACACCCAAATTTCGTCACTGGTAATGATCCGCAACATGTAGGACGGGTTATCTCTGGCATGCTGACACAGTTCTTGGCAGATTTTGACGCAATGTTCCGTCTGCTCTTGTGTCAGTAGCCTGGGGACAATCTTGACAGCAACATGGCGCATGTTCAAATCACAAATGGGGATTGCCTGGACTGTTCCATGTGACACACTGACAATGGCAGCAATGTGCTGCCATCTGTAGGCGTGTTACAAAATTAGACTTGAAACTTTTTGATACCACCTTGTATTCCATTCTTCTATTAACCACTATTGACTCCAGTCTCAGGAAATCAAACCTAGGCTTACCTGTTAATTTTATAAATTTAAATGGGAATGAAGTTTGTTTTTATACAAACGTTTGTATTTCTTATATTCCCAATTTGGCAGCACGTCGGCTTAGTGGTTAGCATTGTCGCCTTGCACTACCAGGGTCCGGGTTTGATTCCCGCCTTGGGGGTCTGTGTGCATGGATGTTCTCCCCATGCTTGATGGGTTTCCTCAGGGTTCTCCGGTTTCCTCCCATAGTCCAAAAACACGCAGATTAGGCTAATCTGCATTCCCAAATCGCCTGTTGTGTGTGGGTGAGTGTGTGTATGTGTGTGTGTGTGTGTGTGTGCCCTGTGATGGATTGGCACGCTGCCTCGTGCCCTAAGTCCCCTGAAATATCCAACCTGTCCCCTGCGACCCTGTATACAAGATAAAGCGGTATAGACGGTGAATGAGTAAGTGAGTATTCCCAATTTTAAGTGATGAAATGAACATGTAATGTAAGGATTGTTTCCTCTGGACTGGAGTCAGAGTGATTAATTGAAGAATGGAAGGAAATTAGAAATTTTTTAGTAAGGAGTTACACAACATTGTGATATACCCAATGAACTAGTCAGGATTTTGCTCCCAGTTAAGTAATAAACTCATTCTGTACATCATAAACAGGGCGCCGTTAGTAGAACAGGCGCGAGATTAAACGAGCGTTACGCTACGGAGCATGCGCGGTGTCACTTCACTTAGCAGCGCGAGGAAGCCGCTCGTTTGCGAGCCTCATTGTCGCGGTCACGCGCCGCGCGCTCCCATCACCTCCGCCGCGTTACTACTGAACAGAGGGAGAGACTTCACGCGCTTCACGTTTTCGGCTTCTTTTAAAACAAACAAACAAACACACTATGTTTCGTTGTAACCTGACACAAGCGACTTTTTCGTTCAGGTTTAAACCTTAGAAATATCTGTTTTTTCGAAATTAATTAGCAAAAGACAAAACAAACAAAGATGCCTGAGTTGATATCAGTGGACGAGTTCATCGCGGAGACTTTAGAGGACTACAGCTCTCCAACAACCTCCTCGTTCATCACCAAAATGACCAGCTGTCGCAATTCCGTTAGCAGTATTGAAGAGGTAGGATGTCACGGATCCCTGCTGTAGTGTAAATGTTAATCAGAGCTGATCTGCCAGCTGTGTGTAGAGAGATAAAGTGCGCTTATCGAGTAAGTCCTGCGTGGTGCGTCTATAGGTTTAGTTCTGGCTCTAAAGCCCATCATAATAAACAGCGGTATATACAGTATAGTATGTGATTTTAGACTTCTTTGGTGCTTTCACCACTAACCCGGGGATGCGATCTAACCTGGAAACGCGCTCCCTTTAATTCTGACGCGGCTTCTCTGTTCCGCTTTAGGCAGCTCGGAGCTCTTTGTCCACTTTGTCTACTGGATTCCGTGTATATGTTACTGTCTGTACAGACATGCGGTATGTTTTTGGGATTCCCATGAACAGCCATCACCAAAGACACATGTATTCATTTGATCAGAAGACAATAGGGATGCGACAGAGGGAATTCTGCACGGCCTTTGTTATGAGCAGTGAATGTGCTCCTGTTAGATGTTATGCTGCCTGCTCTGTTAAGGGGAGATGAGCTGGACCTACATTTGTCTCTCACTCTGATGAATGCATGTTTAGGTTTTAGTGCAAAAAAAGATTTTCTTTTATTCAGATTTGCTATGTTGTCTTCCAGTTTTATTAGGTGTAAACACATTTTCCTTACAGGACAAATATGTATCACATATTCTACTCACTCATTCACTAATATTAAGTAGGTCAATTTTTTTGCCACCAAAACAGTAATAACCTAAGTGGACCCAACATTAACCTTTTCCACAATTCGAGCTACGTTAGTTCTTCCAATGGATTGGACTACACGGACCAGTCTTCACTCCTCATGTGCATCAATGAGCCTTGGCTGCCGGTTCCCCGGTTTTCCTTCCTTGGATCACTTTTGGTACGTCCTGACCATCTGAACATCCCACAAGACCTGCAGTTTTGGACTTGCTCTGACCCAGTTGACCCAGTTGCTCTGACCCAGTTTTCCACATCTCGTTAAAATGGCGACTGTAAATGGGTGGGATATAGTGTATTAGGCAGCAAGTGAACCCCTTTTTCCTGAAGTTGATGTGTTGGATGCAGAAAAAATGGGCAAGCGTAAGGATTTGATTTTGACAAGGGCCAAATTATGATACCTAGAGGATTGGGTCAGAGCAACTCCAAACCTGCAGCTCTTGTAGGATGTTCCTGGTCTGCAGTGGTCAAGACATACCAAAAGTGATCCAAGGAAGGAAAACTGGTGAACTGACGACTGGGTCATGGGTGGCCCGGGCTTACTGATGCACATGGGGAGCGAAGTCTGTTCCAATAGAAGAGCTAATGTAGATCTAATCGAGGAAAAAGTTAATGCTGGTTGTGATAGAAAGGTGTCAGAACACACAGCGCTTCACTGTTATGGTGGCAAAAGAGAAGACTTACTCAATATTAGGCTGGTGGTCATAATGTCATGGCTGCTTGGTATATTGTTTAGATAATTTATGTTGCGTAAGCTGTTGTGTGTATGTTTGTTTTGTATTAATGTCCTGATTGATATAGGTATCAAGTAGACCAATATATGATAATCAATTCAACAACACATTTTTGCCAAGTACAAAAAAAAAACCATCAACCAGCATTATGCAGTCTCAAGCCCTCCTCTTGAAGATGTTGTGCCATTTTTACACCAGATTGCAAAATGCATTCTATGTCTTACCCAGGTCAATAAGCTTGGCGACTTCCTCAAATTCTAGCAGATATGTTAGATTATCAGGTAACCATGGTGATGACCTAGGCTGTGAAAATCATTGTGAACTGAACAGCATAGCACATTACATGCTCAATGATTTGAGCATCATCTGAGAGGACTGATCCCACTGTCTCTAGTGAACTCAGCACATTTATAGCCTGAGGGGTTTAATGGTACAAAGGAACATGTCTGCTTAGAAAATCTATAACTCTATATTGATTGCAGAACAGTGGCTCTAGTGCGTATCTTAAGGCTAGTCATTATTAGAGACAACTGTAATCTCAGATCAGATCACATGAGAAAAGTTGATTAGATTAAATGGATTAGTGCTCATCAAGCTAAGGCTGGATACTTTTAAGAAGCGTGACTTACTGAAAGTAGTGCCATTTTATGGTTTCATTCTAATGTTGTCTAGAGCAGCGATTTTATGCATTTTGTCACCACATTATCATCTTTTATGTTTGAAACCACATGAGTCCCACATGTTCTGTCTATAGAACCTGTAAGTTGAAATTCATATTGCATATTAATATATGAAATCAAATATGTCAGTTGATAATTTTTGTATTATTTACTACTGTATGGATGATTTTAAACTGTCTTGAGTTTAGATCATTTGGGATTAGCAGAGGTACTGTGTGTGGGAATACATGACTTGTAATCGGAATGTTTAAATAATACACATCACACGCACCAAGTATGTATGCCTGCATGCCTGATGCCATTCAGTATTATTACAGACATACAACATAGACTATTATTATTATCAACTTCCCCTTGCAAATGGAAATCCCCCAGGGTGTACTGGTGAGTCGCTCTCTCCTTCCGCTACAGTGGACTGGCTCACTTGTTCTGCAATGAAACCATAAACTCTTCCGTCCCCCTAAATGTGGATTTCTTCACATTGCTGTCTGGTTCACATGCTGTTCTCAAAAACATCAATCCATGATTCATGAAATCATTCAATCTCTGGATCTGTTGGTTCCAGTTTTGTAAATTGTGCTGAAAGACAGAAAAAATGCTGCACAGATGGAAGGCGAATGCTTTAATTATTACATACTTCCAGTAATACAGTTCCCTCTGGAACCATGTGCAAAAGCCTTTAGTCATAGTTTCTGTTTATTTAATGAGAAAGCACAATCTTACGCTAAATCATTATGCTTTGGTAGGAGTATTATTTAATTTAATTTATTTTATTTGGGACTCGTGCATATACAGTACATGTCATTTATATAGTTTCAGTCAGATTAGATTAAAAATGGTACCTTTAATGTTTATTGCTATTAATGCTTAAAGTAGGATTTTTGGTAAATATAAACAGATGATACTGTACTGTACACTTACTGTACATATAATAATATAAAAATACCTGAGTCAACGAAGCCCAGAGAATGCGTAATACATACAAATGTCACACTGAAAGCTAGACCCTTTGGTTGGTTTGAGGAACAAAAGATTTAACTGTGCTGAGCCAAGTATTCTCTCTGACCATTGTGCGTAGTCAGGGAACTGTGAATTACACATATAAATACAGGCGAATTCTGGAACCAGGCATGAAAAAAAACACGTGTCAGTGAAAATTTACATACTGTATACTTACAGGTACAAGCTGATAGAGAAAAGCTCAATGTGAACCTTAGTAATGTAACATTTGAAGCACCCCGCTTGATTATAAGAGACTAATATGCTCATTATATTTTAATGGAAATTAAACTGAAAAAAAAAGGCCTAGGACTATGTCTTCAACTTTGCCCCAGGACATACGCAGTCATGTGTGAATATACTTAAATATAAGTCACTAACCACTAACATTTCTTGTTGTTTTTGAGTTCTTATTATATCCAGACAGATGACTAACAAGCTCTACCATATTGTGACCTTAAACCATTGCATGAACACTATAGGAAGAGACAGAAATGGTTTGCTTGCCATGAAAATCTCATTAGTCTCGATTTGCTTTCGTTAAAGTCTAAGCTATTTGCACAACAGTACTCTAGTGTAGCCTGCCAAAGTATAGGATAACAACCACGACTTGGTTGGCTTAATTGAGTTAAATAGTAGTTTCCAGTTACCATCTTATCCTCAAACGATTGCAACATAAGCCATTGTGTTTCTGGTTCAACTACAGTACAGACCAAAAGTTTGGACACACCTTCACTCATTCAATGTGTTTTCTTTATTTTCATGGCCATTTACAGTACATTGGTAGATTCTCACTGAAGGCATCAAAACTATGAATGAAACGTTTATGTACTTAACAACAAAAGGTAAAATAACTGAAAACATGTTTTATATTCTAGTTTCTTCAAAATAGCCACCCTTTGCTCTGATTACTGCTTTGCACACT
>JAQMYL010000016.1:13176031-13190912 GCA_030014365.1 Clarias pachynema | reverse complement strand
TTGATGCCTTCAGTGAGAATCTACCAATGTAAATGGTCATGAAAATAAAGAAAACGCATTGACAGATAGATGAGAAGTTGTGTCCAAACTTTTGGCCTGTACTGTATGTGGAAGCTTTATTTTAAGAAATATCTCTGAGAACTTGAATATTTCACCTAAAGTGAAACAAAGATACAGTTTACCTATATTTTCTTCTAGCAATACACCGTTAATGCCTTTTTCGCACCTTTTGTATTTTTAAAGTGTGAACAAGTTTCATCTCACAGTCAATAAAAACCCTAAAAGGCTAATAATAGTGTAAATGTTTGAAATGCACAGTGGAAAGACTGGTTTACTCTGATCTGTTTGCTTTTCCACCCTCTTAAAACCCAGGCTCAGGACTGAACCAGCAAAACCCTTGAACTTTGAGGCAGCAGTGCCTATAGGCTTCTGGCTTTACAATTGAACTGGAAAACAACAAACAAGTGATATTACCCCCCTGATGTGGTAGAAAATCCTTTTTTTTGAAAGGCATAATTAGATTCATCATGAATGAACTACCACAAATATAATGTCTTTGGTTTCCAAATAAACTATGTCTGAGAAGAAAGTAAAAAATGTATTTATTATAATTAGCCTCTATAAGCATACAGTATATGCAGTGGAATGATATATACCATCAGGTACTGTATATGGCGTATAAAGGCTCTGTATACAGGGATACGTATATAAAGTGCAGAGCAGTGTAGCATGCGTGACAAAAACTATGCACAAACTGAACGGATTGTGAACTGTTCTGAACAGTTGAACATCATTAAAAGCATAAACAGTGAGGTGTATACAGTATGTAAGCAAACAAAAAAATCTGGAAAAACAGCCCTCACTGGTATACACTTTGTTTTTTCAACCAAATGAAGCCTGAACCATGGGCTGCTGCTCTAGGAAATGTTTATTTTTTCATGACCTATACAAATGGGCATCAGATAACTCAGATAAAACTTTTTAAATTAAAAGTTATAAAAGTTATGTTATTGTCAGTATAGTGCTACATATATGATTAAGTCAGAAGACACTGACATCAGCCATCAGCACTTTAACACACTGCGGATCATGCTGTTTATACAGAGAGGATGAGTGGCAGGAGGGAGATAACTGCAAACGGAAATTCTCTTCTGTTTAGGGTTGAAGTTACAGCTTAGTGGCTGAAAGTCATGAAGTCGTCATGTACCTATGCTGTTGTTAAGATGCACTTAAATTCATTTAAATGCTTTCCACAATGATCTCGTACTTTTCAGCAAACTATTATGAACAAAGCTTTGCATTGCACTGCTCAATTCTGTTTTAAACTAATACTTTTATATGCGATTTTAACATTGTGCATTTAGTGGCTCATCTACTCAGTTATATAAATATGCAATATTACCTCCAACTCAGTTAAAGCAGATTAAAAAGTACCGTAGAAACAAAATCAGTCCCTAATGCTGTTGGTCTTAACATTTTGATTATGCCTCATACACAATAACAATGATGGAAGTCTCAGTTGTTGTCTATAATGCGTTTACCATTTCCTCTGTGTGTTCTTATTTTATGCTCTAATTACTTTTTTGCACACATCAATGCTTTTCTTAACATCTGTTAGGTATAGCAATAATATGACTGTTACACAAATATTACAACATTATAGTTACTAAGCATAACCCATAGGAAGGCACGTTTGTTTGTTTGTTTTTTGTTTTTTTGCATGATTTGCTGAAACAGGAAATGTTTCTGCAAAGGTTTGTTCCATGTGGTTATTCTTTGCTCAATAGGCTCACTGTAGTGCTAGGAACATTTCCTATGGAAGCCTTTTCCCAGCATTTGAAAGGAAAATTACTACTGTACATGTAACGTCACGATTTCATTAGATACTAACCAAAATAGGATGTGGCCAAAATCTGATTATATCTGAATTTAGTGCTCGAATTCTTAAAGCTGTCACACATCATGCTAGCTCTCCTTGAGTCATATACTAAACATACTCACTGTGAATCCCATTTAAGGTGATGGAAATTTAAGTTAACCACAAGCTTATCACAAAGCCTGGGACTCTCATATTGGAACAAGTCAACAGCATTTGACTTGTCTAAGGCATTACCATAGATATTATCCTGTTTGGTTAGAATTCTTTTTTTTTTTTATATGAAAATGTGAGTTTATTTTTATAACGTTTGGAAAACTGGCAGTTATGGGCTGGGGTTATGTGACACAAAAATCAGCTGACGACCTGAATGTCCAGGTTATCCCAACTGTGGAGTTTTTATTTTATTCCTCGATAGCATGGACATATTCCTGGACTCAAATCTTGAAAGAATGTTTCTGTGAGCATAAGGGATCATTTTTACACATGAATTGACCACTATATTGCCGTAGTCAAAGTTAAAGGCGGATAAATGAATTTGTAGGGTGTGCTAATAGAACATGCAGTTTGGAACATTTAGGTTTGTTTTGTACATAACAACACTTTATTTGCACAGAATGCATTCTAATTACTTCTGGAAAAAAAAAAAACACACTTGCAAACTACTTTGTACGAAAGTGTTTTCTTTTCTCCCAGAACACCCAATTTAACATTTTTTTTTTCTGAATAGAATTAGGTACGAGGTAATTAAGCAAAGTAAACACTAAAATCTATAGATTAGGGCGTCCTTGAGGACCAGGGTTGGGAACCACTGATATAGAGGATGTGACTGTCCACAGAAATGGTGATGATATTTTTTGCACATTTTACTTGCTTGTATTCTATTAGGTCCAATTACAAGTTGCCTGACTTTGGCAAAGCTCTGATAATGTCCTTGAAGTCCTTAATTATTGGCCCAGTTTTCTTGCAGTAGAGACAATGGTCAGTCCATTGAGCATTTCCTGGCTCACTGTCGAGCGCATCTAGTTCCATTTTTGCCGAATTACCCGCTCACCTCCAGGCATAGTCAGCGTTAATGTGATTGACCATATGTTTTTGACTGAACCATTCTCACAATATCAGAATATCTTAGAACTATCTCAATGGTCAAAAATCATGCACAATAATTAGTTTCGGGGGTGTGCATGCGTGCACGTGTGTTGGTCAGGTGACTTAATGCAAATGTGATAATGAGTTCTGACATACTGTATAGTCTTCCTGTTTTCAGAGGTTTTGAGGCATGAATTACTGTGGCCTTAAACACATGATCTATTATCCATGTTTACCATGAACAACCTATTTCAGTGAAATTCCATTTGCTTTGTAGGCTTTGGACTGTGACCGTACAGTATTGCAGAAAATGAAGAAGGCTTCCAAAGGCAAGCATGGCTCAGGTCAAGGTAACATCGCCGATGTTCTATAATGACACGAATTTATACTTCAGTTAAAATAGCTGTGTGTATAGAAAAAAATGTCTTAGAGATTAGGAGGCAGAGGAGAACCAACAGTCATCAAAACTACTGGGATAAGTTGGCATGCCCAGACAGGAATCTGTTGGTTTAGAGAAAATGTCATTACTGCTTGCTGTGTGTAGCATATCTTTGTTAATACTTCACTAACCATAGACAAAGCCATACCAACAGGTTTTCACAATCTTTAGCATGATTGCACTTTGTATGGTAATGTTTCCAACATTTCTTTAACAAAAATAATTAGAAATTTAAAATTGCTTTACTTTGCCATTTTACCATGTTTTTAATTTCCATTTGCTTTCCCTCAAGAACACATATCGCAGTTGGAGCTGTATATCAACTCCATGGAGAAGCTGGCTGTCAATTTTCGCAACAACGGAGAGCAGGAAGTGGCCTCTGCCTTTATTAAGTTCGCGGAATTCTCCAAAGAGCTCCTGACACCAATGAAGAACTTGGTTAGTCATTGAGGGAGAGAAACACCCTCTGGCCAGCACGATGCCCACACTGATGTAGTTATTGTGTGAATTGGACTGATAAAACTCCATTTTTAAAACTGCAAACAATTAAGTTCCCAGTTTACAGTTACAGTATTAAACTACAGCTCACAGGCTCAAATTTAAGCCTTTTGTCCAAAGAAAGATAATGCTGTTTATCATATACTGTATTTTTTTTGTTAAGCTCTGCTTTCTGTAAGACTTTATTGGTTGGTTGAGACTTGAGCCACAATGATTGTTTACATTTCCTCCCATAGTTAAAGAGCATGCTCCACAATATCAACTTTTTCCTGGACTCATTGGTGAAAGGGGATTTGAAAGAGGTCAAAGGGGTATGTTTAAAAAGTCACATGTGGTGTCTCTGAAATGCTGTATCTGTTCTTGTATCTGTTCTTGGGAAAGTACTGCTTGAAGGTTATTTCACAGCTATGCTTCTGTGTTTCTGTTTTGTATTTTTGACATAACATCAACCACTGGATGATCCTTAGATGCTGACTGAAAATTGATTTATATAGAAAAAAAGGAAATGGATCTGTTTCGTCCCCTACAGATATCTATATAGACTGATATATCAGACACTAAATGTATTCATAAAAATCTTGTTTCTCGTACTGAACATACGTTAGCATACGTAGTAGTTTATGACTATATAGTATACACATATGTACTGTACATAACTCATTATCTGGTGCCACCTAGGAGACGAGCAGCTGCCATTTAATTCTTGTTCCTCTCAAGGTTTCTTTATCTTGACATCTCCTGGGAGATTTTCCTCACCTACAGTGGCAAACTCATTTTTAATCTAAATTGAATTTTTTAAGCTACTTTTGTGATCCTGACTCTAATTAAAAGCGCTATACAAATAGAATAGAATCAAGGAGGATTGGATTGAAATTCCTCAAGTTTATTGGGGCTTTTCTTGTTCTATCATTAAATGAAAAACATCTATTTCTAAAACTTCTTTTCCCCTAGGATCTGAAGAAGCCATTTGACAAGGCATGGAGGGATTATGAGAATAAATTGTGAGTATAGCTCTGCTGTATTAATTTATAAGGTTCTGCGATACTGACACTATACAGTAAATGAAATGTATACACACAACTCAGCCATGACATTACAACACAAAATATCATGCTCAGTATGATATTTAGGCAGCTCTGGCCCTTTGAGGCATGACTCCACAAGGGATATGGTGTGATGTCTGCCAGTTGGCATTGGGTCCTTTGGGTGCTGTAACATTTATATGATTGGACTTGTTAGTCCATCTCATCCCATGGCTGATTGATTGGATGGGGATCTGGGGAGTTTAGAGGCCAGGCTAGCAGCTTGTGGTGCACTGGGTGTTCTGGTAAATTTCTATTGTGGCCAACATTAACTTTTTTTTTTTTGATGAGTTGTGCTGCTTTGGCTTTTCTTTGAGATTGGACTGTACAGGCTGACCTTGAGTACCTATGATCCGGTTTACTGGTATATAGTTTTACTGGTATATTGTTGATAATCATGTTAATGTGTTAATGTTAGTGGACAGGGGTAGCTTAGTGGTTAAGGCGTTGGACTATGGTTCGGAAAGTCCCAGGTTCAAACCCCATGACTACCAAGTTGCTAAACAAGGCCCTTAATCCTCAGATGTATAATGAGGGAAAAAAATGTAAGTTGCTCTGGATGAGGGTGACTGCCAAATGCCGTAATATTATGTGGCGTTAATCTTCTGGCTGATCGGTCAATATAATCTTCTATACATATAATAAAACTGTAAAGTTGGTGTCTGTACATTGAAGATATTTGCGAAAAAATAATTTGGGTGGAGGTAAGATGAGTAATTGAACAGATCAAGACGTTTTTTGGAATTTTCGTCTGTTTGTTTGTGCACGAATCAATTAAAAACTACTGAACGAATTTTAATGGGGTTTTCACAGATGTATTTGGTCGCGGCTGAGGTAACATGTAGGGTTTGTTTTATTGCAATGCCTATTAATTAAAAAAAGAGAAAAAGAAAAATGCTTCCTTCCTTTATGAGCAATAACGGACTGTTCCAGCGAGAACAGTGTTTTCAAGTACAGAGCATGCCACACAGCAACTGCCAAGAGCTAGACTAACAAACGAAGTGCTAATTAAAAACCTTTTAGTGACCATTTGTATGTGTTTTTGTTGCCAGTTTAGCATGTTAAGAATGCACGCGCCATTTAACACAGGTGCTTCATTAACATACATGGCAGGTGCAGTATAACTGTTTGTGCAAGTCTTATAACTGTCAGGAGTGTTCTGTTCTGTAAGTACCTGACATTGATGAATCATTTGTCTCTTTCAATTTAACAAAACAGAAATTGTCTTAAAATTTGTGGGTAAGCTGTGTAATAAATTTGCTTTATGCATCTTTCCTCCCATACATACTGTACAGTGTGTATTTGCTCATGTGTTGTTGTTGTTGACTGGAGTTCCTGCTTTGGTTTCTTTCATCTAGTCCTGTGATCTGGTCACTCACTTCCCATGTCACTGTCATAAGTTAAGACTTAAAAATTCCCACTGACTGTACTTCCCCTTGAAACCTAGCTTTTCTTAAAAAGTCAGTTTGTGTATTTCGTTGAAGAATAAAAATAATTGTAAATGGCCTTTGTGGTATGATATTTAGTAAAATGTATTCAACTCTCAGAATACTTCTAAGCTAACCTGCATGAAACCTGTGTCTTTTAAGCAATAAGATAGAGAAGGAGAAAAGGGAGCTGGCGAAACAGTACGGCATGGTGAGGACAGAGGTAAGCGGTGGAGAGATTGCTGAGGATCTAGAGAAAGAACGAAGAATGTTTCAGCTACAGATGTGTGAGGTGAGATCTCTCTCTCTCTATCTCTCTATCTTACACACACACAAACACATTTTAAGGAGCCAGTGTTATGCCTTTCTTAAAGTAATTGATATAACTGTATCAGCTCCCTCTTACATACACTTACATATCACTACATCATAATATCTTAATAATATAAAGTTGAATTGTCCTGAATTTGTCCACTCTTTGTGCTTACTACTCCTCTCATCCTCTTACGCAGTACCTCATTAAAGTGAACGAAATAAAGAGCAAGAAAGGTGTGGATCTGCTCCAGAACCTCATCAAGCACTACTACTCCCAGGGCAAGTAAGGCGTTTAACGTTGTCTCTATTTTGTCTTTTGCATCACATAACCATGTATGTTTTCATTCCACATAGGTCGTAACCTGTGAGGCGATGTTTTCTGTCTTGATCGGGCAATTACATAAAACTCCCCAATTCGTGCACCTTGTTGCCCGGTATTGTTCATATGAGCATGTACAAATCATTGCTTTAAACAGTATATAAACATCTGGATGAGTATGAAGTGTGAAATTTATTAATTAAATTATGAGCACTAATATGATTATTTGAATGCTTTTAAACAATTTATCACATGGAAATATCATGCAAATAAAGCACCTGTTCTTTATATTACCCCCACTGTTTGTATGCAAGTCATTGTATAATAGTTACAACATTTGATTTACATTTTATCCATCTTTTTTTATTACTGTTACATTTTCTTTTACCCATTGTGTGCATGTTCTTGTGGTATTGTATATTCTGCAAATTTTACATGAAAGTGCAGGGCATAGAAACATCTCCGTCTTTGGGTGCGCGATTAAAAGTCATTGATATTATCTCTCAGAGGGGAGGGATGAGAGGTACTTAGTGCTCCCACATTAATCACGGCTCTACAGCCAATCAGGGGCGTCTCTGAGTTCACGCAACTGGAAGGAGGAGATAGCTGGAGCTGTCCTCCGAGTGTGTTATGCTGCCCCCAACGGTGTGTGAGCGAGTAGTTTGAAAAGATTCGGCTGAAACATGTGATAGTCTTCGGCCCTCACGACTGAATGTGAGACCCCCTAGTGATGGAGAGGAATTGGATACGATTAAATTATGGAGAAAATCGGGGTAAAATCCTCCCCCCAAAAAAAGCAATTGATATATAATTTACTTTTTTATGAATGAAAAACCCTCACTCCTGTGAAATGTTGACAAAGCACATTAAAGATAAATGAATATGCCAGTATTTTCAAGGTGTGCATCTGGTAATCCTTGCACATACATGGTCGAACCCAGTAAATCAGCCTGGGCTTCGTCTGGGCCACAGACAAGCTTACTATACTCTACCATACTGTATATGATCATACCATGTACAGTATGATATGGTCTCTGGCTTGAAAACAGCCTCCACACTTCACTAATTGTACCAAACTTGGGGCTCAGACGACGTCTGGAAGAAAAAAACAAGTGTGAAAACACTAGGGAAAGAGGCAGCACTGCTTTTGTCTGTGGGAAGAGCTAACACACAGACTGCAAAAAAAGAAGCTGTAACTGAAAACCAAAGGACTTGTCCAGATTCACTGCATTTTGTCAATCGTGGAAATAATTTATAAAGATTACAAAAAAGATCAGTGAACATGTAACTGGCTCACAGTGTTAATTCCAAATAACTAGGCAAAGCTTTCCCATAACAGATGACACACAGCTCTATAAATAAGGAACACTCTCCGGAACTGAACTTCATTTGCATATCTTTTCTATCCCCTGTGCTGTCTGAAAAAGTGCTGAGTGGTTACTGCACTGATAACACCTGAGTTTCTTGTCTTTTCCTTTTGTCTCGTGTCTATCCGAGACCGTGTTTGACTGTACGGTGATTTTGTAAGGGAGGAGGGAGATGAGGAAAATGGTGGGTGGAGGATGAAAGATGAAGTGTTGAGGGAGGAAGGAGGAGAGAAATGGGGCTGCAGTAACAGCAAATCACTGGTGCTGTTTGTAATTACATTGGTTTCCTTTGTCAGTTTCTTTCAGGAGTGCTTGACTGCCACAGAGAAGCTAAAGCATTATGTTGACACTCTTACTGGAAAACTCAGCTCTGTGAGTGCATTTTTACATTAATAAATACATCTCTTGATTCAAATTGTCTTACAAGTCATACGATTGTACGTGCACAAACTGTCACAGTGAAATCTGCAAGAGATTTAGTGCTCGTCCATGGTAACTGTTTCTGAACTTTATGACTGCTTATAAGATTATTTTCCCCGTCATATTTTTCTTTTCGTTTCTTTCCTTCTTTTTGAGTGGATGGCCTAAACAACTTGAGCTAACATGATGAAAATCTGTGAAAAGAGCTATAGTCTGCCAGTTAGCTCATAGTGTTAGAACCCAGGTGCATTGTTACCTCTAATATCATTCTGCCAAACAGCATCATTTGTGTGTGTATGTGTGTGTGTGTATGTGTGTGCGAATGTGTGTTAAACTGAGAGAGAGAGAGAGTGAGACTAGGACAGCTTATCAGCATTCAAAGGAGCTCTCATTCTGCAGCTGCCACAAGCAATAAGACTTAGTTTTAAATGTACCAGTAGATCAGTCATTAAACTCTTTCAGCTCCATTTCAGCTGTTACATTTTTATGAACAAGTTGACGGCTAAACAAGATAAGCGCCATTTTCTGAATTTTACTCATTTTGGCAAATGTTTTCAGAACCACAAGAAAGAAAAAGAAATTTGCCTATAACTATATGAAAATTGTTATATAACCTTGCTTTAGAATCTATAAACATGCACTATTCAGGCAGACCATGACATCGCAGCATCGCAGCTGCATTTTACAGCAATTGGTTCTTTCTGTCACTGTCACATTGGTGAACAGAAACTACATGCTGTACGAAACAGATCCTGCCATGAGTGAACCAAATCAGGTGTAATGTAAAAATAACCCTAATAAAAGTAAGCGTAAATTAATATCTGCAATATTTTCTGTGAAATACAACAGTGGCGACACAGTGGCTTAGTGGTTAGCACTGTCACCTCCATTGTCCGGGTTCGATTCCCGGACAGGCTCGATTCTCGCCTTTGTGTACATGGAGTTTGCATGTTCTCCCCGTGCTTGGTGGGTTTCCTCCGGGTACTCCGGTTTCCTCCCACAGTACAAAGACCTGCAGATTAGGCTAAGTGGTGTTCCCCAAATTGCCTGTAGTGTGTCAATGAATGTGTGAGTGTCTGTTTGTGAGTGCTGAGATAGATTGGCATCCCGTCCAGTGTGTACCGCGCCTCGTGCCCTAAGTCTCCTGGGATAGGCTCCAGGCCGCTCGCCTCCGTGTATATGGGAAAAGGCGGTTTAGACAATGAGTGAGTGAGTGAGTGAAATAAGACAGGATTTTACAGGCATCACAAAGTTTTGACCTTCACCCCACTGAAGCTCTTAAGGGTTTACTGAGTTTGTGGGAACAATAATCCAAGCTAAAAGCGGTCCAACAATATTTTTGTTTGAGAAGTTGAATGTACAACTTTTTACGATGTATCTCTCTCTGTGGATCTTATTGCTTTCATACTAAATTAATTCCCTCAGCGGTTTTTCCTTCCATTTGTATCTAAATTAGGCTTTATCATCAGCAAAATTATATATTTCGTAATGTTCAAAATAGTTATGCATTTTTTTAAATATACCGCAAATTCGTAGTCATGCTTCATGATCACATGTAAAAAAAACTTAGTTATGCATACCTAGCAGGACATCTTGTCCTATGAAGGAAATGTTGTGGGGTTAATGTCTGCTTTTGTGTGTGTGGGTGTGTGTGTGTGTGTGCAGATAAAGCATAGTCAAGATGAAGAGAAGAGGCAGCTTGTGTCTCTCAGGGACCAGCTAAGACCTGCCTTGCAACTTGAACTTAAGGAGGTGATCACTTACACACTTACTCTCACTCAACATGGCATTAGTAAGCATTATTTATTTCTTAATACTATTCCCTAATACATTCTGTGGTATATTTTAGTCTTCTCCTATATCGCACTGTCCAAAGTGTTTCATGATGAAATTTGATTTATTCAAACTAATTTGTAGCTTTCAATATTACAGACATATTAAACATATTTATGGGTTTAAATAACTCTGTTATGTTTCTGCTTTTACATGTTTAAGTTTCACTTGTGTGCAAAAAATGGCAAATGGTACTTAATTAATTTTTCTTATGCAATGTATTGATTTTTATAAAAGGGTTAATACCTCTAGCCTTTTTAAAAGGTTTTTCTGTTATTGGGGAAATAATTAAGGGTTCCCCGAAGAGGGAGAACCTGAAAACCCCACTAGGAGGCAATTTGGGAAGGAGTATCTGATTGACTTTTATTAGCCATAACCAAGTGATTTGCTACAAATAAAATAATGATTCTGTTATATGTAGTAGGAACATCTACATCTACAGGAAATGTTTACCTCATGAAGCTAGAGCAATTTGTTGGCCTTGTAGTTTGTTGTGGGATCCTGGTAAGAGGTAATGCAGTTTTTAACCAAAAATCGTTTTGTGCTAAGAGTTGTTGACAGAACTTATTTCTGGTCAGGGACAGGGAAGGAATGGTATATACCCGACTAAAATAGCAATACACTAGAAAACCAATTTACAGGAAATGCAAGATTGTCATTGGGCAACACTGACTGTTGGGAAACATTAGCTGTATATCGACTGAGCCGAGTTAAGGAGAACTATACTTATACTGGGTGGAGCTTCCCTTTGCTCTCAAAATAGTCTCACTCCTTTTTGGTATGGGTTCCACATTATGTTGCAAACATTTCTTTACATTTTTACTCAATGTCCCTGTAATTGCATCATACATTTCCTACAGATTTTTGGATGCACTTTGATGGTGCAACTCTCCTGTTCTCCTTACATGTCAAAAGTGACTGGAAAGGCCGATGAAAAACACTGTCATGTTCATGAATCTAGTTTGAAATTTTTACATTGTGAAATCGTGCATGTTCATACTGGATTTAGGCGTCGGAAGATGAAGGGATGCCATAAGGGCATGCAAATTGTCATCAACAATAATAAAGTATGTTTTGGCATCCCACACCATTATAGACACAAGGCAGATTGGATCATTGCGTTCATGTTAATGGTGTCAAAACTTGATCCTACCTGCAGAAATCGAGATTGATCTGACCAGACAATGTTTTTCCAGCCTTCAACAGTAGTTTTGTTCAGCCTGTGCCTCAGAATTCTGTTCTTGGCTGATAGGAGTAGAACCCGCAATGGTGCTGTTGTAGATGTTGTAGTTCCACGTCAAGGTTTAAAGAGTTGTGGATTCTGAGATGCATTTCTGCTCACCATGATAAGTTATTGTGGCCTTTCTGTCAGCTTAAACTAGACTCTCAAATACAAGATTGACAGATTGACAGATTGACAGAATTACCACTTACTTTTTTCTTGATCACACTCTTGAGAATGTTGTGTATGAAAAGCCCAAAGTCACAGAAGTCACATTTTCTCCATTTTAATGCTGGCCTGTACGGTATCTGCATGATAGTATGCATTGCTCTGTTGCCACCAGATTGACTGGCTGTAAATATGTAGGTGTAACAGTGTTCCTTATAAAGTGTTTATTGAGTGTATATCTACTAAAGTTACAGACAATTTACCATGTACAGTACTTTGAATTTAATTGCCAACGTATATTTTACTCTCAATGCACCCGTTCAGTCTAGGAGGGTAAGTTCTCTTTTATGATTCTCTATATGCAGTGGTAGATTTGTAGAAATTAAATAACGAGAAGTGACTGCATGCTGCAAATTTGTTTGTCTAATCTATTGTCTCCATTGTATTGTAATGTAGCTTAGTGCCAAGTGCCAAGTTACACTTCATCCTGTGACTTTTTAATGTTCCTGCCTTTCTTGTGTTATGAGGAATGAAAGACATTGCATTTGTGTCTTTCAATTAATGAATATAAATAATTAATGAGACGTGTGTGTGTGTGTGTGTGTGTGTGTGTGTGTGTGTGTGTGTGTGTGTGTGTGTGTTTGCTGTAGGATTCTTTAAGTAAACAGCATGTGTACAGTATGCACCAACTTCAAGGCAACAAGAAATATGGAACAGAGAAATCAGGCTACCTCTATAAGAAGAGTGATGGGTAAATAAATGTGTTTTTAGTGTTAGTTCAGTGTTTTCGAATGACTGTTTCCGAGCATATTCTTTCTACGTCTTAATGTATTGATTGCAATTCATCTTCAAGTTTGTAAAGTGAAACTGATTTGACCCTGGTGTTGATATTATAATAGGAAATAGCTTTCCAACAATGAGAACTGATAACACAGAAGTGAAAAAGAAATAGCTTTTCATGGCCTCTACAGTATATTAAGATTAGTGGGTTGTGATTCATGTGGTATGTGTTGTAATTATATTTCTGCCTGCCACAGGTTGAGAAAGATGTGGCAGAAAAGGAAGTGCACTGTGCAGAACTGCTATCTCACCATCGCTCACGGAACTGTAAGCAGAAGCACTTCATCTGTGGCATATCGGAGAGTTTTACCCTAAACAAGCACGTGCTGTTAATAAAATAAAATTGGCAATTTAAAATACACTTACACAGCAGTGGTACTGTACTGTATATATCATGCATCATTTATATATTAGACAGCTGTTTATCAACTACTTGTTTTATGAATAACAAGGAAAGTTTAATGGAAAAGCTTTTCGCTTTAAACGTTGTGTGATATTGTGTTCTCTTCAAGCCAAATAAACCACCAGCCAAACTGAACCTCCTGACCTGCCAGGTCAAACCCAGTCTGGAGGACAAGAAATGTTTTGACCTCATTTCTCGTAAGTAATAATGGAACTCTTCAAAGGAACTCTTCTGCCAATTTTATAATATAGTGCACTGTACTGTATTATAACCTGGATTTAAACAAATAAATCACTGACATAAGTATGTAACTGTGATTTCATGCATCCTGCTGCACTTAAATAATAATATCAGTGATACTAGACATGCAAAAACTGATATATGAACAAATGTTCTCTTATTTTGGATCCAATCCATGATTTTTTTAAAATATACATTTATTTATACCCATTAATTTTCACCAGTGTTTGCTTTATTTTTGCCCTGTTCCTGGTGGTTGAGAGCACTCTTATTATTTTTTTTTTGTCGGATGCACGGAAACAGTTTTAAAATTGAGAAAGATAGGAAATGCATCATAGAGATTGTATTCGTCTTTTGATCTCAGTTAACACTATTAAAACCTTTGAATGCTTGCGAGCGTTCTGCTTCTGAATGGTATACAGATCGAAACACTTTTTTTTTTTGTTTAACTGTGTGTTCCTGAGCTGACATGGCATTCACAGCATCACAGATCGTATTCCATTGCATAGATAAGGATCACATGTTTATTTACATTACTTAGACTTCACTACTGCTGTAGTTCTTTTTCTTTTTACTACTTTTCTTCTCTGACATCTCTCCAATTCTAAAGCCCGATTTGCACACGGCGCAACATGCACCTGCCCTTATATGGTGTTTAAAGGAATTAACCATACTGATTACAGCATAATCCTATGCTAATCCTACAGTATGCGCCTCCAATTTAAGATCAAGTGGGTTTTATCGTTCAGCTCACCTGGGTAAGAGCAGATTGGAAAAGATAAGAATGTTTGGTGCATCTGGTGTTGATTTCTTTTATTTCTGTTATTTCTTTTCTTAACAGAAAATTGAAGAAAATTTTAAATGAATGTTACTGCATGAGCCCCATTGCTTCTTACAATCTGTGATACAATAATTTTTTACACTAAGAGTATTATGCTAAATATTCCGTTAAAAACATGCAAAAACTATTATTTTGGACCCTTTTATGTACTTATCTAATTGAGTGTTTAAGTCAGAGAGAGTCCACCCTCTCTCAGTACAGTTTTAAAAAATGTGATTATGATTAATGCAAGGTTTTTTGTTCATGTGTGTCTTTGTTGCAGATGACCGCACTTATCACTTTCTCACAGAGGATGAGCCTGACTGTGTCGCGTAAGTCACACCTTAAGGAATGGTCGAGATGTGTCGATGGTAGTCCTGTTTTATCATGTGCAAAGAAAATATGAATAATAAAAAGTAATGAAATTGTGAAAACCTACACTACCGTTCAAAAGTTTTAGAACACTTGCAAATTTCTTAGTTTTTGTTTAGTGATTTATTTTCTACATTCTACAACAATACTG
>JAQMYL010000016.1:13160558-13175931 GCA_030014365.1 Clarias pachynema | reverse complement strand
GTAGAAAGAAATAAAAATCAGGAACCATCATGGAGTTAGAAAGTGTTCTAAAACTTTTGAACGGTAGTGTACATACACAAATAAAAGCCATATCTGCAAGTGGTACTTAAAGACAGAGATATTTGACACTCAGGGGCAATTCAGAGTTGTTCAAGGAAACCCCAACCAGTAAACTGAGCACAGGATCAAGCCAGGGACTAAAAAACCACTAGGTGGCAAGTTACCTGATGCACAAATGTATTGACCAATAATAACACAATGTAGATTAGAATAAAAAATCAAGAAAATATAAATCAGCCAAAAACAATAAAGGCAATATATAAAGACTAAACTAAAAACAGACGCTAAACACTTTTTAAATTCTTCTACACTAGGTGTAAATTCCAGTTATTCTTCAAAGATTATTTTTAAGTCTCACTACAGTGGGACTTAGTGGAAAATGGCACAGTAATGAGAGGAAGGAATGTCTAGGCTCAAAGATTTGTGCTGGGATTTTAAGGGTTTAGGGTGATGCAAAGTTTGTGTTTAAATCAAAGTATTGCATTTACCCAGTGAAGCTATCTGTGTGCTCTGTAATAAAGAAGTGAGCTTTTTGGTAATTCCAAAACACCCACCCACCCACACACACACCCACACACCCACACACACACACCCACACACCCACACAGAAGAGAAGAGCAGATCTCTTACATATTTATTATAACTTCCTCAAATGAGTTTCCATGTGCTGTGATTAAACTGTTTTTGTGATTAAAACTCCTGTCTTCTAATAGCAAGTTCCCAAAGTGCCTGTAGTGGGTGTCGAGTTATCTGGGAATTTGAAGCCATTAGCCAACTACAAGGGACATGAGGATCAACTCTGGAATCACGTTTTAATTCTTGTGTCTGACAGCTTTGCAGGTTACAAAACAAATGTTCAAAGTAGATTCAACTAAGTGGTCGATAACCTTAAATGAAAAACCACAAAAAATTTACATCACTATTTTTGATAAATAACAGTTAAATCACTACTTTTAATAAATAATTCTAATAAATATTAGTTAAATAAAATGTAAACAAATACAACAAAATAATTTAACTAAGCTTAACACATACTATTCCATTAACCCTTTAGGAAACATGTAATACATACACAACATCATATTACATTTTTTGTCTCTAAGACTCCTGAGATCCAGGGGCTCCAGGCCCCCCGCGACCCTGCAAACAGGACCCTGTATAAATGCTGAATAATAAATGAATGAATGAATGAATGAATGATAACCACACAATTTGAAAAAGGCTGTTAGAATTGAATATATCAAAAAAGAATAACGTTTCAGCATTTAAACAAAATAATGCACATAAATGCATACATTGCAAGTTTTGAAAAACAGGTAAACATTGTTGGATCCTTTTTAAATAGAAATATCTTTTGAAATGTTTTCCTTGAAACATGTCCTTTATGAATATCATTCTACTTAAGTATCTTACTGAATATATATACTGTTCAGGTGGATTTCGGTGCTGACCAACAGTAAGCAGGAAGCACTGAATGTCGCTCTGGATGAGCACAAACAGACTGCAGGAAGCAGCTTAGAGGATCTGACCCGGGCGATCACCGAAGATATCCTTCGCATGCCGGGCAACAACGTCTGCTGTGACTGCGGTGCTCCAGGTGCTCCATCTCTACAATGCACTGATTACAGCTGTCTGAATGCTACTGCTACAATGTTTGTTGCTGATATTTAAAAACACTATATATAAACATAAAATGGAAGAAGCCTAACAGAAATCTGGAAGTAGCTTTAGATTCCAAATGAGCCAGATGTGACAGATGGCATGAAGAAGAACCCTGAAGAGGAACCAGACTCAAAAGGGAACATAGCAACTTCTGAGTGCTGCCACATAGTGGCATTTTTATTATTAGAATGTAGTAAAAGTAGTAGAGTACCTGCTTTCAAATGATATGCAGTGATCACAGTATGATTATATTGAGAGTATTGAGATGGGCACAGGATCCAGGTCATAGCAGAGCAAAGCAGGGTAGAGCATCAGGATTAATCAGGCAGGTGTAAGCACAATCTGGAACTGCCTTTACACTGTCAACAAACCTCAGGTGATTATATTAAACAAAGAGGGTCAAAGCATTTTAAAACAATTCACGTTTAGCAATCACAGGCACAGATTAGTGTTTAGCACTGTCACTTCACACCTCCAGTGTTGATAGTTTGATTCCTGTCTCGGGCCTGTGTGTATGGAGTTTGCATGTTCTCCCCTGTGCTTAGTGGGTTTTCTTCCGGGTACTCTGGTTTCCTTCCACAGTCCAAAGACATTAGATTAGTCTAATTGGCATTCCCAAATTGCCTGTGGTTGTGATGGATTGGCGTCTTAACCACGGGGTACCCTGCCTTGTCTCCAAATTCTCTTGGGATAGGCTCCAGCCCCCTCATTACCCTGTACAGGATAAAGTGGTATAGAAGATGAGTGACTGTTTCTAAGTGGTTTACTCAAGCCAACTCTTGATAGCTGACATTGGTCTTCATTTTGCCAGATGCCATGAGTTGTTCATGCAATACTAACCCCTTCTATTCTAAGTCCATAGTAATATAACATAAAAGAGACAGAACATACACACTCACACTATTTAAAATAACAATAGTTCCCTGTCAACATGGGTTGCGTGTAAAGTATTGGAAAGTTACAGTAAACAGTTGTATCCAGGGAACACGTATTTACTGGAAACACAGGGTGTGCTGGGTTGCTAGTCGAGTATTGGAGAATTTACAGCACATAACTGAAAAACATATTTACAGTTAATTATTATGGCCCAAGCACTATAGGACCCTCTTGTTTTTCTAAGGATTTTTTCCCCCACCCTTTTGGGCTTTTTGGGGGTCTCGTGGCCCGGGGCCCTTAGGGGCCCCCACACAAGATTTGCTGCATAGCTCATACACACTTTTACGTAGGCACACGAAACTCGGGACACATTTAGAGCTCATTGAGACGATGGCTTTTTGTAGGTCTTAACATGCTCAAATAACACACAGGTTGTGCAGTGCGCCCGGGAGGCGATGGCACAGGATGCTTGGGCCCGTCATCGTTGCTTGCAACTATATTATTAATATTGTACATACTATAAAACATATGTAGCAGATCATACACTTTAAAACATGCTTTTCCCCATTAATTAGTCATCCTCGTGTAGCGCTATCTTATACCTTGACATTTCTCGCTGAAATAACAGGTCAATAAAAGGTCGAGCCAAATAATTTGAAAGATAAACCACAGTTCAGGACATGATCCTGAATTGCACAAATTCAAAGTATACATTCGAGATAACCTCCCTACCCACCTGCTCGAGTGCTAACGTGTACGTAGTTTGTTTGTGTTCTATTAAGTACCACATACTTGGGCTTCTACATGGTGGATTAACTTAGTGGTAATGTTTTCATGGGGAGGCTGTGAAAAAATTCCTTTAAGCCAGTTTTTCCCAAAGTGTGGGCTGCTTCCCCCTAGTGGGTAATAAGGGTACTACAGGTTTTTCTTCAATATTAGCTAATGAACTAACTATTAACTAATAGTAGACTAATAAAGCTAATTGTTCACTAAGAACTAATAAAACAAAGCCATGGGATTTAAACAATGTGATATTCTTCATTTATCTTAGTTGCGTGTGTTGGTCAGAGTCGTGATTAAAGGTTTGGGTCAGCCACAATTTAAAAGTTTTCACGTTTTTAAATTGGCCTGCAGCCATGTTAAGTGGGAATCCCTGTCCTAAACAAGATGTAATGATTAGGCCATGTCTTAATATTGGAAGTGGAATGCCTATAGGCTATATAGAGAGAAATAACACATCAGAAAATGGGCATTAAATAATGACAATGTTTTAGGCTATCCTTTAATAACTTCCTTATTTACAGCCACAATTCGAGTAGTCCACTGTATCAGTGATCTTACATTAGCTGTGATCTTACATTAGCTGTCCTCTCTACAGACCTGGTTAACTTCTGCAGAAACATAATCAGCTGTCATTCTTATATTCCTGAACAAATATACTAAAACGTCCACAACTTCAGGAAGCATGCAACGTTTTACTATTTTGCCAAAATAGTATATTATATTTTGTAGCTACCTATGTATCCATTATATGATCAAATTATTGTTTGGAATTAATTGTTTCAGATTTAAATGTATATTTGTATTCTGCATTATTTAATCACTGGATTGCACATCACAGTGTTTTGTTTAGGAGAGTCGATGTGAAAATATGAATGAAAATGTCATGAGTAATCAAATAACTTTTGATTTTTTTTTACTTCAGTCTACTGGCTCGTTATTCTAGTGGCTTGTTCTCCAACTTACTGCGTTTTAATTAAATAAAAGACATTTCGTTATTTAAAGACATGGCCTATTTAAGCACATGGCCTATTTCCTATGAAATAAACGTTGCACAGTCTAGTTTTAATTAAAAGAATTGAATTACAGCTGGAATCTTTCTTACTGAAAGACTGTAGGACTTTTAGCCCATGGACCCCACATTAACACCTTAAAATCTGTGTTTAAATCGCAAACAAATTATTCCAGCATGAAGTCACCGAAGGCTGTAAAGTTCAATAGAAGTTCAAAGTTAATTTGACTACTAACTTATTAATTTGAGCACAAAATACGCATACACAAATGAACACAAAATCCCTGGAGCTGACTTTATCTTAAATGCTGACTGAAAGCACTCGTGTAATATTCTGAATTTATGCTGTATTGTTTTTAGATCCTACATGGATCTCTACAAACCTAGGCATCCTGACATGTATCGAATGCTCAGGGATCCATCGGGAGATGGGCGTCCATTACTCTCGCATCCAGTCGCTCTCTCTGGATAAACTGGGCACGTCCGAACTCCTGGTCAGAACCTTTACCGATCAAACATGGACACAAGTTTTACAAAGAATTGCAAAAGTGGATATAAAAACATATCTTTATCACTTTCTGAAAGATTTTTTCCTTTATGCCTCTGTTCAGTTGGCGAGAAACGTAGGGAACACAGGGTTTAACGAAATTGTGGAGGCCAGACTCACAAGGCTAGCTATGAAACCATCTGCAGAAAGTGACATGTAAGTACAATGCTTCCTGGTTTCGGTTCCTACATCAATCCCATACTGGTTGTTGAAACTATAATTTGCTCTGAAAATACTGAAACAGCAATTTTGGAAAGTTTTTTTTTTTTTTTTAGAGAGTGAAAGTATTTTGAATCATGTGGTGAAAATTCACCCATCTGAAAATCAGCCAGTGATGTGCTGAATGAACATTTAGTTAAAGTCTGCAGATTATAGAATCATGAGATATCCGGATATCCACTCACATCTTTACCAGTACCGTACCTTATCTCAGAGGGTTACCTGGTAACTCTATAAACTGCTGACTTTAGATAAATATTCATGGAGCTCATTGACTCCTGTGGTCGATAGGATTATAGATCACTAATATTTACTTGTAGATGTGACTTGTAGAGAATTGCTGTTACAGTGCTTTTGGAGATGAGTGTACATGATAAGCAGCAATGTTCTGGTAGGTGACAAAGTTCAATTAAAGGTCACAGGCTTTTGCTTTTCCCTATAATTGTCAAATGTAAATAACACAGAGGATGTATCTAATGATACACAACAATGTGTGTGTGTAGGCTGATACGTAAGGAGTTCATCCTGGCTAAGTATATAGAGAGTCAGTTTGCTCAGCGGAGTGGCTGTTCCCCTGACACACTGCTCAGGCGATTACAGGAGGCCGTACACGCGCGAGACATCTTCAGCGTTCTGCAGCTCTATACAGAAAAGCTTGACCTCAGCCTGCCTGTGCCAAACCCGCTGCAGGTATATATATATATATGTACATACACACACACACACACACACACACACACTCAGTATAAGAAAATGGCCATATCTCAGAAACCTTAGCCATTTTACAATTCTTCTTCTATCCCAAAATTTTTCAATAAACATGGGTTATACACTTTGTGGCCCAGTCCTTTCCTCATTGTGCGAGGTGTGCTATTACTTTTCTCAGGAATCAGAGAATAGTAATAGTAATAGTTGTGTGTGTGTGTGTGTGTGTGTGTGTGTGTGTGTGTATGATTTGGCCCACTTGTCCTAGCAAAGGATGCATGGCTGACTCACACGCTATGAATGTAACCGATATCATCCACTGACTTCAGTGTGAATGTTTTGCTATAAGTTTTTTTGGGGCTGCAAAATTCCAAATGCAAAATTGAGGGAGATACAGCCAGTTTTCCTGAATTTCCTGAAATTCCTTCCCTGAGTAATTATGTTTTTACCATTCGCTTTGTGTTGGTCTGATGTTCAAAGACTCGTAGTTCACTCAGTTTTGGCTAGACCGGAAAACTACACATACAGTATGACACAGAACAGCTCTGAAATCCCTACTTCTTTGGAGAAAATCATGTGGATAATAAATGATCCCTTTCAACTCCCCCTAACTGGCCCAATTGTGAATGTATATGCTTCTGGAATGACCGGACAGTTATTCAGCAAAAGACTACCTTCATCTGTCTCTCGCCATTTCTCCTGACTGCTCCAAAGAAACCAATAGAGAAGATTGGTCAAACCATTTGGGATTTATAATGATATGCTTTGGAATTGCACGAAAAAATATTTTCTCAGATACTAATTTTTTCCAAAAAAAGTAAAATAAATAACATTTAAAAATTGGCAAAAACAACACTTTGGAAATGAGCTAATGGCTACTAACAAGGCGTTTTTACCATTTTGCCCCAAAATAGTGATGCCTTGTCTTTCACATTTTCTACAGGAATTATATCCAATAATAATAATTTATTTGGTCTTTCAAGATATGACTCTTTACAGATTCACCATGTAAATTTTATCATTATACCTTTTTTATATTTGCACATTTGGTTTGTTTGAGTGTCCATCTATAGAGTAAATGTAAAATTTAAAGTATACAAATGTATGTCCAGACTGTTAAACTCCACGTGACTTATTCAGAATTCAGTGCTTTAGTGCTGTCAATTGGTTCAGCTCTTAAAGACCTGAACCAATTCTATAACCCCTGATCATGGGCACTTCTTGATGTGTGGAATAAAGGATTCTAATTCACACCCTACATTACACTCTTAACTTTTTATTTTCCGCTATTTGGGATTTAACCCGGAACGGTGGCTTTGATTTGATTATCAATGGTATAATTTATTCTGTCTCTTCGACTTCAAGGAAAAACGAGAGACTGCATTGCATCTGGCTGTCTTATTAGCTGACCGGATGTCACTGCACATGGTGGACTTTTTGGTACACAACTGGTGAGACTGTTGTTATGCATTGCTTTTGGCCAAAACATGGTATTGGTGCCAAAAATTGTGTAAATTTTTAGATAGGATCATATAACACCATTTTTCATAATACTTTATGCTTTTTAATCTCCCGAACCATGCTTCGTTTTTTGTAAGTGTCCATACACATTTATATCTTTATCAGATAAAGAGAAACACATTTGCTAAATACAATTTCATGCCCTTTTATGTAGTGCATGTAAGTTTTTTGAATTCAAATATTTCAGTGATCTTAATTGTTCTGATGAAACTTGGCCAATTGGAATTTCACATGAAAAGACATAAACCTAAAAAAGTATATTATTCTAAAATTCAAAATTGTTAAGATATTGCAACCATGAATTTGACATGGTTATGGACATGGACAGATTTTTTTTGGAAGAAATCCTTAATTTTGCACGGAATTCTTTAATTTAAACAACAATTTTCCACAGGTCATATGTTTCTAGAAACTTACACCAATCTTAGTATGAATACTCCTGAAGAAATGTGGATAATTTGCATTTTTAATTATTATTGCTTGAAGTGAGACAGTATAACGCAAAATAATGGCTCTTTTTGGGCCACATCATCTCTTCAAACCAGTTGAAGTTAGCAACTTGAAATTTTTATGGAAGCAAGATGGGTCACTTCCATGTTGCATAAACTTCTTTGGCACACACATTTTCTGTATTTTATGTATAACATTAAAAAAAAAGAAAAAAAAAATCAGCACCAATACTGTGTTTTGGCCAAATACTTTGACATTTAGATCTGATATCAATCAAAGTAGTTCAAAGTGGAACACAATCTGGATATTTCAACAGAAAATGTTGTTTGAGACAAGAATTTCATGGCTTGTCTCATTTCTTTCAGTAATAATATAGATGCACAGACTGTGAAGGGAAACACTGCACTGCACTACTGCTGTCTGCACAATAAAACAGAGTGTCTGAAGCTCCTGCTGAAGGCCAAAGCCAACACACATATCAGTGAGAAAATCTATCTTTGTGTCATTATTTCATGTAATTAATTCAATAACAAGTATAAAGCAATTTTCTAACTTTATATAAAAAAAGGTTTGTTATAATTGTGGATGTAAGTGTCTAAAAATTACGCCGATTTTGTACCTTATGAGGTGAGGGCATGATGGAAACTGTTGTTCTTATAGAAAATGAAAATGGTGAGACCGCCCTTGATATCGCTCGAAGACAGAAGCACACTCACTGTGAAGAACTGGTACACTGCATTTCTGTTGTTTTTTATTAAAGATTATGTCATAGCGCACATTCCCTAACAAGCAGATAGGTATGTCTTTAACTTTTCACTGTAGTCCAATGTTGTTTTTTTGTAAAAAAAAAAAATTCACATAAAATACAAGCCATAAAATATTTGAGTTTATTGTTCAGATCCAGCAGGCTCAGAATAACCAGTTCAACATGCACATTCACGTTGAGTATGAGTGGAGACTGCGGCAAGACGACTGGTACGAGAGCGATGATGACCTGGAAGATAAGGTCATTCTTTATGTAATAATAATCATAATAATCTAAATATTAATAGCAGTTGTGCCAATGATTGACAAAAAAAACTGTTACAATGTTAACATCTAGACTGTTGTATGAAAAGAGACATTCTTAAATTTCGTGTTCATAGTCTACATAGTTTACATTTGCTGTTTTGGCGAGTACTAAAGTGATGCACCTCCGTGTACAGTCAGGCCCTGTGAAAAAGGATCGTTTTGCTCGTCCATTGAGTGTGTACCACAGCAGTTCATCTCATAATCGCAGAGGAGGAGTTGGAGGAGGAGGAGGAGGAGGTGCAGGAGGAGGAGGAGGAGGTGCAGGAGGAGGAGGAGGAGGTGCAGTCTTCTGTGTAGGCCGCAGGCTGCCTCCGTCACGAAGCGAGAACAGGAGGGAGATGTACGCTGTTCCCAATCCGCAGACACGCAGCTTGGACAGTCCTCCACCTCCTCCACCATCTTCACCAGCACCTCCTCTTCCCCCGAGAGTGAAAGGTAAGATATGATTCCTGACTCATCTGACTTACATGTGACCTACACTAGCTCACAATGATATGCACCATCTTTGCTGAACACTTTGCTGCGGTCTACACCATCTTTGCTGAACTAAATGTTCCTCATTTTTAAAAAGGGGACGGGCAAACGGAAACTAGAATCAGGTGTTGACCTTGTGTGAAACATGCTTGAGTTCCTCTGGGAATATACACAGTATTCGTATACAAATTTCGTTGTGTTGGTTCGACTTCAACCAGACTTTTAAATAAATGTAAGCATGTTACAGTCAGTGGCACTGGTGGCTCAGTGGTAGGTGTTTCGCCTGCCATGCGGAAGGCCCGGGTTCGATTCCAAGCCAGTGCCCAAACCCCCCAGCCACTGGATGCAGTGCCGGTCCCAAGCCCGGATAAAATCGGAGGGTTACATCAGGAAGTAAAACCTGTGCCAAGTTGTTGTGCGGACTGGATATCCTGCTGTGGTGACCCCTTGCCGGGAGCAGTCGAAGGACCAACAACAACATGTTACAGTCAAACTTCTCAAAATCAGACCAGCTCAGAAATCGGTCCAAGCTTTATGCACATGCTGAAGATTTTTTTTTTATTTGATGTCGAAACATTTTTAGAATGAACTGCAGGTGTAAAATCCCTTAGGATTTAAAGTAATGTTTTTTCCCCTGTTGTGGTTGACAATGTATACAGTAGACATCATAAAGATATTTCATTAAATATTTTTTACATTCTTCAAGGCGGAAGGCTAAAACATTATTACACAATATGTTAATATTCTGTTGTGGCATATTGATGGCAACATTCTAAATCCATGGTGAGATCATGGTTAACACCATAATATAGCCACATCGACATAACAAGTCAAAATACTGTACATGTGGTGTTTTACAGTTATAAACACAGGGACAGCAGGTATAAATACATGTGTAAATGGCTTATAATGGTTAAATATATTTGGAGGCTCACTGTCCATGTGTTAATACTGTTTATTTTTTTTAACATACAAAACATATAGGACAACTAAGCAATGCTTTAGACAGACAGTTCAATTCAATTATATTTTTAACGGCGCTTTTATAGCAACTTTACAAAAATTATGGAAATGTGCATGAAATTTGAGAACGTGTATGAATCAAAATGATCAGATAGTCCCTGATGGGTAAGCCGAGGGCGACGGTGGCAAAGGAACTTCCTGAGATGGCACTAGGGAAAAACCTTAAGTTGAATTTGGGTGATGAATTGTTTTGCAGTCATTCTGAGTGTTAGGAAGATGGAAGTTCAGTATAACAGATGATGTCTTTAAGTTAATATGGAGTCCAGTTTGTTATGGGAGGCTCAGGTAGACTGTATGAAATTTCAGTCCTGAACTATTGAGCTACGAGGCCAGGATCATCTTCATGGTCAAGAGGAATCATCCCCAGACACTCACACACACACCTAAAACACCTGCTGTTCACTACTCAATAATTCATTTATGGCATATGTAGCAGTTATTATGTAACATTAGGAACATTGTTAGTCATAAAAATAGTTCAAATCAGTTGTAAAAATGTAATAAAACTATACAAAATTTTAATTATGAAGTGAATATGAATGTGGTCTCCTCCCATCTCTGTTTCAGTACCAAACATCCCTCCGCCTCCCCCTCCTGTCAGTCCGCCAGATGGGTGGGGTGAAGTCACTTCCAATACAAAGAGAACTCCTCCTCCTCTAGTGATCCGACATAAGCGGACCTATTCTGAACCCTCGCCTCAGGTGCCTTACAGCCCTCGTGTAGACTGCTGCCCTGCTAGTGCTGGTAAGGGCACTTCTTCTTCCCTCTGTTTCCAGAACCATACTTACAAGTCTCAGAGTCAGTTTTAATTTAAATCTTTTGGGATTTTTTTTTCTTTGATAGATTACGGATTTCCGCCAAGTCCTCGAGGCTTTAGTGTTCAAGATTCATCTTTTCAGAAGTGTGGGTAAGTTCCTTCACCTCTAAATGCAGAAAATATCTGCCCTCTGCTGGTACAATGTGGAAATATTATTCATTCTTTAGGCCATGTGCACAAAACAATCCAAGAAAAATATTTTTAAAATAATTTTTAGCAACTAACATGCTTTGTGAATTGCTCTAAGACCTACAAGTCATATTATTAGTCTTCAAATAAAATTTGCACAACCATTAAAACAGGCTGCTAAAAACCAATTAGGGCCCAGTCATCTAAAAATATTTCTGTATTTCTAATACATAAATACATTAATTTGAAATAAATGTGACCCACAACATCAAATCAGGTATTAAATGGCATTTTGGGTGATTTGAGTTGCGCATATTTTCAGATTCAGCTTTATTGCAATACTAATTTCAGTTCTGTATAAAGTCTTGTTGCTGAGATATGGGCAGTGTGATTTTGTTTACTGGGAGGACCTCAGAAAAAATTCTTCAGTTCTATTTAAATGACGATTCTGTAATATAATAAGAAAGAGGGAACCCTCAGGATCAGGTTTTCCTTTTACCCTGAAAAAATTCATTCGCCAGCAGCATGGTTTTTGTAGTGAAAAAAAATGCAAATTTTTCCATCACAGCTGCAGAATCTAGCTTGAATAGAGTTCATTAAAAGACTTTAAAACAGTCTTTAGGATTTAAACTTTCTCAGTTCTATTAAAGGACCAGGAAGATAATGTATTTATCAACCAATGTTTGCCAAAATTATAAAACTGATACATTTCACCTACTGCATACTATTGGCCATAGCGCAAAAATAACCTTTTGGACTTGATACATGACTTGATAAAACGGGTCACAAATAAGTTATAAATATAGAAGAGAATAAGGCAGCGTGGTGGGCTAGTGGCTAGTAGCCTCACGCCTCCAGGTCGAGGAGTTTCCATGTTCTCCCCATGCTTGGTGCGTTTCCTCCAGGTACTCCGGTTTCCTTCCACAGCCCAAGTCATGCATATTAGGCTAACTGTCATTCCCAAATTGTGTGTGTGTGTATATGTGTATGTGTGTGTGTGTGTGTGTGTGTGTGTGTGTGTGTGTGTGTGTGCCCTGTGGTGGATTGCCACCCTACACCCTCGCCCAATGTCCTAAGTCTCCTGGGATAGGCTCAAAGCCCTGTGACTCTGTACATAATAAGCGGTATAGAAGATGAATGAATGATTGAGAATATTGTTAATGAAATTAAAATTATTTCAGCTCAGGGTCTCCAAAGTACACTGTACCAGTGACGGCCCTCAACCCACTGTCTGAACTGCCAGAACGATGTAAGTCTTCATTCATCTCCCTTTTTCTGTGTGGTTTTGTTCTGTCTCTTTATTGTCATGTTTTTCAGTTATGCTGATATTCTTCTTATAGGCATTATACTGCATTCAGTGTGTTTGAGTAAAATGATGAGTCTGTAATGACAAAATGGAAAAGAAAAAAACTATTTAGTATTAAATACGAACAAAACAGTGCCCTTAGTCTAAAGCAACATAAAGCAGTAATATAACCTGTGTCCTTCATCACTGATTTGTCTGCAAGTGATAATAAAATCATTGTTATATGATTACATGGAAACGAAATGTAACCTGAGTGAAAGAGTCGGTTCTCACTTCTCCCAATGATGCGTGGTGTATTTTTAGGATTGAAACACACTGTGGGATTTTTTTTTTATGTAAGTTATACGGTGTTGAAGTAGACCAGAGTAATAAGGATTGTAATTATACAAGAAATAAAATAAATGACAGTTTAGTGATTGATAACCAAGTGTTCCCTTTTAAATTATTAGATAGCAGAAGGGTAAAGAGGAATAAAATTTTGTACTCAAGTAAAAGTACTGTTACTTCAGTGAAATCTTACTGAAGTACAAGTAAAGTTACTAGTATAAAAATAAAAGTAATTTATTTAGTCTTGACTTTCTTAACTTTCTCAGGAACTTCTACCCCCATTGCTGTCTTGCTATGGGGAAGTTCCCACTCTGTTATGCATTTCAGAGGAAGGATGAGATATATTTATTTGTCATTTCCTGCAGGTCTTCAGTCAGAGTGTGACAGCCACACCTCCCACTTCCTGTATTCAACTGTTCAGAGCAGTAGCAGCTCGGGGCGACAGGGAACAGCGTTCTCCCCCACTTCCCCCCGCTCCCTCAGTCTGGACTCTAATGGGAGCTCCTCATCCTCCTGTCTTAGCACCCCACACCCAATGCCCAGACGAATCACGGTGAGCTCATCGTGTGTCCGCAAATGACATAACTTCTTTAACCACAGGCTGACTTACTGCTGACTGAATCACCAGTGAGCTGTGTGTTGCGGTTGACATAATGTGTCAGGGCTGTGCTCTGTGTTCTACTCAGATGAAGTCGAAGCTGAGACGGGTGAAAGCCATGTATGACTGTGTGGCTGATCATCATGACGAGCTTACCTTCAGTGAGGGAGAGGTACTGGTGGTTTTAGCCGAAGAAGACACTGATTGGTGGGTGAGTAGTAAAGTGCTGACCTTTGGTCTATATAAAAGCACAGATGTTCAAGCTTCCTCTCCATGAGGCCCACTTCCCACTTTTCTTAAAAACATATGCAAGAACAATAAAAAAAAAGAGCTAAATTATTTAAATAGATATAAATAAAGTGCATAAAAGTGTCATAAAAGTACCTTCAATGTCACGTCTCAGTATCATACAGTCCCAAAAAATCGAAAAAAATGCAGACTAGTAAAAAAATGTTGACTATATTTTTTTCTTGGGTATCAATTGTAATAAGATCAAACATTTAATACAAGAAACCATTTAAAATATTATAGTTTAATAAATATATGGATGAAGGTAGGGAAAGATTTCAGTAACATTGAATCTAATAGCAGTGGTCTAATACAAGCATTCTCAAACTTTTGGGGCAAATATAGCAGGAACTGACTCTCCACTCCGTGAGCTCTGCGAGTATTGTAGCTCTGATAGAACACATGCTGTGTGCATCAAGTATACACATGCGTCATTCTTAGTTAATTAAGAGACAAATCGCTTTCTCTCTACGCATATTTTATTGTGTGTACTGAGTTAGGCGTCCAAGAGTCTCCGGTGGACTTAAATAACACCCTTCATGTGAAGCTCTGGTGAACACAATAAGCTGTGGAAGACCAATTTAAGGAATACATTTCAGGATATAGGTAGCTCCCTAGAGGGAACAAAAAATAGGGAGGAGATAGTGAAGTTCTGTGGCAAAGAGTCTCATGTGTCTCAACATGAGGTTTTTGAATACTTTGTGCAGCCTGCAGTCTTTTTTTTCTTTTTGCAGTGGTGTATTTTAAGTCCCATTTGTATAACTTTCAAGATTTATGCAGTCTTTATACTGAAGTCTCTAATCACCAACAATCTTTTCTCTTCCAGCATGGCTACGTTGAGGGACAGCCAAACAAGACTGGTCTGTTTCCTGCATCCTTCGTCTCCATATTGTCTGAATGACACGTGACAAAGACAAAGAAAGGTAGAAACACTGGACGACTTCTGAGCAAACAGTGATTGAGAGCCCATATGTATAAGAACGATCAGTATTAAAAGGCAAAGACATCCGTCTCGTGGGCCATAAATCTTATATAAACACTGAGTTCTTGCTAATTCAGGTTAGGATTATTATTTTTATTGTTCTCATAAACCAGAAAAACAAGCCTTTACCACTGTTACCGTTTTAAGGAGAATAGGCAAGGGCATAATATTTTCAGCTGTGCAGTCAGAAACTGCTTGCTGGCCATAATGAAAACTCAGCTGCATGGTACATTTTAGGTGATTCTTTATTAATGTTCTCTAAATGGTAAAAAAAGGACCATATTTCATCAGTTTTAAATTAGAGTTATTACTATTATTTGTAAAGTGCTAGATTTGACATTTTGTTAAAGGCTGGTTTCATCTTCTTTAGTACATCTTGAAAAATTTGAATGTCATGAAAAAGCACATTTTATTTTATAACTTAATTTACTCATATATATACACTACCATTCAAAAGTTTTAGGTCACTTGCAAATTTCTTTGTTTTTGTTTAGTGATTTATTTTCTACATTCTACAACAATACTG
>JAQMYL010000016.1:13136678-13148995 GCA_030014365.1 Clarias pachynema | reverse complement strand
TGTAACTGATTACTTTTTAAAGACAGTAATTTTGTAATGTAATTAGTTACTTTAAAAAGTAACGTCCCCAAACACTGCTCTGCAATGGGGGGCAATCTCGACTCGACTCATCTGACCACCATTGCTCCAAAGTTCAATGTTTATGTTCCCTAAAAACATTCACTCGATTAGCCTCACTACAAAGTGGCCAAGAAGCTGTTTAGTCCACAAAATCCTGTGATCTTATCATGCGTATCTTCACATCATGCGTGTGGAAATGCTCTTGCTTTCACTACTTTTCCGCCTGTTTATCTGTTATGAAGCAACTTCATCAAATGTTTAAGTAACTTTCTGAAAAAATCACTACCAGACTTTGAAACTAGGTCTGGAATAAGGGTTTATTATCAGTATTCAGAATACTGATATTCTGCTCAGGATGGATATGGATAGGACTAGTCATCCAGCACTGGAGATCTTTATCTGTTGTTTTTCAGTAGTGGAGTGTGTTTTAGATTAGTGGATTAGTCTAATCGTTTCTTATTGCTGTAAATCTAGCGATAACTTTCTGGTTGGATGATTAAATCTTTTATAAACTTGCCAGTGAATAATAACGATAACTTTGCTGTTTAATAATTCCAAATAAAAAAAAGTATCAACAATTAATAAGTCCAGTGGCCATGTGGGGTTCACAATCAGTGACAGAAATAATAATAATCAAAAAATTGCACAGTGCCGTGCCTTTTCAAGAGAAAAAAAGACACAAAATAAAATCAGTGACATATACAAAACCAGTCAAAATTCAGTACACACTTTCTCCTTCAGTGGTTTTTAAATGCAGTTTACAAACCCAAAAATAAAGATAAACCACTGAATAAGAAGGTGTGTCCAAACTTTCGACAGGTACTGTAAAGATATGAATAATATTAACCACATTCCTCTCAGAAAGTCTCATGCATTTATCGCTATTATAATGTATATATATATTTTTTTTTTTTAATGTAAAATCTATGTAGGAAGCAACCGTTTCAAGCAACTTTAACTCTATGTTGCTTAATTTTAAAAGTCTATATGCGCATAAAAAACTGTTTACAACTTGCCAGGGTGCTGAAAAGAGGTGTAGCCAGACAAACGCTAGCTTCAGCTCTGGAGAATCTTGACTCCCACGCCGTGACACACTCTAATACACACTTAGGCTGATGTCTCGTTGTTTTTAGGTTAGAAAGACAATTGTGTTGTGGCTGTGTGTGTGTGTGTGTGTGTGTGTGTGTGTGTGTGTGTTCGCATACTATGTGTGTGAATTAATTATTGTTGGGTCCGTTTAAGGAGGAGGAGGAGTGAAATAGTGGTTGTGTTCATGTTAGCAGGGAGTGTTTATGTTTGTTCTAAATAACAACATCCAGGAAGAGGAGACGTTCTTAATGTATTTATAGGATGCAGCAGGGAAGCCGTCATGGCGTTGTGTTTTGTTATCTTGCACGAGTTTAGAGCAGTGGAATGTTGATGTTGTGTTATGGGTGATTCCAGGCTGTATACTCAATATTCAATAAGCTGTGGTAGATTGATATTCTTGTAAAATTAATTGATGTCTTTCGAATTCGGGTGTTTTTCTGATGAATATAATTGACTGTAAAAACTTTGACTCAGACTTGGTTTATTACCTCCGGAGAGATTGTGGGCGTCCCTGGTGAGTCCTTATCCAGACAGCCGCAGAGCGGCACGTCTGACTCCACGTCTGACAAGCAGATTTCCTGAGGGATCTTCTGATATGTAGTGCTCTATTCCGCCCCTCAGCTCATCAACTGTCTCGGCTAGATCGGCTATGGGTCGGTCCACTACCGGAAGCTGCCAATGCATCAATTCTATGCAGAGCCTAACCTGGTAATCAAATGACCCATGGCAATGCGAGCCTTTATTCTAGAGCACAGGTGTGTCTGTGTCGTTCTGCCAACCCGCTAGATGGTGTTGGAATTTCTACTCCAAGTCTCTTCGACACACTCTGCAGAGTTTATTTTGAAATGCTGCGAGGTAAACTTTGCTATATTTTCTCAAACAAACCTGCTATAAACAAGTATTTCTGCACTACTCACCGCTCTTGTGAATTAGTGCTTTTTGTGTAAGCTTTCAATTGAGATAAATTGGCAGAAAATAGCTATTTTGTTAAGCAACGACTGAAGACCACAGATGCCGACTCTTTACTAACTTTCTCTGGCTACAGTGCTGTGAAAAAGTATTTTTTCCTGTGAAAAGGTTTTTTTTTTTTGCATATTTGTCACAAATTTTAATATTTTAATTTGTTGAATAAATCCAGATTTAAAATTATGATTTATTAGGAGTGAAAAAAGCTGTCCAAACCTGCCTGGCCCCATGTGAAAAAGTACTACCAGACCTGGTGAATCATGAAATCACTTAAATAGAACTTGTCTGACAAAGTGAAGCACGGTAAAAGATCTCAAAACGTAAAACGTCATGCCTTGACGTAAAGAAATTCATGATCAGATGAGAAATGAAGTAATTGACATGTATCATTCTGGAAAGGGTTACCAAGCCATTTCTAAGGCTTTGAGACTCCAGATGACCAATGAGACCAGCAATAGCCAATATCCACAAATATGCAAACAAAATAAGAATAAACAAACAAACAAACAAACACTGTGCCAATGTAGCTAGTTTAGTCATGACATTTAAATAATTTACACCCAGTTACATCTATGATTTTTGCTACACCTGAAATGTGTTTGCAGCATTTACAATTTTTTTTCTTGCTATTTTATAAAACTTGATCTGTCTAAAAGAAAACTTAAAATTTAAATTAATGTTTAAACATATGGTATTTTCTCACACTTTTCAAAATCACTTCCATATCTTATGGAATATATATATATATTGTTGAAAGTGCTATATAAATAAAACTGAAATAAACCAAATTGAAAATAATTACAGTTCGCTGACGCTCCTGCGTGATGTCTCGATCAGACTGTGATGTTTACTGTTCCTCTGATTCCTCTGTACCTCTTCCTTATACACCCACAACATGGGTAAGCTAGCACTGGATGTTAGTACTGTTTTAAGCATTTGACAGTAAAATATTCAGTCTGAAATGCCGGACCTAAATAAATAAAAGTCAAAGTAAAGACTGTCTGCAGAGCGGCCGGGCGTAGCAGGTTTGATCCATCATCCACGCATTGTCAATTAAACGCTATTGTCTCAGTAATCCTTTATACTATAGTTCATATATGCTTCCCCATGTCCGTGACCAGTACTTCTTGCTGCTCCTTAAATGTCACTCTAGGTCTCTGAGCCTTCAGCCTTCCTGATTCATTTAATGCATTTTAGAGGGACGTCCTGTTCCTGATAATGTTGACACAGGCCCTAATTTCTTCACTTGTTGTTAAAAACCTTTATGGTGTTCAACAGTACATCAGATGTTTCAATGGCAGGAAATGTGGCAACAAAATCCTACAGAAACAGCTGATAATTATATTATTATTATTATTATTATTATTATAGTATTATTATTTATAAAACTGTGTGTATTTTTTATTTTGTTAGTATTATTACCATTATTATCATTATTACTTAATAACGTGTGTGTGTGTGTGTGTGTGTGTGTGTGTGCTCTACAGCATTTGTCTCCACATTAGCTGCCAAAGAAATGTACCCAGATATACTGTATGATTTCACACAAAACCGTCAGCTTGTGCAACTTTGCTGCAGTCTGTAAATGCATTTAAATGTCAATTGTTTATATTAGACCAAATAAAACAGCTACTCAGCACTATTATATTATCCTTTCCAATCATTATTCCTTCTTCTGTGTTTGACTGATATCATCCCGCAGCTGTAAATCTGTGTTAACATCAACTGGATTACGTAAATATTATTTCTCTTCACTTGGTGTGAAAAATATGCGAAAGAGCCTGGATATTGAGGAAATGCATGCAGGAACGGGGGATTTGACTTCAAAATAAACTGCGTTCATAGCTGACTCGTCAGAAAGAGGCTGGAGCTCAGTGGTACTGAATGTGTCATTCACAGACAATTGTTTTCAATATGAAAGAATAGGAAGTTGCAAGTGTGGTGTGAAGGTGCGTAAAGATGAGTGATCACACTCAACGCGTGAAAGTTTTCACTCACACTCAGCTTTCATTTCTACTTTCATATTTCATATGTTCATGTTAAAAACTGTCAGTAGGCTACATGAATCAAACACATGACTTAAAAACCACATTGTATGAACTTTACATGCACAAATAGTTTCCATACTTCGTCATCATCTCAAACTCTGGGCTGTGCCTTTGTGCCAACCACTACATCACAGCTGTTCAGATATTCAGTACGACAGCACTCACCTCTTATGTCATATTGTTTAATCGGTTGACGCAATACTTATTTTATAAAACTATATGATGCTAATTGCCCTAGCATGTCTACGGAATTTGTAATGTTACGTTAGCATAAATATAAAAAATATGCTTAATGCTAGCTAATATTAGCTGTTATCAAGTGTTAAATGCACTTGTTCGCTTATATTTTTATCATTTGCAATGATATTAAGTACGTGGGTTATGACTAAAAGCTTAACAACTGGTAATGGCTTTATTTCAGTTATACGGTGCTGACTTCAGTAAACGTCCGGGGCTAAGAGAGCTGCTGGCTGGATGATTACTGATTCAAGATTCAAGAATTTTATTTGTCACATACCTGGTTGTACAAGTACAACAGTAGTGAAATGCAATGCAACAAACTCCAGACTGTTGAGATTAAAAAAAAAAAAAAAAAAATGAAAAAAGACTAAAGAATAAGTATGTATGCTTGTACAAAATAAAAAAAAGACAAAGGTGACAATGATATGAATTATATACAATATAATATAAATATAAAATTATAAAGAATTTTGTTGTAAAGGCGTCTGTCAAAATAAGATCAGCCTACTTTACTTGCTAGCAAGAAAAGAATAGTGTATAGTGTAAATTATGAAATACATTACTTAAAAAAATAAAATACTAACCTTGTTTTTTTGGAAGTCTTGAATGAATGTTTCAGCAATTTTGTGTATCATTATATTTTATCAGATTGAAGACGAAAAATTAAAACCGTCCGAACATATTGTCCAAAAGAATTTTTTGTCATTTATATATATATATATAAGCCGTCAGCTGCCCAGATTTCTAATTTTCCTCACTGAAGGTCTAAATCCCTCCTTTTTTTCCCCTCTCCATATGAGCTCTAGTTTTGGCACTGACCTGTCACTGGTTTTCGTTTTAAATTACTGCTCTAGTGAAAGTTCAGTTAAGGTTAACACTGATGTTGATAACATGCTATTACGATTTGATTTGTTTGAAGTCAAAGGATGATTGGCTTCTGTTATCATAGTCATGACGAATGCCAGTTTGACAATGGCTTGACGATAGCCTCATCCTTCTTTTTTCACCAAGAGCACAGAATAATTTATTACTGAAGCAAACAGTGAAACAAAGCGTTTTTATGAAAATAACAAGTCCAGTCTGAAAAAAAAAATAAACAGAAGAATATCTGGTTTCCATTGGCCTTGGGGAGGAAAGACCAGTGCTAGTCACTTCCTGTATGTGATGACAATATCTTGTATTGTTCAAATATCTGACTATGGGGGGGAGGGGTTACATGGAAGCCATGTTTTAGGAAAAAAACAACCCCACCAAAAATAATCCTAAACTTGCGTCAAAATGTGTTATCGCCTAATGAAACTTTAACATTTTAAAAGATTGTTTGCCACAAAAGAAAACAGTATAGCTTATTTATCAAAGAATGCCATACTCCCTAATAACATCCATGGTATGAAGCTGATGCTCTTGAGCTGAGACTGGAGCTCTAATCAGGACAGAACAAATCATTCCATGAATTTATCAGCATTCGAATACACTTATCAGTTTCGTCAGTTTCGTGTCTAAATCAGCACCCTGGTCATGTTTTCGGGCAAAGTAACATTCGGACAAAGTAACATTCACGTATCCGAACTAGTCTGAACTCCACACACACACACACACACACATGCAATGTTACATATCATATGTTTGAAAAGGGCTAGCTCAAAATACCAACTTATATTTTGTGACAAAAAACTTGCTGCGTTCTGTTACACTGAAAATTAGCACAACAGTGACACAAATATAATCAGCAGAAATAGGCAAAAGAATGGATTCAGAAGAAGATTAACAAAAGTTTTGAATTGCCAAATCAGAGCCCAGAAATTAATCCTATCAATCCTTACATAGTGCTGTGTATAAGAGCCGTTTTGCAATGATGGACTGAAATAAAACTGCAAGTTCACAGATTCTTACCTAAAAGTCTGAGTGCTATATTAGAAGTAAAACCATTTTAACCAAGTATTATTGTGTGAACACTTATGCAACCAGGTTATTATAAGTTTTTTCCCCTAAACTGTTTCTATTTATTTAGGGATACAGTTAACAGTTATGTCATGTGAAGCTGCTTTGTGACCAAGTCCATTGTTAAAAGTGCTACATAAATAAAGCTGAAATGTACTGAGATTGATTATAAGAATGTACTGAGATTGTGACTTTTGTTGGTTGCTGTGTCACATTAGATATGGAAAAAAATCTGACATCATTTATTCGGGTTTTAGTTTTAAGTGTGTGCACAGTGTACCATCCGTGCAACGTCGATAGTCAAATCAAGAAAGCTAAATTTAGCTAGAATGGTATCAAAAATGTGGCATTTCTTTGTCTACGTGACCCGCCTACACAAAACAAGCTTGAATTTCATTTTACTTTTTTTTTTTCAGTATAAATAAGGTTTAATAAGATAAATAAAGTTGAATGTGTATTTGACAACAATTAATTTAAAAAAGTCTAATTATGAATTTAAAATCTACCTAAAATCATATTGTTTTCATGAGAATATTTTCAAATAGTTTATATTAAAAAGTCAATAGAATATGTTTAAGAATAACAATAATAATAATAATAAAAAAACTAAAACTGCTCTGAGCTTTTAAGGGTTAATAGGTATCAAGCTTCCACAGCGTCCCAGAGGTTTCCAGTCAAATAATGTCGAGCAGCAATAAGTCAATGCATTATATAAGCCCATTGGACTGTGGATAAAATGCATTTAAGAGTATAGCTGCATTTATTTTGGGGTCATCGTGCCACTGAAGCAGTGCCAGGGGATGTTAAAAGGGCTACTCACCAGTTTGGCCTTCCCTTGGGGAGCTTATATGTAGCAGACTAGAACGGGACACTATTCTGCGGGGTCATCTGACACTCAGCTGACTGGTAGGGAGAGCCGCTGCAGCTACAGCTGGCATCAGCAGAAGCCACCCAGTCAGCAAAGCAGCAGGCAGGAAGCCCTCCTCCCTAGTCATCATTCTTAAGAAATAAACACTTTAACTACCAGGCCTTAGAAAGGAAAAAAAAGGGAATGAAACTGAACACTTCTCAAAAGAGGACTGAAGATTTTTTTCTAAAAAGACGAGTAAAGAGTCACTGCAGATGTTTGATATGAATCAACTTACACAGCCTGCTCCAAATACTAGTCACCACCTTTAATATTACAATTTGGTGGCTAGTTTATGTGTGAAAATGATTGCTCGTGCTGCCAAAAACACTATTACACAATCTAAGTCCTGGAATATTAGGGGAGCCAACAGGGAAGGAAAAAAATTCACTGATTACCTGATAACCTGGTCATCATGACATTCTGGTCAGATTTCACTTTATTGCCACATAATGTTGCTCAGCCTAGACCTGACCAACTGAAGCAACCCCACATCATACAGTAACACTTCCTCCAGTGGCTTGTACAGTGGCCACCCACTGTTGCTCCAAAGTCCAATCTTTATGCAGCATAACAATTTAAAGCCTTTTTTTCCCTCAACAAACCACATTAAGAAGTGCATTTTTTATGGCCACAAAGCTGTTTATTCTAAATCCTGTGACGTCTCTTCACATGTGTCTGGAAATGCTCTTACTTTCACTACTCTTCTACGACTGTTGATCTGTCATGAAGCAACTTCACCAAACATGACTTCCTAAAAAGATTACTGCCAGACTGTGAAACTAGGCCTCCACCTCGACTCTATCCTTACACTCAGCCCTGGCACCCCTCAGGGCTATATGTTAAGTCCGCTTTTCTATTACATCTACACCATGACCCGAAGACTGGACAATGAGTAGACTGAGACAATCTTGTCCCAAACCAAGTAACATATTATAAACTTTCAAAAGTTTAATGCAGCTCCTGATCCACAGTGCCATCAACTGAGATTGTGAGAAAAGGGAGCCTTTTCTCACATATCTTCAGGGTACGCATGTCGCCGTTGATCTCTCTTGGAAGAAGAACACCACAACACTGGTCAACAAGGGGTAGTAACGCCGCTTCATTGAGAGCGTGCTGATGTATTATATTACCGTATAGTACGCCAGCTGCTCAGCAGCGGACAGGAAAGCCCTTCATTTTCACCTCCTCCTCCTCCAGGAAATTTTTTTTTTAAATCACTGGCTGCTCACTGTCCTCCCTGGAAGAATTACTCTCACTGCAACAGTAGGGCAACCAATACACTGATAGGCCCATCCCACCCTGGACCCCATCTGTTTGACCTGGTGCCCTGTGGCAGACGCTTCAAGTCCATCAAATCACCGACAAACAGCTTCTACCCCAGAGCCATACGACAGCTGACCACTAGCAAACATTGACTATGTTAGGAACCATCTGCACTACACCCTCACACACACATACAGTTTACTTACAGACTCGGCTACACTTTTCAACAAATGTGTAATATGTTTACATTTAGGCATTTGGCAGACAATATCTCAGCTGATTCTTTAATACTCCAATTTTATTCTGTTTAAGTGATCTTTTTAAAGTGATCGCCAATTATGATTTCAACCACCACATTTCTCCTGCAAATCTGATGGTTCGTCACTATTCTTCTAGGCTAAGTACTTCATTCAACAGTTTATTTCTTTTTTTTAATGAAGAGCTGGCACACAAACAAAAAAAACAGAAATAAGTCTAAGAAAGTCGTTGGGTCTCTGAACAGTAAAAAAAAATTCAGGTTCCTCTACAGCTAAAACTGTACAATAACACTTGGTTGATTGTGGTGGCAGTTCACACAGTCAACCGGCTTTTAGACTTGGCAACCATTCACAGCTTCATTAGCATACCAATATGATACAAAGGAGCGAGTGAAATGGGAGCCTTGTCTCCTAATAATGAAACTAGAGGCCCTGAAGCATTTGAAAAACTATTCAGATGGGACTGCACATTGGGACGTGCCCTTTAATCAGCAGGAATCTCCTCATATGACCTCTTTATTAAACAGGCAGAAAAAAAAAACCAACAACTTGACTCTCTACCAAGGTTATGCAACAAACACATTCTTAAAGCACCCCAGCCACTCGAAACCAACAGCTCGCACCTGATTTAAAACCACAGAGTTTCAAAGTCTACGAAAGTCAAAACTAATTAAAGGTTTCACAAACTTAAATCAACAACGCCGAAACCATTTTATCTGTAAATTATTTGAGGATAATTTTATACCAGGTAACGTCTAGCTGCAGAACTCACAGAACGAGCTCGCTAACTACGCTGCAGTAACATAGCTGTTATTGTGAATGAACAGCTACTAACAGCTAACAGCTACTGCTCACCTAAACTAAACTGTTATGTTATACAAATCATGACATCTTATTAGTGACACACATAGGCTAGTTTATTAGCAGGTAACTAACCTGCTAGTAATTTGCAATAGCTGAAGTACCTGAAGGTGTGTCCAACTTGTATATGATGGAAACACTGGTATACTTTTTAAGGCTAATGGGGATGCGTGATATATTAAAATAACAGTTTTGTTTCTTTTTTTTTTTTACTTTTATTTTTATTCGTTTTAACGGAACGGAACGAACAGATCACCAGAGGCATCGCATATAACTATTACGTCGCTTTTTTAGTACAGGTTACTCTCCCATTATCCCCCCATCCCACCCCGCCCCGCAAAGAGTACTGTATTATAATCATAAACACCAACATAGGTTCCTTCAAGTCCAAATGATTCAATCTTTTAAAATCTGTAATGTACGGTCCAACCAAAATATTTCACACATATAATATACATGTATATATATATTGAAAAAATTATAAAATTAAATAGAAAAAAAATATATATATATATAAGTAAATATAAATAAGGGGAGGGGGGAAAATAACAGTTTTGTTTCTAAGTAAACAAATAACTGTAATAAATAAACGTTCGACCGGCATGCCTGCGATTATCATTTTAGCCACTAATCAGTTAGCTTGACATCACTAGATGTTGTTTACAGGTTGTAAACGCTGATCGTCAGTAACGAAGAAATAAATAATTTTTCATTGTTTTAAGCAAGAGATAATGTAATATCACATACACACAGATAATAAACAGTATACTATATATTTATAAATATTTCTTCACTTATTTCCATTTATTTTTTGTATTCTGTAAAGCTGATTTGCATCATTGACCATTGTTAAAAGGCTATATAAATAAAACTGAATTGACCTGAATTATTTATGGCATTTCCTGTATCGGGTCACCTGAGTTGGAGGTCACCAGCAGCAGCACTACCACTTTTCAGGAAATGATGTGAATTCAAACCCCCAGCCAGATTACAACTGTTCGGCCAAGTCCTTAACACTAAACTACTCTCGGGTGCTAGGCACGCTTATCTCCAGCTTCACTTTAAGTTAAGGCAAAAAAAAAGAAAAGAAAAATCCCCTTGAGCTTAAACTGCCAGCATGTGGTTAGTGCAACATAGCACTACAACCACACCTTAATACTTATTTTTAAACAACTGCAATGTGTTTATCTCCAAACTCAGTCAGGTAATCCCTATTCATTATATTTTACCATTCTTTTCCACCGATGTGTGGCAAATATTTGTATGTGGAAATACAATCTCCAAAACAGTACCAACTTCACATTCTGTTTCCTCTTAAAACTCAAGTGGCACAGATCTGTACCGGCAACACAGCATAGGTCAATGACGATTAAAAATATATATGTCTTACTGGGAGCCTTCAGACATCAAATTGTGCATTTGAGTTTTCAGATAAGTCAGGTAGAACAAAAGTTATCATTACTTTTAAACCGTGTAACTTTTACCACCACCGGAATATGGGAATGACGTCGCAAAAATACAGAATTCTCAAAATGAGCATATTATTATTCATAGAAACAATCAGAAAAACAGTGCTAATTGCTATTTCTTTGCCTATGTGACCCATTTAAAAAGCTTTTTGCTGTCATGTTTATATAGATGGTTAAAATGAAACAAAATTCAGATCATTGTATTGCCTAGGTTGTGCGAAAAAAAAAAAAAGGATATGCCACTCTGTAGTGCACAATCCTGAACCCTATAAAATAAATAAATAAATAAATAAAAAAATTTTAAAAAACAGCTAAACAAAAAATGTCTAAAATGCTCTGGGTTATAAGATCTATAGAAATCAGCATTGAATTTTTTTAAATTATTTTATTAGTCCACACGTTCAGCTTGTTTGATTGTTTCAGAAAAGTTTAAAGTTGGAGGAGCTGGGGTGAATTTCAATTTGTGCCTGGTGGAAAGAACGGTAACGTGGACAAAAGCTCAAAGAGTGGGGGTTGTGGAGAACCGCGCACAGGCTCGTACTTCTGGGGCCAAATTCAGACATAAAACGTTACATATAAAAAAAAGTTGGAAAAGAAGACGAACATAAACACAAGCCTGCCCTAACAGCTCCGAGCTCAGACATCTTGGGGGGATTTAAAGTAGCTGGCCCCCACCGTTGCCCTCTTTCCTCTTAGCAAAGTCTCTTACACTGAAGTTCACTCAGAAGTGTATTAAGCACTGAGCATGCATGGCTACTCGAAGTAACTTTCAAAAACTTAATAAACTTGCACGCACACACACACACACACACACACACACACACATACAGTGAGTACAGTGAGGCAAAAAAGTATTTAGTCAGCCACCAATTGTGCAAGTTCTCCCACTTAAAACCTGAGAGAGGTGTGTAATTTTCATCATACGTATACCTCAACTATGAGAGACAAAATAAGAAAAAAAATCCAGAAAACCACATTGTAGGATTTTAAAAGAATTTATTTTCAAATTATGATGGAAAATAAGTATTTGGTCACCTAAAAACAAGCAAGATTTCTGGCTCTCACAGACCTGTAGCTTCTTCTTTAAGAGGCTCCTCTGTCCTCCACACGTTACCTGTATTAATGCCATCTGTTTTAACTCGTTATCAGTATAAAAGACACCTGTCCACAACCTCAAACAGTCACACTCCAAACTCCACTATGGCCAAGACCA
>JAQMYL010000016.1:13081417-13091731 GCA_030014365.1 Clarias pachynema | reverse complement strand
GGTTTTGCATTTAATGGTTTCAGAAAATGGAGCAAGGTTTCAGAAATTGTGTTTTAGCAATTGAGAAAAACTGTAAGATACTGCAACATGAACTTGACATGGTTACGGACACTACAGAGTTTTTGCTTTTTAAGCTTTTACCAAAAAACATTTTATTGAAGCAGGAATTTTACAGTTCATACACTTCTATAAATTTACACCAATTTTCGTATCAATAGTATCATAAAAAATTTGAATAATTTGCATTTTAAATTATTATTGTTTGAAGCGAGACAGCTAAATATGGGCATTTTTGGGGTGTAATGTAATAAAGAAAACAAACTCTTTTTTAAACATGTCAATAAATGTTTATTATAGAAGCCCAAGGTAACATATTCACATGACTGGCATGTTGTGACTCAGGGCCGAGATGCTAATGACTTGTCCCCTAAATTGACATTTCAAACTTTTTCCCAGCTGGGTTTTGCTCCACGACTTTGAAAGTGGATATGTCTGGGTAATTACAAGCAAAGAAATTTTAGCCAACAGACAACCATCTGGTAGCATTAATCCCATTGTCCTTAGTTTCATCTAAAAGGCTGTATTCGAAACAAATAATGAAAAAGGCCATTTCACCAAACAAGGACTAGTGCTGAATAACAGACTGTGACGTGAATATATATTCGAAAAAATATCTGAGACAAACCAGAAGCTCTATAACCAGTGTTTGGATGAAACCGAAGATGATTTTACAGATTGTTTTACAGTGAGCCTCAGTGCTACAGTACAAAAGCTAGCATATATACAGTATATAACACGCTGACTGCTTAAAGATGAACACACTGCATTTGAGTACAGAGTTAAGCACGCTTTACAAAGCCTTTCAGAATGGCAAGATGATTTTCATTAACTTTTCTTCCATACCCGTTGGGACTGTTTTCTTCACAGGCGGATTTGTTTCTTACAGGAAAATGCACAGAGCAAGCAACAAAACAGAAACAGATGCAGGGTGAAAGAGGAGAATGTGAATAATGCTCCAAGTGGTAAGAAGGGACGCTTAATCAATACCAAGCATCACTTTGTGTCTCGGGCTTGGGACATTCATCATATCGGTGCTCGGTTCAGGGTCACTGGTACCACCGTTACGTTCGAGGTTTCAGGTAATAACAACAGGATCAGGTATCGCGCGGCTTGACTCACGCTCGCAGGTCGGACCTGCGTGAACAAAAACCGAGGGGCAGCTGCTTAGGGTTAAGGAGTGAGGAAACCGGGCATTTCCTGTGTTTAGTAAAACAAAGCTGACATTACAGCCTGATGTTTATTCACTCTAGTTTTCTGTCTGAGTCTTCGCTTACATTTTCTGTGTCTCTGTTGAAAGCTTCAATGAGTTTTTGTGTCAGAATGATTCTAATACAAGCAGCATCATCTGATTATACAATTATATATTATATATTATGCAGTTTCCCTTTGGGATTAATAAGATGCTATATAAGGAAAATAATATGATATTAATAATAGTTATCATCAAACATGCAGGATCAATCTGACAGAAATTCCTCATACATGGATAAATGGTACTGATCTGTTTGCAACAGTTTGCAGAGTTCATGTAAAAAGTGGAAAAAATGTAGGTTTGTGCATTACATATTTATGACCATTTATTCTTTTATTTCCAAAGTGGTTTGTCTGGAGTTCTGCTCTGGTACTTTTCTTCTTTAAACCTCACCAAGACGAAGTAATTTCAGAAGAGAAGGCTATTAGACTGACCATGCAAGCAAACGATCCCAGACATTGACATGTGTCTGTCTAACTGCTAACTGAAGCATCTGATGCATACTATAGTCCTAGCTCATGCATAGACTGTAAACATATCAATGATGTCATTACAGAATATAACAATTACTCATTTAATCCAAGACAGGGAGAAATTAGTAGAAAGCCCTATGTATTAGGATGTACAGTATAACACAAATACAGTATTGGTGATGATGTTATTTTTTTATGTTATACATATAATACAGAAAATGTGTGTGTCAAAGAAGCTGCTTCTGAAGTTATATGTGCCCCAAAAATGGCCATTTTTCAGCATTGTACTGTCTCGCTTCAAACAATAATAATTTAAAATGCAAATTATTCATATTTCTTTTTGAGTATTGATACTTAAATGGGTGTAAGCTTATAGAAGCATAAGACCTGTAAAAATTGCTTAAATTAAAGAATTGAGTGCAAAATTAAAGATTTTCTCCCAAAGAAATCTGTAGTGTCCGTAACCATGTCAAATTTGTTGTGCAATATCTTAACAATTTTGCATTTCATAATAATACACTTTTTAAAGTTTATGTATTTTCATGTAAACTCTAAATTGGCCAGATTTCATCTGAATGACAATTATTGGTGTAAACTTCTAGAAGATATGACCTATTAAAATGATTATTGTAACAACGTAAATTAAAACATTCCATACAAAATTATAGATTTTTCCCCCCAAAATAAATCTGTAGTGTCCGTAACCATGTCAAATCCATGTTACAATATTTTAACAACTTTGCATTTTAGAATAAAACACTTTCTCAGGTTTATGTCTTTTCATGTGATGTCGAAATTGGCCAAGTTTCATCTGAATGACAATTAAGATCATTGAAAGTTTTGAATTCAAAAAGGTTACGGACACTACACCTAAGTGAGACACTTTTTGGCACTGATGCCACGTTTTGGCTGATATTAAATTATGAACGTAAGCAACTGTCACATTAAAAATAATCTAAGTAATGAGAGCATCAAGCAGACCATGTAAGCAGCGCATCTTTCCTGCCTTGTTATTACGAGTTGAGCCCCCAGTAAACAATCTGAGAGGAAGGACGCACACACCGCTATCAAACAAAGCATCTGGTGGAAAAATGTACAGAGAAAAGATCGGACGGAAATCTCGATCTGAAATTTGAGCAATGGTAAACATTATGTAACACAAATATCACCACAAAGTCACCTGTGAACATGAGTAAGAGAAGAGGACTGAATAACTATACAGCACTTTGAGTTGCTGCTCTTATAAGAGTAACAACATGGTGAAATGGGGCTCAAAGTCCCAGAGCTTATATATATATTTGTCTGTCCTTAACTACAGGTTGCAATTATGGCACACATTACCATTTAACTGCTTATCCCTGTGAGGTCTCACTGTGTTAATACAGAACTTTCAAATCTCTACCTGCTTCAGACATAACACAGGGAAGAACAATTAGTTTGTCCTTTTCAAGCCTGTCATTACGGGCTGCAGAAACACAGTTTTACAAACGGCTACTGCAGAGCACCTGAAATTACAGCTCTCATGACCAGAACTGTTTATTTGAACACAGCCTCTGTGATCTTCCACTATGACGTTAAAAATATTTGCAAAAATAGCAAAGTCCACGGCGGAATGGTGGCTTAGTGCTATCGCCTTATTGCACCTCCAGGTTCCGGGTTCGATTCCCGCCTCGGGTCTGTGTGCATGAAGTTTGCATGCATGTTAGACTAATTGGCGGTCTCAAATTGCCCGTAGTGTGTGTGAGCGTGTCCAGTGTGGACCCTGCCTCGTGCACTAAGTCTCCTGGGATAGGCTTCAGGCTCCCCGCAACTCTGTATACAGTATAAAGCGGTATAGACGATAAGTGAGTTAGAAAGTAAAGCCCAAATGTCAGACGTAGATGTCTTCACCAGTGGCGTGCAGACATGATTATAACCAGGACAACAGCCATTTTAACATCACAGCAAGATGGGAGGGTCGTGTTTATCAGCTTGAAGCTTCACTCTTTCTCATCTCTGAGGATACAGAGACAGTAATCCAACAGCTGACTATTTGCATCTTTCCCCAGATGGTGCCCCCACATCTCTTTTGTTCCTTCTCCCCCAGCCTCCAGACATCATTGTCCCTGCCGGTCTATTCCTCCTCGGCATTTATTGGGAGGTGAAAACGCCTCCAGCCCTTTAAGATACACATGGCTTGCTCTCCTGTTTTTCATGGAAATGAAGTCAGCAGATCCATTACTTTCCCAGAGTCTCCTCCGCAGGGCCTGTCCCCGCAACTAAACCTCCCTCCGTCTCTTCCACTCTTCATCACAGCCAGCAGGCTTTTCATAGTGCGCTTACATTTATAGACTCAGTCTGTTGTTGGTCTTTTGTACCATTAAGGGAAAAACCTTGTTGAAGATTTTACTGAAGATATCTCAGTATTAAAAGTAAATGAACCAAATTTTGAGCAAGAACATTTGGTGTACAATGCTAAAAAAGGACATAACAACTGAATCGAACTCAGTAGTATCTTTAGTTCTCACTGGCAAAAACTTCAACTCTCGTTAAACGTTCTGCCTTTTATTATAATCCCTCAAAACCCCCATCAAAAGGAGACATCTTGAGAAATGGGCATTATTAGCAGAACAGAGCTCTTTTTAATGTGGGATATGAACACGAAGCTACTGACCGTTTCCGTCACCACATGGGGTGGACGAGGCAGGTGTGGTATTCAAGTGACCACTTTAGACAAGAGAGGAATAATAGTAGCATTTATAAATCAGGACAAAAAAAAGAAAGAAAGACTGAAGGGCAAGTGGGTCACTTACTGACCTATGGTGCATGACCAGTGTCATGTGCCCGAACAGACAGCTGTGTCAAATGCAATCCTCTGGAGTACTGCCTTTAAACAGCTGTGTGCTCAGTGTCAGCTCTCCTGCGGGTCGATCAAGGTCCATAAACCAACATGATGTTTATTTTATTATCATAGTCTCTGAAAGGACCGCATGAATGACTTTTGCAAAATGTTGTTTTGCTTGGGTGCGATTTTTATTTCAGCTCTTGTTTAGGATGTTTACAGGGTCATATACAGGCATTTGCTAATAAACTGATCTTCCCAACATGTCTGTAACCCATTTTCAGCTCGGAAGACAACCCTGTAAATGAATTTACGTTTCATGTCTAAAGGCAAAAAAATAAAAATCAAATAATGAAATTCAAATTAAAGTCTGAGATGCCGTTAACAACACAGCATTGTATAGGAAGGGGGTCCTCTAATACGTGAGGGTTTAAGTGAAACAGTTGCTAGGATTCAGGCTTTGACAGTTCATCTATTATTCAAAGAGAGCGCAGATAGCAGTGAAGCTGTTGAAGATTGATTGGGACTTTCAGTCTGTTTAGGTCAGGCCTTTTAACTCTCCCAAAGTGCTGGCCCTAAAGTGAATGGAGCTCACTCTGAATGGACCAGCCCTATTGTAATTCTGAATGAATTATGTGGTTTAAGAGTATGAAAAGGGACTCGCATTTTAGCATGACTACAGACATTCTTTGTACCTTAGCACGGCCGGTTCTGAAGAATCAATATAATGAGGATTTTTTTTTTTTTTTTATCATCAATGCCAAAATAAAGCATCATCTCTTATCTCCATGGTGATATATCTGAATAACACCCCAACGGTCATCTGTGCAAAAGCTGATGAAACCAAAAGAGCAAGTGAACAGCTGACCGTATTGTAAACATTAATTAAACGGCTGAGCCTTTTGAAAGTTCAATGACAGGCTAGGTATAAAACCTAAATTCCGCTGAAGTAAGCAGTACCCAACCGAAGCTGCACTCAGTTTCAATAAACCCAACCAGCAGCCCACTCGCCACACACGTTGTCTGCTTAATGAACCCAAACAAAACAAGGTCTGCACTCGAGAGAGTAAACCACATCAAGGCAGCTTAACTAGCATGTAGGCTGCCACACTTGTTCATGATCCAAACGACTGGATTCACTGGGAGCCATTTTAGAAACTACAGTCCACTAAGCTAGATGAGACAAAACAGAATTATGCAATAACATGCACCGATTCACGGCCTACAGTCAGTCTGGGCCAACTTTAAAACAATCCAAGGCTCAGGCAAACCAGCAAACCAGCAGTGTGACAGGAATGCACTGGCAGATTAAGAAGCTGGCTAACGTATAAATGGAAGCTCTGTCTCGTCTCCATTTGACTCACCTGTAATAAAGAAGTTCCATCTCCAGCTGCTGCACGTGTCTTTGCAGGACTGGAACGTGGCCGGCTTTGGCTTCTAGCTCTTTCACTTTGCTCAAGCCGTTGAGCAGAGCCTCCCTGGCTTCCTCCACCTTTTTCCTCATCTCTGCCTGCTCCTTCTTCATGGTTCTGTTGCATTCCTCTAGCAACAGCACAGCCTCCCTAGAAACATGCAGTTCCTGTTCCAGTTTCTTGTTCAAAAGCAGGACATCCTCAATCTGCTCAGAATTCTGGGTCAGTTCTGTCTCTGTAAAAATATCCTGAAGTCTTTTCCTACTGCCCTGAATGGTGGATTTTTGAGCCATGCGCATCTGACGGGCAACAAAGCATCCGCTGTCTGGCCTGTGTTTCAGATGACTCTTCCACAGTCCAACCTAAAGCGTACAGAAAAACATCAGGATCTATGAAACACAGATTAGCACAATACACACTATGCATGCTTTAAATGTATTTAAAACATGATCATAGTTTTTTTTACTTTGACAGTAAACTAATAATAATAAACAGTCACACTGGTGCATTCCAAGTTCTTTTTAAAATGTGATTAACTAAGACACTTAATATTTATTACATTTGATTAATGCTTCATTTGTCATGTACACAGCGTTTTACAAGGCGCTACAGTGACGCCTTGCACCTCTAGGTTCCGGGTTCGATTCACACCTCGGGGTCTGTGTGCATGGAGTTTGCATGTTCTCCCCGTGCTTGGTGGGTTTCCTCCCGGTGCTCTGGTTTCCTCCCACAGTTTCTGTCCACACAGCTGAATATTTCTGATAGCTGTGATCTTAAGAAGGAAATGCCTCATTCATTTTTGTTCACCTTGAATAACCACTTTATTTGGGCAGAATTGGATTGGATGCAGAGTATGTCCTAGGAACACTGGACAGGAATAGACCTTGAATGGAACACAAGTTCACCCTAGGGCAACATACGCACATAGCCACACACTCTTTTAAACCTAGGGGCAATTAACCATAGCCAATCCACCTACTGTCACAAAGGAAACAAGAGAACCCAGACAAACACACACTAAAAAGTGAGATCATACGCTGCGGCTCCACAAAGACAGTAACCGAGATCAAACCAGGATCAAACCAGACACCAATCACACTTTTTTCCACTTATGTTAAAATAGTTAATTCACGCAATACCCAATAATGTTTTGAAACTAAGTCTCTCTTCATATACAAGCTGACCATCTGCTGCCAAATTATATGAAACCTCAGCAGTTATTTCACACTGAGCAATCTCACTGAATGAGAGGATTCCAAAAGTGCTGATAATAGATAATAACACCAGTGAGACGTTTAACTATATATCACTCTGCATCCCAAGTGTTCTATAATCGTTAATTACACTAACTGTCGATCGCCCATATGGATGAAAGTATGTAACAGTATGGAATCCAGTACTGAAGAGAGAGCAGTTACCTGCCAAAATGCACATTGAAAACCAGCAAGAAAACACATCACATGTCATTTTAAACAATATTTTGTCTACTTAATAATTGCTTCTAAGCTTCAAAATGCCTGTGTCTTTTTTTTTTTTTTATGTCTACGCTGAGATAGAAAGCTAACTAGCGCCTAACACAAGTCTAAATCACAAATCCTACTATAACCCCTAATCAAGGGCATTGCTTAGTGTGTGGAACAAGTAACTACTAGCTTTAAATTTATCGCTATTTAGGATTCAACCCTGGAATGCGGATCTTACAGGACTGTCCACCACTTGCATGGTTTATTCTCATCACTCTTTGGCTACATAGTAATGGAAAGAATTTAAAACTACTTTCATAACTAATTACACTAACTGTCAATCGCCAACTCCGTTGACCAAAAAAAGGTCAACACATGGTACAAACAGGTAAGAACGTTTCACTGGATAATTACTACAGTATTACAGTATATTAATATGTTTGAGCTGGCAACAAGTTATTTAACCTTAAATGATGCAGTGAATAACTTCTCATTTCTTAAACAAACAATGTCAGAAGACATATACTGTGGTAGTGGCAAGGATGTTACTCAGTTTCAGAAAGGTCAAATTACTGGCCTGCATCAAGCAAAGAAAGCTACTAAGGAGATTGGTGGAACTACTAAAATTGGGCTAAGAACTATTCTGCAGGTTTGATGAAACATAGTTTGATGTTTTTTAAATCGTAAAAAAACAACAACAGTAAAGCACATGATTAATATTGAAAGTAAGAGCATTTACACATAAAATGAAAAGACAACTCACGGCATTGTGACTAAACAGCTGTATAATCTTAAAAATAATCTTAAGTGAGGGTAACCGAAAAACAAAAAGCTTCAGCTACAAATGAACTGTGGAGCGATGGACAAAGGTCATGTGGTTTGATGAGTCTAGATTTACCCTGTTGCAGAGTGATAGGTGCAGTAGAGTAAGAAGAGAGGTGGATGAAGTGATGCACCCATCATGGTGTGTTAGCTGCATAACGGCAGTGTTATGATCTGAGTTCAGGAGTTGCTTCTTGTCTAGGTTCAGCAACATTAAGTGCACAAAAAATTAGCTCAGCTGAGTATCTGAATATACTGAAAGACCAGGTTTTTCCATCCAATTTTTTTTCCCCCTCATAGCACGGGCATATTCCAAGATGACAATGCCAGGATTCCTCGGGCTCAAATTGTGAAAAAAACAAAAACATCATTTTGACACGTGGATTGGCCACCACAGACTCCAGACCATAACCCCATTGAGAATCTTCGAGATGTGCTGGAGAAGACTTTACACACTGGTCTGACTCTCATCATCATTACAAGATGTTGGAAAGAAATTAATGCGACTCTGGCGGGAAATAAATGTTGAGACATTGCATAAGCTTATCAATTGCAAATGTGTGCCGTAATCAAATCAAATGAAATATTGTGGGATTTTTTCTTTTTATTGTGGGGCAGTGGAACCCATACAGGGTTTGAGATAGTAATTAATGGCTGATGACTTTATACAAAGATTGGTGTATGTCTACTGTAAATGAGATCTCTAATTGACTCACCCTAACCCAGACCAAATAACACTTTGTCTTACAAGCCTCCTAGATTGTCTTGGTAACTTTTGATTTGATTATTTGTGGAAAATGCCATATTTCATAACATTACAGAATGAAAAGTAGGAAAAGTATTTAAAAAAAAAAAAACTGATGATACAGAAGGGATGGGGAATAATGGAGGGGGAATAAAAGGCAAGAACTGCCTCCAAGAAATAAAATGCATAGATACTTAAATGAATGAATGAATGAGAAGGTTCAGCAGGAAAGGTGAAAAACTTTGCAAACTTTGTTCATGAAACAGAAGCACTCACTTGCAGGGCTAAAGAGCGCGCATCACTGCTCTGGAGAGCCGCACGCATGTCCTCCACCAACTCCCGCAGACTTGCGTTTTCCTCCTCCAGCTTGGCTATCCTGTCCTCCGCTTCCTCCAAAGCCACAATGTCCTCATAACACTCGCGCGTGCACGAGCCTGGTCTGCATCCCGGACTGTGCTGCTCGGATGCGGTAGTGGAGTCACCGGTGCGCCTCCCCGGGCCCGGGCTGAGCAGCGGCTCTCTGCGCCTCATCGGGCTCCGGAGGCGGATCTGCGTCTCGATGTGCTCGCTCTCTCTGGCCACCAGCAGCCGGCCGTCCTCGTAATGGCTCCCAGCTTTGGTGCTGAAGTATCCGCAGAGCTTGGCGTGGAACTGGCGGAAACTGAACTCGCTCGGCAAGCTGTCCAAAATCTCCATGCACTCCTCCGACCCCGACTCTTTATTCAGCCCCAGGATCTCACACAGGATCTGGAAATCCTCGGCGGGGATTCTGCCGTCGCCCTGGCAGTCCATGTGGTGAAAAATCTCCTGCAGGTACTGATCCAGACCAGTGGCCAGGACGATGATCTCGTTCTCCACGCCGCGGTCCAGTCCGTAATGGTAAGCCAGTGTGCTCACTATCCATTGTGTCCTGCGCGCCGGGCGGCTGTACGGATCCGCCGCGTCTGGTGTTTCCATTCTCCGGGTCTCTCTCTCTCAGAACCGCTCCATTTATATATTTAATAAATCTAGCAGATTCAGAGGGGAAAAACAAACGAGCTACTCAGGCGAACATCATCCTCTTCTCATAAACCACTGTGAGTCTGAGTGTGTGTGTGTGTGCGTGTGTGTGGAATGTAACGTACAGCCCACCAAACACTGAGGAGAAAAAAACTTTTGAAAAGCAGTTAACCATTTGCTGGTACCAACCCGTTCCTCACCGTTACTCTGCTGTTACTATGAGCTCGGGGTTGTAGGTGTGTGTTATGCGCTAACACCCCCCCCCCC
>JAQMYL010000016.1:13055788-13077395 GCA_030014365.1 Clarias pachynema | reverse complement strand
TATACACACACACACATATATATATATATATATATATATATATATATATATATATATATATATACAAACACACACATATACGCACATATATATACATATACACACATATATTTATTTATTTATTTATTTATTTTGCCCTTTGATCAGGGTCCTGAAACACCTGAATTAAATAATTAATAGGTGTATATATACTGTATATCATTTGTGTGTATATATTTAAAAAACATTGTTAGCCAGCTAGGGCTATGGGGTATTTAAATTCATATTCATAATTGTTTAGCATTTTATTATAAGCTAACCAGACAGGACACACGAGAAGATAAACTTGACAGGATATTTGAGAAAATTTGACAGTTGAATACACGCGACTACTCAGGCGGACCAAATGGGCATCGGTTACTTAATGGTAGGTTTCCTGCCTGCCATGCAGAAGGACCAGGTTCACTTGCCACCCAATGCCCAAAATCCAGCCACTGGAAGCAGAAAATTATTCCCAAGCCCGGATAAAATGTGAGGGTTTGCAAGTTTGCAAGTTGTTGTGGCAACCCCTCAACAGGAGCAGTCGAAAAACTAACAACAACAACAATGTCTGATCAAAAATTTCACATTTCACATTTCTATCAATCTCATTTGGCTTTGGTTACAGCAAGTGTGATGTGTGAAAATTATTCCTTATGCTCCCAGAAACACTGGAATATGTCTGTGCCATCAGGGAAGAAAAATATAAATGGTCATTCAGTACTTTCAGGTCATCACATACAGTAGTGTTGCTGAGCATAGACCTGCCCATCTGGAGCCACCCCAGATCATACTGTAACACTGCTATAATCATCCAATGAAAGGCTCTTAACTGTTAGCTTAGTTAAATCCAGGTGGTGACTTTTTTTTCTCGGCTGGGCAGTGTATGATTCATTTTATATGTTTCATAAATGTATATGATTCATGTCATCCATTATTCTTACATTGCCTCTCTCTGCTTAGCAAAATATTGGGCCTGTTTTTGTGCTTCACTAAATAGGAAAACATTCTGGGAACAAGATGGAACCTGGTGCCTCTAACATCTCACTGGACCGGATGAGAAGCAATAATGGTGTCCACAACTCTGACGGCAAAGAAACACAACCTGAGCTAACTGGCCCATGCACACAGACTATTCACACCGACTCATGCAACGCTGACTCCAGTTACACGGTCACCTGCACAGTTAGTATGGTGCTGGCTGTGCCGAAAGGTACAGGCAGTTTTTGAAATTCAGTTTATGCTTCCCACCTCTGTATCATCCAGCACTATAGCCTACTATTTAGACATTATCAGATAAATGTTTTTATTGGCTATTGCAGCCAGGTGTGTTAAAAATGTTCTTTTCTGGCATCTAGGTCAAGATGATGTTCCAGTTATGGCTCCAGAGGCAGAGAGGCAACCAAAGAAAGTCCAGCCTAAATATACTGTAGAGCTACCCAAAGTGCAGACCTATTACCACATAGAGTACAATCTCCTGCCTGATGATAGTGAGCCAATTAAAGTAGACCTGGTCATGTGTGGTTCGATGGCCAAGGTGTATATGGATAATGAGACGCAGGTAATAAACTAGATTTCGTTTCATTTTGGAGCATTTAGATTTTGTACACTTACTTCGTACACGAATTTACAAAGAAAAAAAAGGTTTTGGATTGCCTTTTAACGGATTGACAGGTTACATAAATGCTAATGGTTACTAAATTTAAAGTATGCTTGGAGAAACAGAGCAAATATTAGCCATTCCTTTTTAGGAATAACAAAATTATGAATAATTACACGTCTTTTGTGGCTTAGTGGTTAGCACTGTCACCTTGATGTGAGTGTGTGTTTGCCTTGCAATGGATTGACACCCTATCCAGGGTGTACCCCACCTCGTGCCCTAAGTTTCCTGGGATAGGCTCCAGGCCCCCCTGTATATAGAATAAAGTGGTATACTCTAGATGAGTGAGTAAGTGAGTGTGTGTGTGTATATATATATATAGGACAATAAAAGCTGCACCCAAAGTAATGCTTCTTAGAGGATAGCATTTTGTGCAAAGTTGACTTCAGACCAGGTTTCTAACACACCTTATACTTTATATATTCTGTGTCTCTGTAGGTGCTGAAGGCCTGGCAGGAGGGTGATCAACTTTGGCTGGGCTGGTCTCAGTCTGTGAAGCTCAATGTGACCAAGGAGCTGCTTATAAAGATGTCATCACATAACATAACCTTCCGACTCTGGGACACCAAGGACAGAGTGTCTCCTAAAGCAAAATATGACAGACCCAAAGCTTTCAGATTGCCACAGGGAAGGAGGGTGGAGGATACAGACCAAAGAGGTGTGCTCACACTTCCACCAGATGTTTACTAAAGAGTCTCAAGTATGATTTATAACCCGTCTGTTTTTCTAAACAGGATATCCTGAATGTGTTACAAACTCCTCCAATGTTAATAAGCAACCTCTTACCAGATAAGCAAACTCCACATAGATGAAAAATCAATGCACTATGTACATTGCAGTTGAAACAGTTTAAAAGCATTTGTAGTGTAATGTAGCTAATCAACAGGCATAATAAACTAGAATATGGTTGTGATTACTGAGTGGTATTTAAGCGGTAATATATTCAAGAAAAATCTTCAGTTTTTTTTTTTCTTCCTAACTGTTTACATGAGAAACTGACTGCATTGTGTAAATTGTGTGATTTTAGGTCCTAGTCTGGATGGTGAACCGGAAAGTGCAGGTAATTATCCCTCAATTCTGTGACTTCAGCTCTAAACCTATCGTTAATTTTGGGTGCTCTTTAATTAAAACGGTTTGATTATATGAAACCTCAGGAAATGGTAGTTTAATGTTTCTCTCCAAATGTTTCTGAGGTGGCGTAAAGGGTATGGTGTATAGGTTGCGAGCTCTTTATGAGAAGCAGAACATGAAAACTACAACTTCCAAAAAATACCAAAAGGACGTCACATTAAAAGACTTCAAAGGACCTTCAAGCCTCAAGTGTAGCACAGGTAGAAACATTTAGTATCATATTAAGTTGCACATTTATAGACATTGCATCTACACATTCATGCATATTTGCACACTGCCCAGACCTTTCTATTTAAATTCTATTTCAATTTCCACAACTAAAGTTTTTCTATATTTTATTTCTCATTCTATTCCATAATTTATTTCTTATTAATAAACTTTTTTTTTTTAAGGTCTTGAGCGGTCGTACAAGCATTTCACTGCATATTGTACTGTGTATGACTGTGTATGTGACAAACAAAATTTGAATTTGAAAAGTGGCTAAAACCTAGCCTACAGTGGCAGGCCATGATTTTTTTTGTAAACTTTATAGACGATCCCAAACCGTCCACTATGGAGGCAAGTGGAGTCCGTGAGAGACCTCTGTCATCTGCTGTTCTAATTACTGATGGATTACCGGCACAAGAGGCAGCATTTTCCAAACAAAGGTTCAACAATGCACTTACTTTTTACCTGTTCATGACTCAGCACAGTTAATTAATTTTGCACATAATAATCTGCCTAACTCTCCCGTCTTAAAACAAATGTGCAGAATATTGAGTCAGCTACATAATGCACATGTTAAATAGTCCAAAAGTGCACTAACCTCCGCTGTGCTTAATCTTCAGCCAAAACATTTTATCAGTGCTAAAAAGTGGCTCGCCTAGGTAAAAAAAAGAAGTGAATTTTCAGATAGGATCATATAACACCATTTTTCATAACACTTAATGCTTCTTATCTCCAGATCCATGCCTCGTCTTTTGTAAATATGCATACACATTTATATTTTTATCAGATAAAAAAAAAAATTCATTTGCTAAATACAATTTCATGCTTTTTTATGTAGTGTCCATAACTTTTAACAAATCTTTCAATTATCTCAATTGTCATTCAGATGAAACTTGGCCAATTTAGATTTCACATTAAAAGGAAAACCTGAAAAAAGCATATTACTCTAAAATGCAAAATTGTTAAGATATTGCAACATTTGACACTTTAAATTATTAATGTCTGAAGCGAGAGAGTATAATGCTGAAAATGGCACATATAAATCGAAAGTGGATGAAAGTTTGAAATTTTTAGGGAAGCAAGATTGGTCACCAGAAGTAGCTTCTTTGGCACACACTTTCTGTATTTTATATATAACAAAAAAATAAAATTAGCATCAATACTGTGTTTTGGCCATTGGTATGTTGACCTTGAACATTGCTTTGTAAAGCTGTATGTTGTGGTATTATACTGTCATTGGGAATCCTGAAGTAAAATCTTCCAGTCACAAAACATTTAAAGAAACTTTAAATGCTTTATAACTGTTATATATCTTAGTTATAGGGTGAAGAATCCTGAAACGCCTGATACAAAAAGCATCAGGTCTGAAGCCACTGTGGATCAGGAACAGGACACGATATTATCGAAGTTAGCACAGAAACGATCATTAGATCACCATCCGAAAAGCCTCAGGGACACCACAACAATCTGTATGTACATCTATTTAAAAAATTTGTAATAACCAAAATGCTAATTACTCTAGTTACATTTAAATGTGTAACTATTTATAAGGTTTAAACTATTGAATTTAAAACATTTGAACATCATTTACTCTAAAAACGCTTGAAATATTGTTCTCTAATTGGACAGCTATAAACCATAAATCATCAATATTTGCATGCTTTTCCTTTTTCCAGCTTCTACAAAAAGTGACACACTGATGGACAGCAGCTTGGTGCTGTCCAAGAAGAAACATGCTCCTAAAACTGTTCAGGAGAGAGCAGCGGAGGAAGACTTGCGCAAAAATGGAATCGCCTCAGCTGAACTCAAGGCTATATATTTTCTTGCAGGTACTCAGTAAAGTCAAGTTTGTGAGGTATAGGCAATAAACACTCAGAGACTGGCCACATAGCTGCAAGTTAGGCTTTTCTTCAGCCAGAGGTTTGATGAGCTGCATTCGTCACTGCTGTGTACTTCAGCCATGTGTTTCCCGTCAGTAAGCGGGATGTTTATGTAACGCGGTGCGAGAGCATTTGGGGGTTTCTCTTTTGCTCTTCCTGTGCACTGTAGGGGTGGATCTGGGAGAATGGCCATCCTGCAGAGCCCAGGTTTCTGAGGCCTCTAATTGGCTATGGAACGGCACCAGTTTAAGCCAGCCAACTCCTTTCGCGGCTTTTGATGTGTCCTATTCTGAGCCACAGCAGGAGCCTCTGATGAAAGCTTTAACTTGGGAAACAGTTCAGCTTTACTCCTATAAAGTGAAGCCAGACAAATCCCATGGAGATACTTTCACTGTTGGCCTGAGAAGGATAGAGGCTATTAGAAAACGCTTTGTTATTTTGACATTGTACGATTTGCTAAGTAAAATTACTTAAAAAGTAATTAATATAGGACAACTCATAAGATTTAATGAGGTTTGGGAAACGCAATGTATAGTGTGTATATTAATGCTCAGAAAACTTTTGCAAATTTATTTAATCAAATCAACGTAGGGTGATTTTTCAATAAAATTTTATGAATAATGCCAGTAATAGTTGCAAAATTTTGCAAACAATTTTAAGGTGACTCAGTCAGTTTTTGCATATTACGTTTTAATGCCATTCCTTCATCCTTAACTGCAATTTTTACTGATCCAGGTGAAATGTCACTGGTGGATTGCTTGATGATCCGCTGTGCAAGAGTGTTTAAGAGCTTGTGCAGCATCACGCTAGATAAGCCACTTCTATCTGAAGAACTCAGGGTTGAGCTCAACCCACTGATCATCACAATCTTGTCAGTATCTTCTCTCCCATCTACTCCTGTTCCCTTCTATGAGCTTGAGGTACGAGACTTTCTCTTTAATTACTTGTGTTTCTGTGTTTTGATCTCTGGCATAGACTTAAAGTTGAAATCAGTAGGTAATATCTGGCAAAGTTTTCTTCTCATTTTGGCAGGTCAATAAAGTTCTTGCTTAGAAGGTCCTATAAAGGGCAAATAGCAGGGTTTGTGTTTTAACTATTTAATATATATTTACTTTTAATTATTTTTGCATTTACAGCAAAAATGCGTGCCTGTTTACTGCCAATACAAGTTCCTCAACATGCCTACCCACAGGACCAAAGGGCTGAGTCATGGACCGAACATATTCTTCAAAGACATTAATGTGATCTTCACTGGACTTCTTAACTCCGAAGAGCTGCTTGAGTTCCTTAGCGGCCCACCATTAGAGATTGAGGTTCATGATCGTGATAGGAAAGCAAAAGAACCTCATTCTAGTCCATCAATTTTTGGCACAGAGGCCACTGATGATAAATTAAGCAGCACAGATCTAGTCTCCACCAAACAAACAACCTACAGCCCATTTAGGGAAACGAGAAAACTCTGTGACCCGTATGGTATTGCCAAGCTAAATTGTTCTGATCTCCTTAGAGGGCAGGGTTGTTTGAAACTCAACCTACCTATAAGAGGTTCCCATCCAGTGCAGTTGATGGGCACTGACAAGTATGAACAAGGGGAAAATGAATCAGAGACAGCAGGTGCTCTGGATGTCCAGGACAAGGTTATGCCAAATGGTCATTATCTCAAGGCAAACTCCGAGCTCAAGGTGCAGGTCGAAATAGCACACCCACCCAACCCTGACCCCGACAAACGTGAACGGCATTGTCTATTTTGCCGCATCATTTACATCTTTAAATACAACAATATTGCTTTTCTGGAAAAACTGAAGTCTGAAATTTTAAGAATCAATACAGCTGCGTTTCAAAACCACCACTATGATAAGGAAACGGACCAAATGTTCTTACAGGATCATGTGATGGATGCTACAGAAAGAGACAACAAAGATTTGAATGCTTTAACAGGGTTTCACTTACTGGATCAAGCTCTGCACATTTTTATCCTGGAAGGACTGAAGGATGGAGCCATCAAAACGCTCTGGGAAAGAGCTCCTGTAGAGTAAGATACTGTTACAGTGCTTGAAGTGAAAAAATGTGTGCTAGGCATGTAATGGGTACCAAAGTCACCAGTTTTAGCAAATTTGTTTTTGTAATTTTTGCAGCATACAAAAATTCTTTCATAAAGAAGACACAAATGATTTAGCATTAAAAATTTTAACCTATAATAATATTCAAAGATCTAGAATGTTTAGCTCATTTAAAACAGGTTCATTGGTGACTTGTGCAATGCAAGCCCTTATGTCACTACTACAACAAAACTTTCACAATTGCACTTTCTATACATATTTTGTAGTGGTTAGCACTGTGGACTTGCACCTCTATAGTCCGGGTTCGATTACCGCCTATGGGTCTGTGTGTCTGAAGTTTGCATGTTCTCCCCGTGCTTGGTGGGTTTCCTCCAGGTACTCCGGTTTCCTCCCATAGTCCAAAGACCTGCAGGTTAAGCTAACTGGTATTCCCAGAATGCCCGTAGTGTGTGTATGTGTGTGGCTTAAGTCACCTTGTGCCTTAAGTCTCCTGGGATAGGCTCCAGACTGTATACAGGATAACAAGGTATAGACTCTGAGTGACAGAAAAATAATACTGCTGTTATCAGACAGTCATTCTGATTTTGTGGCTAGAAATGGCTAGTTGTATACAAGGACCAAATTATAAAAAATATATAAATATGGTACCCCAAAATATTGAAGTGTAAATACTGGCCCATTTCAAGCACTGCTAGGATCAAAGAAATATTTTCAGACGCTGTTCTTTTGTAGAGTTGCTAGAATCATTAATTGTTTTTTACAGGTTGGCTGAAGACGTAGAGAAGCATGTCACAGTTCTTTATAACTCAGGTTTACGCTTCTCAAAGAGGCTTTATGACACTCTGGATGTTGGGTTGAGTCCAATTCATCTCCACAAACCACTAGAGACCATCATGAAACAACCCCTGGTGTACATCAGAGACTCAGTTCCTGACTCATGCCTACAAGCCATGTTACGGTACCGTTCAAAACACAAACTAGCTATATTTTTTAGTCATCTGAGTCATTTTGAAATGGACAATATGGAGTGCACAGTTGGACTTAGATTGAGGATGTTTGGAATATGACATTTACAGTATATATAACTATTAGTCTTGACATTAACACAGGTGATGTGAATAACACTTACAGTATAATCTTGTAACAAATGGCAAAAGGGAACAAGTGCCATTGAAACAAAGGCAACAAGTGAACAGTCACTTCTTCGAAGTTGATGAGCTGGAAGCAGGACAAATCTAAGTGACTCTGAAAAGAGCCAAAGTATGATGCCTCTACAATGTTTGGGTCTTGTTCCTGGTAGGCAGTGGTTAGTATTTTCTAAAAGTAGTCCAAGGAAAGACAATCATTGTACTGGCCAGAGGGGTCGTGGGCACCCAATGCTAAGTGATACATTTCCTGATTACAAATTGCTGATAATGTTAATGCTGGCTATGATGAAAACATGTCACAACACACAATGCATCACATTTTTCTTCATATAGGGCTGCGTCAGTCAGTCAGGGTGCCCATGCTGACTCCTGTTCACTGTCTTAAGAGTCATTCCTTTTTTTAAATAATTTTTTTATTTAGATTTTTCCCGATTTTTTTCTCCCTAATTTAGTCATGTCCAATTCCTCCCCATCACCAGGGAGCTCCCACATTAAGGCTACTACCACTCAGTCGGGAGGGCCGAAGACCATCATGTGTTTCTTCCGAACCACATGACGCCAGCCGACCGCATCTGTTCCAACTGCTCGCTCTGTGACGCCCCTGATTGGCTGTAGAGCCGGATTAAAATACCTCTCATCCCTAACCTCTGAGAGAGCTCAGCCAATCAGCTCTCTCTAGGCCTCCGGCCGCAACAGGTTACATCACCCGGGAATCGATCTCCGGATGATAGGACGAGCACTTTACCACTGCGCCATTCGGAGGCCTTAAGAGTCATTTCTTAAGCAGTTCATTGGGTACTTACGCATCAGACCTGGACCACCGAGCAATAGAAGAAGATGGCCTGGTCTGAAGAATCACTTTTGTTTTTAAGTATTGCTATAAAGTTTATGTATGAGCTTACCCAAGGGAGAGATGGCACCAGATTGCACTGTAGGAAGAATTAAATCAGGCAGATGTTTTGTTGGAAAACCTTCAGTTCAGATGTTTTGCTGGAAAACCTTGGTTGTTACTTTAACACATGCCACCTACATAATAACCACTGATGCAGACCAAGTACATACCTTCATGGCAACTTGAATCCCTAACATCAGTGGCCTCTTTCAGCATGATCGTGTATCCTGCTATATTGCAAAAATTGGAATGGTTTGAGGAACAAAGAAACTGAGAACAAAAAAAAAAAAAAAAAAAAAAGTTCAGTACGGCCTCCAAAATCACCAGTATTATAAACCAATCAAGCATCTGAGGAGCCAAATCCATGGAGGCCTCACCTCACTACTCTCAGGACCTAAATGACTTGGTCTCTGTGTCAGATGCCAGAGCTTACTTTCAAATGTCTTTGGATTCCATGTCTCAATGACTCAGAGCTGTTTTGAGGCATAATGAGGGCCTACACAATATTACACAGATAGGATGCATACATTATACATGACTGTAGAGATTATTATATTGCCAACAATGTACATTTGAAAGAAATGCTTACAAAGTAGCACTTAAATATGAGTGAAAAAAATAATTTTGAATCATGAGTAACTCACTCATGAAAATAATTCCAATATGTGAACTATTTACAGATTAATTATCTGTTATACTATATAATTTTGTTTTATTGTTTAGAATAAACCACCTCTGCCAAGTGAGTAAACTTGAAGAAGTGGTCCAAAGCAGCCTGTTCCCATCGGCTGAAATGGTTCGTAGTTTGAGGAATGAGTTTGGAATTATTCCTAGCAGAGGAGTGGAGAAATTAATGCCAGACAGCGGTGAGGCAAAGGTTGTTGCGCATTCTCATCTGTCGCAGAAGAGGAAATACACACCCCTCGACAGCTTCAATAAAAATTATCTGGCTTGGAAACACAGTCAAGCAAATCAAGGGCTTTACACAAAACACTTTATACAGGTATGACCGATCAGGCAGAACATTATAATGCAGAAGAGGTGTTAAAGAATGGATGCATGCATTTTATTGCCTACAATTTCAGGCCAACATTGAGGACATCCAAAGAGCAACGAGTGATTTACAGACGCTAAAGCCAAAAGTGTTTGTAGCTGAAGCTGATGATGGTCAGTTGGCCCACAACTACAGTATTCAGACATTCAACTCCACCAGTCTGGCTAAGGAGCTCCTGCGTAAGGAGATGGCAAAGGTCAGAAAGGGATACTGAACAAAAATATACAAGATGCTTGATAGTTTTGGGAATGTTTTCTGGTTTTGGAGGTCCAAAATAACACTTTTTAATTACAGTACAACTGGGAATGCTAGACGTATGCTATGAAGCGCTCAGATGGTCAGAACTTACTGTATCTGTTCTATACGGTTCTAGGCTCCGTCTTGCAGGTTCACCTATAGCCAGCATTACCACTCCCTCACAGTCGACCCTGTTGATATAGAGGATGAGCGTAAGGCCTCGGAGGACAGGTCCAGAGCTGCGTGGCGTACCTGGAAAGGCTTCATCTGCCACGATGTCAGGAACAGCATGGAATCCAACCAACACCCCCAACAGCCAGATGAGGCTCGGGTGGACGAGCTCAGAAAGGTGCTGTCACAGTCATGCATGTTCACTGTTAGCCCTCATGAGTTTCAGGTTCCATCCCCATCATGTTCCCTCTGAAAAGCAGTTGTTTTATGGGCATTCCAGAGTGCTTGTGCAAGAATAGAGAGGTTGTAATGCTGCTTTGGTACCACTCTGCCTCTGTACTTAAGTGGTATTTGGTTGCCTATAATGTGACGTGGCTAATGCAGATTGATGGATAGTTGCAAAGGATTTAACCAGATGACATGGCAGAAGCTTTATCTTGTGCCTTTAGCTTTATCTGATCCACTGAACGTGTGATTTATTGATGCCAAATTAACATACACTAACTGCACAAATATGTTTCAGAGGATTAGTGCCAGAGGAAGGTCGTACGATATTCTTGAGTCCGGGAGTATTTAAAATGTTTGCTTCAGCTGCATAAATTCCTTACGAATGTTTGGAGAAATAACTGACATGTCTAAATGATGACATTTACCTTTAACTGACTAGTCGACATATAACAGATTGTAAAAAGTCTGTAAGACTCATCTGTCATTTTCTAGACACTACGTGTTACTGCCCCAGTATTCACTATTGAGTATTTTTTTCAATAACCCCTGCCCTACAGGACAATCTTATTTATTGATTCCTCTCCAAGTTTTTTTCCTATTTTCATCTCAGAGTTTTTCATTGCATTTTTGATTCGCTAAAGCCGCTTTGCGACAATGACCATTATTAAAAGTGCTATACAAATAAAATTTAATTTACAAAACTTCATGCACTTAAATAAACATCCACTTTGTAATATGTAAAACTTGTGCACTTTGTGAATATTTGCCCTCCATGAACAGCCCTGGAAAGAGAACATTCTTCATGAGAACATACTTAAGCCAGTCCTGAACAGAACCACATGGTCTTGGAGCAAACGGCACGAGGACTTCGAGCTTTACAGAAAACCACCTGCTGTTTTTAGTCCAGCGCCCCCAATTACTATTCACCTCGCAGGTACAAATCTCACCACACTTATAAAAATCAGAACACTGATTTTTAATACATTAGATACCTGATGTTCCGTCCTCTTCTAGGAGAAGTACTTCGTCAGGAGCAGCTTCAAGCGGCACATGCGCAGTATGTCAGATGGCGGAATAAAATCTTGCCTGATAAAGAGTCTGCACGTTGCAGTCGAGTCCCAGAGTTCAAGTGCCATATGCGAAGAGTGGGCCTGGACAAACTACATGACATTTTGAAGGACAAGCCTATGAAGCTATCTCTGAGAGCATGGACAGGATCATTGGTACAGGCTTATGTAGTCAATATATGTCGTTTATAACCTTTATACAAAAATAAACAAGATTAGAGAAGCTTAAAAAAAGGCGAATAGATGTATACAGAAATATAATTGATATACAATTCAATATAATTTACTGTATATTTATATAGTTTGCTATATTATACCAATAACAGGCTTCTCTGAACTTGTACATCAGAGACAGACTCATAAAACCACTGTGTCTTTTCAGCCTGTGCCATACACTGACCCCCACAAGGAAGAAAAACCGGAGCTCAGTCATTTGCTGGACAAAACAAAAGGAAGACACGACAGTGAACATAGCAAGCCACAGTTTAGGTGAGTAAAGACTGACTTTGGACTTCTAGTTTAAATCACTTCCTTCCAGATGAGGTCACGAAAAACGCATAGTTATAAATAAATAAGTTTGATCTGCTCAAACGGGAAGAAACTATTGCAATTAACTTTATTTTATTTTTTATAAACAGACGTTACTGGAGGTCACACTCCTTTCAGCACAAGAGAACCACATCGCCTCTTACAGAAGAAGAAAAAAGTTTGTACGTCTTTCAAAGACCTCTGAATCCCACCATGAAGTACACAGATTTGGCTGATATCCAGCACATGCGCAATGTCGTAGAAACAAGGACCATTAACGGTCTTGATGTTCACATTAAGTAAAAAGGCTGGTAACTGTACGGTGCATTATAAAGCTCGATGGTTTCTGACATTATATAATGTAGATCCCTGTCAAATGAAAAGTAAAAAATTAAAAAATTTAAAAAATCCAACAATGTTGTCAGAGTGCTTTTTTATTACTAATACAGTTACGTATTGTAAAATAAGATCAGTATTTACAATGATACATTTTAATACGACCGAAGCCTTAGATTGGATGTACACTTCAATTACCACATGATCCTTTAGTAATTAAACTGAGTAAAGGCAGTGAGTAGGACAAAACAAACGCCATCAATCATACAGTACAGATCAGTCTAAAGATGTACCACATCAGTATGTTCTTTCGAGAGGGTGGGAGCAGATATATGACCGCTTCTCCAGGACTTCCTGAGCAATCTTCTTAATGTTGGCGTCATTGTTCTCGGGGGAATCTGGAATGGATGCATTTTAATTACTCACAAAAATCAATCCATTCTGCAAAAGTAACTGAAGGTGTCTGAGGCAGCTGGAACAATTCATAGATCTTGCAATGATATAACACGCATCATGCCTGGTCTCAGGCTGTACTCACTTTTTTGTAGTTGAGTCATCCAGTAGTTGTTTTTGAAGAAAGCTTCCTTACAGAAGGTGTTTGCGAGCAGGACCTATATCAGTAAAAAAAAAAAAGGGAAAAAAAGGTGTTCCTGTGTAAACTAACATTAGCACAAGTTTGCTTGTGAGTGTTTCATCATAATGACCAAAAAATAAATATGTAGAATATATCTGTTTTATTAACATGTTTTATTTGTAGATGTATTATTAATACTACATTTTTTTTTTTTTTTAAAACTCTCTGCCTCCTTTCATTTCATTTTTGGCCTGAGGAGTACATCACACACTTCACACAAGTGGCCACTTTTAGCACAAGCGAATGAGGGCGTGGTGGGAACCGAATTTTCCAGAGCAGAATGCCTTTGCTTTTGGCAGGGTAACATTAGTGATTTCATCTTGAACTCTGTACAGAGTCATACCGGCTTGTTAACTAGCTGGCTGGCGGACTTCAAATGATGGTCGAGCTATGCCAGCTGTCACTTACAGACATCGCAGTTAGGCTGCATGAAACCTAACAGCTTATATTTCTCAGTATATTTCTGGCTGTTTTGAAAATGATTTCTCTTCCTCTTACAAAGTGTTCTTAGTAAGTGCTCATGACGGGCTCATTGACTCCATCCCTAAACCCTCTGAACCTCACTAATGGTATAATCACACTGCAGGTTTACTGCATGTACTGTATGTATAGCGGTCCAGGATGATGTGCATGAAGTATAAATCTGTTCTCCAGTGACATGGAGGTTAAACAGCCTCACTATTCTTCAGTTTTGTTTATTGTTTTTAAGGAAACTTGGGTTCATGTTTCTTAAACTTAAAATGTCAAAATGTACAGACTTAATGTTCATACATGATGTGACCCGTGTATTTCTTGTCCACTTACTGAACATAAAAATACAAATAAAAATGTAACCAGTTTAGTTACTTCCTGCTTGTATGGAGTTTTTTGCAAAGCATACACAGATTATAAAAGGTGCCTTTTAGTAATCATGTTGTTGTAATATTTTAGCTTTAGTTGCTACAGAGCTGCTGTCTGTCTTTCCACTTTGCGCTGCACTGATGAACCATCTGACAGAAAAACTCACACAACAGAGAGCAACGTGGCTGTGGCTGTTGATTGACAAGACTTGTCCTTTGTTTGTAGAGAATTGGGAAATCATTGTTTTCTGCTGTTCCATGATTCCACTTGTTTTAATGACAAAATAAAGACAATTACTTAAAATTACTAAAAAACGTAGCCTGGACTGCAGGTCCTGTATTCACAAAGCTTCTTAGTGATGAAATTCTAGAATTATGACCTTTTCTTAGAATTTCTCCTTAAATTTAGGACTAAATCTTAGTAAAGATAAAAATGATTCATGAAACATCTTAGCCCTAAAAACAGCTCCTAAGATAAAAATTGTTAAAAGTAGAGAGGAGGACTTTTAAGAGGCTTAAGAGTTTCTGTAGCAGAGGAAAAAATGGTGGAAAGAAGAAATATTCTCCAAACACTGAACGTAAAGCTAAAAGTAAACACTTTTCTCTTCTGTCCAGTCTGTTTTTTTTTGTTCTTTTACTTCCTTCCATCTCTCTTGAATTGTTGACTACACACCATCCCAAAGTGCATCTTAAATAAACTGTCCTGTCCTGTCAATTGGTAAAAGCTGAGCCATTTTGCTCCCATCAATCTAAATATAAATAACAAGTGAATAAAATCAGTTTGGTAAATAAATGTAAGAACTTAAATACAGTAACTACTGTGTGGAAATTGGTTGCTTCAAAAGTAGACACATTATTAACATTTGGCTGTTAAATTGTGTTTTTGTAGGGACTTTCTCCCTAATTTTTAGTAGTTTCCAATTCCTCCCATAGTATCCAATTCCTCCACTAGGGGGCTCACACATTTAGTCTACTACTACCACTCAGACAGGAGGGCCGAAGACCATCAGGTGTTTCCTCCGAACCACACCTCCTCAATAAGATAAAGGTTTTTGTACTTTCCTTCCTCAGAGTTGCTTTGAGACGTTTCCTAAATCACTTTTAGTCTAGGACTCCCAGCTAGGACTGTTTAAGCTAAGATAGGAGCTCTCTGAGAGAATTCTAAGAAGCTTTGTGAATACGGGCCCAGGTCTCTTACTAGAAATCTTGTGGTGTACCGTTTTCAAGCTGGGGTTTTTGGTCTTTGCTTCAGAGGCTGTTGGATAACTGACTGAAATGCTGTTCGGTTTAAATGCCGTCAGTTTTGTGGTCGAGAGGCTGATGGTTTATAGTGAATTATTTACCTCATGTTGGTGGTTGCGAAGGCCGATGCTGATGGAGCGGCTGGCACGGGACAGCACTGCCGTCATTGCATATAGGTTAATCAGTGTATCTGCGACTCTTTTCAGCACCAGTTGCTCATCTACTATAGTCTAAAACACACAGAATGGTACAGTATTAAAAAAATTACTTGAGAAATGTTCACTGTGTGAGGAAAAAGTTATTTGTTGCTATAGGATTATCAGCATGGGAATGTTACATTAAAGTAGTGAGTCAGTTCCCATGTCCATAGCACATGCATTGCAAAGCTCTTTGAACTTGACATAGTCCATGCACAGTGCAGATGTGAGTTTTGGAGAAAGATTTATTGCGCAAAATGTTTCCTTCGCATGTAGAGAAAGAGAAACAGTGTTCAAATCAACAAGAGGAACAGCATCCGGAAACCTCATGTCTCTTTGTGACTGGAGTCCTAATTACAATAACATGGACTAACTAGGAATTGAAACGGAGAGCACGGTACAGCTGTCTGACACATGAGGCCACACATTACCTCAGTGCAGCAGGAAATAGGGGAATAACAAGGCGGTCCCAACAGTACTCAACAGGCCCATACTAATTATACTGCACATCCTTATGGCAACCAGCAACACTAGGAAATTTTAAACCAATAAATTATTTTCTCTGGGGTGGTATTTGAAAAATCTGCAGAGGAAATGATCACATAATAATACTACAAAAGACAAGGAGAAAGTGAGGCTAGGAAGAGGGAATTCATTTGCAGTGGATTTTCTGGAGCTGCAACGTTAGCATGATCAAATAAATTCGTATGAACTTTTCTTGATCTTTTAATAGAAGGAATTTACCTTTCCGTATCTGTAGAGCAGGCTTTCGGCAGTGGTGCCGAACAAGGCCACGTTCTGCTCAAACATCTTGGCGCTCTCCTGTGGGAGACATCATCTTTTACTCTAATGTGAAACAAACTATAAATAGAATAGATAACTCACTGTGTGTCCCATCTGATCGATTTCACTCACGAATCAATGAATAGCTGAAGAGGTGTTGATTCATTTTGTGTAACACTACAGCTTTGACTGTAAAGATGTATTTAAGCCGATCTCACCAATCTTTTTACCCTCTACAATTTTCACGTACACATGGTGCCAGCCAGGTGAGAATTGGCTATGACTAAATTAGGGCTGAAATGATTCCTCGAGTAATTCGATTACAAAAAATGATCGAGGTAAAACCTTCTGCCTCGAAGCTTCTTTTAATTAATTTTAAAGAGCTTGCGTTATGTGTTTGCGCAATTATTTGTTGACAGCACGATTTTGACACAGTGTGCTTCCGGATGCAAGCCGCCAGTAAAGCGAAACCCACAAAGCGGAAGGAGACGAGTGTATTGATTTGAGGAATCGTTCTGTTGCGGGCTGCAAAATGGAACGGAGCGATAAAAATATCAACGAGCCAAGAGATGAAGAAAGCAGCAAGAGAAAATGACAGAAATTGTCAGTAAAGGCTTATGTTATGCCTGAGCTGTAGATTTAGAAACTTTTAGTTCTGAAAGTTAAGTTGCACAACTTAGTGTTTTTGTATAATTATTTATTTTAATGTTTGCCTTAGTTTTTTTGATACTTAAAGTCATTTAAAAATACCTTTTTTATTTTTTGCATCTGAGAAAAGGTTTAAAATAAAAATGTATGGCACTGTAATGCACTTAATTCATCTCAGTCAACTTTAAGCTATTCCTTGTATTGTGAATAATGATGTTTATTTTTGATAAAATGCTGTACGCATTTAAAAAAAAGAAGATTTTTCTAAAAAGAAAACCAATTGATCTTTGTTTCTCTTATACATTTTACATTGCTGTTTAATTAAGCAAAAGTACATTTTATCCGATTACTCGATTAAATTTTTGGTAGAATACTCGATTACTAAATTAGAAAGAAAATCTAAGGAGATTTCTAAGATGGTCCCACCTAGAAACCATGAAAATGATCAATGCAGACCAAAGTCAAACAGTTTTGTTGGGATAGCCCATGACTGCAATTCCTCTGATAGATTTCGGACTGAAATTGCTGCGAACCACTTTTGTACGTTCAAGTCTTCAGTTCTCAACAAATCTCAACAAAGCGAACTGCACGTTAACTAAAATGCCTCACCTGTTTTACAATTGCACTTTTGACCTCATAGCACATATTTATAGAAGGGCTTTTTTTATGGTCAGTGTTTTATGATCATGTGAGGCTTAAGGAAGCCATACATCAATACTGTCCAGTGGCATCAAAACCACTTTGGGCTCTGTCTCATCTGAGATGGACAGTGGGACACTGGAAACATGTTTTGTGGTATGACGAGTCAATATTTCAAACAGCTTTTGGAAACAACAGCCGTCATGTTCTTCTGGGTCAAAAGGACCATCCAAGCGGTTAGGTACAAAAAAAAGGCATCAATCATGGTATAGGGTGTGCCAGCTATATACTCCATATCTGTGAGGACACCATCAATGCATGTTCATTTTTGAGCAAAATATACTGCCATCCAAATACCATTTTTTTCCAGAGATATCCCTGTATTTTCTAGCAAGACAACACCGGTTCGGATTACACATGCATGGCTGCTAAGGAGCGAGATCAGCCTGCCTGCTCCTAATGAGAATGTTTGGTGAAAAATATGGCAACAATTGCAAAGCTGAATACCTGCTTAAGGGAAGAATGGGGGGTGGGGGGGGGGGGTGTGTGTGAAACTCCCGCTAGTTAAACTTGACAAATTGGTAACCAAATGCTTAAAAGTATTATTAACAGAAATTGTGGTGTTACACATTGGTAAACAAACAGGCAACTGTCCCATTTTTTTTTTTTTTTTTGAAAATGTTGCAGAAGATTTTAAATGAGTGCATATTTAAAAAAAAAAACATTTAAATTCACTGGTTAATTCATCAAAGAATGAGATGTTGTAGAGTTCTCAATATAGTATAGTACAAGCCGAAAACACTCGAGATGACTCCTTTTTGTTTTTATTACCGATATCCAGACTGTCTCAACTCTTTTAGGAATTGTAGATTTGAGAATTTAAAAGTATTAAATTCATATTTAATACTTAATTTACTACCAAAGATTTATCATTATGGACCTTTGGGTAAAGCACCAAATTTACATACCGTCAAACTGGGGTGAACTACTCCGTCCTTCCCGGTCAGGCCGAAGTCAGCGGGCCTACCCAAAGAGTCCTTCAGCTTTTTTCCCAAAATCTCAAACACCACACCAACATTCCCTTTTTTCATCTCCCTATAACACAGTCACACAAGCAGTTTACCTTCCTGCATTCTTTAACTGTGACAAGACACCAGAAATATTTACAGTTTATTCATACTTGATTTTTCCTGTTAGGATTTTGCCTGCATACTGCATTCCTGTTAGAGCGATGTACATCCTTAAAATCTCATTGGTTCCCTACAAAAAAAGAGAGAGAGAGAGAGAGAGAGAGAGAGAGAGAGAAAAGAAAACATGAAAATGAGAAGGCAGTGGTGTTGACATCAGGCTTCATGTGCCCTCTAGTGGTCAAGACGTGTAAAAAAAAAAAAAAAGAAATTACAGTTGTCAAAGACCTCAAATATGGGCAGGAAATAGTGTAGAACATGGAAAAGGGTGTATTGAAATGTGGTTAAAAAATTAAAGAAAAACAAGAACTTTGTCATTAGTTAAAAATACCCAGACAAATTATTTCAGTAATGCTTGTTAAACCACAATATATGCAAAAAATTATGGAGAAGACCAATGGATCCAACATGACTTTGTTCAAAAATACCTCAAAGATCTGCAAAATGCGACAGTCCCTGAGGTAGCGCTCAAATGAGTAGTTTTTGGTATATCCCACTCCTCCCAAAACTTGCAATGCCTCACTCACACACACCCAACAACCCTCAGAGCTGAACACCTGCAGAGAGAGAGAGAGAGAGAGAGAGAGAGAGAGAGAGAGAGAGAAATACACACAAATAAGAAATTACTTGCTCTATTATTCACTCTGAAAAACTTCAATTCTTAATTTCCTAATTCATATTAATCACTGCGAAGACAATCTCACCATTGCTCTTCTTAAATTTTATCTTCTTTGTTATCTTTACACCTTTGTTATCTTTTTTTGGCATGGCTTCTACTCCTGGTGCTTTTGGCATATTAAAACTGCTCCATCTCAGGATTGTGTGCCTGTCTACAAATATTTGTAACACCTCTCACCTCTGTCATATTTGGACTATAAAAGGAGTTCCTGGGAGACCAGTGTTTCAGATGTAAAGCGGGCAGTCCAAAAATTTCTCTGGCGTACTTAGAAAACTTTCTACCTTAATGGTATACAAGCACTAGTGAAATGCTGTGCATCAGTGTTGAGGATTATATAGAAAAATAAAGGTCATTTTTACTCTCATAACTATGTTCTGTAATTCTGCACTACCAAAATTCCTGGTTTCATTTGATCACCAATCGTAATAACCCACAGATAGGAAATAACCTAAAAGGCACCCATCTGGGTTGTTAAAAAAATATGCCCAAACAACTTTACCTTCACCATTGCTGCCTCTACAGAGCAGTCAGGAAGTCCAGGCCGGTCCATCAACCCAGCAGTCAGATACGCCATGCTCTCCATCACAAATACATTCTGGGCCATGATGGCAAACTTCTCCTGTAGCCAAAAAAACAAAACAAAAAAAAACGTTTAATACCAACTAACTAGAGGACATTAGCCTACAGAGACTACAGTATGACCAACATACCTGAATCATTCCAAATTCAGCAAGTTTCTTGGTGAACTGTTTTCGTGTGCCTGCATACTCTGCAGCCATCTCTGAAAGACAAAGTTGAAGCTTATTTTTCATGATCCAGTCTGTTTGATGAGAAAACATTTAGTCCGTTTTTCTCTGTCATCCTTATACCGATCAGCTTCTTGATCACTCCTGCACATGCACCTCCCATGCTGAACCTCCCACTATTCAGGATGTTCATAGCAATCTGCAGACACACAAACACATGATACTGTAGCATGCGAAACAACAACAATGCAACATTAAAAGATTACAGCTAAACATTACGACCCAATTTGGTTTAAATACTGCTGAAATCTATTCTGTATGGTGTTGCGTAATCACCTTAAATCCACCACCAACTTCACCAATCACATTCTCTATGGGTACTTTCGTATTTTCAAATGCCACCTCACATGCTAAAAAACAGACACAAAAAAAAAAAAGACATTAGTCTTATATTAGTATGAGACTAATAATATAATAGTGTATATAAAATGAATCACAATTGTGTGCTAAAGGCCATATGTATTTTTAGTTTGTTGTATGTAGTAGTACACTTCTGTGCTGGCAGATAATAAAATGCGAACTAACTGTTAGAGCCTCTGATTCCCAGCTTGTCCTCTGGTTTTCCGCTCGTCACCCCATCAAACGCTTTCTCCACAATGAAGGCTGTTATCTTGTCTTTCTTTTGCCCATCCTTGTCCAACACCTCTGTTCTTGCAAATACAGTCATGATGTCTGCAATACCGCCATTGGAAATCCAGATCTTAAGAAAAGGCACATTTTACAATATATTTTACATTTTACAAATAGAATTTTATTAGCCAAGTCATGCTTATCTTGTTAAATTCTGCATAAAGCTAAGAAAACAATGCTGATAAAAAGTAATGAAAGTCTCTCTCAGCTAAAATGTTTTCCATAAAAACTGCAGGTGACGATTCATTCACAACATAACAGGAAATATTATTACAATCTAAAAAAAAAAAAAAAAAAAAAAAAAAACTATATATGATTTTATAATTGAAGACAGCTCACTCCCTCCCTCACAGACACACACTTAAATAAAATAATTTCTTTTTTTTATATTAATAATAAAAAATATGTACTTATCAACGATGATGGGCCCAAGCACCCTGTGCCATCCCCTCTGGGCGCACCGCACAACCTGTGTGTTATTTGAGGGTGTTAAGACCTACAAAAAGCCATTGCTGCCCAGGTGAACCGCACATACAGTGTGTTTCTTGTACATACAGTACAGGCCAAAAGTTTGGACACACCGTCTCATCTATCTGTCAATGTGTTTTCTTTATTTTCATGACCATTTTCATTGGTAGATTCTCACTGAAGGCATCAAAACTATGAATGAACACATGTGGAGTTATGTACTTAACAAAAACAGGTC
>JAQMYL010000016.1:13000719-13016918 GCA_030014365.1 Clarias pachynema | reverse complement strand
TGGAACTTTCTCAGGGCTTCATCCAGCTCCATGCTAGAGAAGTCCATCTCGTCCACCACACAGCTGCAAGAAGAAAATTACACGGACACATCACAGATCAGTGTAAGAATACACCAAAAACATTCCACTCCCTTAAACCTGGCACTGGAACACACTTAAACCTGTTATTATGTGAATTGTAATATGACCTATTTATCAACAGTCAGTGAACTGTTATAAAATTAACTGACGGTGGCGCTTACAGTATTTGGTCCCATTTTTATAACCGTGGTAAAAACCTCTGGTCAATATTCACACACACATTCACACACTACGGGCAATTTGGGAATGCCAATTGGCCTAATCTACATGTCTTTGGACTGTGGGAGGAATTATAATAAGATTATATGATTGATAAGATGCATGAGATAGGATAAGATAAGATAAAATAAGATTCTCTCCATACTTTTAGATATTTATTCCTAAGAAATTTTGAAAACTATTTATTATTGCCCTTCCACTTCACAAATCTGTGCCACTTTGTGTTAGTGAAATCCCAATAAAATACATTTACGTTTGTGGCTGTAACATGACAAAATGTGGAAATGTTCAAGGGGTGTGAATACTTTTGCAAGGATCATTTTGGGAAATCTTTATTTTATTTTGTTTTCATCTGGACATATCTTTTTGCTCAAAGCAGTATGAATTTTTGGGGTTTGTTACATGTTACTGCACTGAGCTCTTCACCCGAGACAACTTCCATTTTTCTGAAAAATTTCCCTTGGGTTCTGCTTCACCTTCACCATGGGTTAAAAAAAAATCCATCTTCTACCACTATCAATAAACTCCTGAAAATATTCTGGTTATTTTGGACAGACTTTAAATCCCTCAATCTTAAAAAAAAAAAACTTCCAGCATAAAAATAGAGACCCAACATACAGTAGGAGTTCCTTAAAAAGACTTCTATGTACACAATGAAATTTTATATTCACAAACGGAACAATGATTTATTTATTCTGTCTATACTGTATACATAATTTCAGCAGATACTAGTGGGATGGGGAAACTCCTTCTGTTTTTGGCTACATCTAAAAAAAAAAAAAATACAATACAGTAATTGTGGTACAGGATTCCAAAAGTGAAAAATGAGCATGGTGAATTTCTCATTACGGACCATCTGGAGAATTGATTTATTTGTACTGAACAGAGAAGTTGGACGTTTGGTATATTAAAAATAAATCATGTCTGTCTCATGTGCACCACCCACAGCAGTCACATCGACAACAGTAATATTTTGATAGACACATTATGAGGCAAAGCATATTTTATTTAAGCAGCTTGCAGTTCTTATTCTGTTTCATATACTACAGAGCTGTACAGCAGTGGGAACAGATGTCCATGAATAAAATGAGTTAAACGTTTTATTTTTAATTTTTTTCCAGATTTTCTCCCTAATTTAGTCCAATTCCTCCCCGTCACTAGGGGGCTCCACATTAAGGCTACTACTACCACTCAGCCGGGAGGGCCGAGGACTATCACATGTTTCCTCCGAACCACGTGACGCCAGCCGAACGCATCTTTTCGAACTGCTCGTTCACGCACCGTTGGGGGCGGCGTAACACACTCGGAGGACAGCGCTATCCACTCCTTCCGCTTGCGTGAGCTCACAGACGCCCCTGATTGGCTGTAGAGCCGTAATTAATGTGGGAGCACGAAGTTAATGTTAAATGTCTTTAAAAAAATTTAAAAAAAATAATACTTAAAACGTACGGGGCAAAAATTAAAGACCTGTGTGTTCCTTCAGTAGGTCAGATGGAATATGTACAGTAGGGATCGGGATGGGTGACCGGTGATGAGCAGAGAAACAGTTACATTTGCATTTGACTGCACTAAATGAACTCACTCCAGGACATCTCGGTTGAACTGCTTCTGTCTGTTGCCCAGGAACTCTCCGATCATCTGCCGACTTAACCCCTTCCTTTGTAACAAGAAGTGAGCCACACCCACGGGGGTGTCCGGAACAAACCCTCGCTCGATCAGATACTGGATACCTTTTTCCGGCTTTCTGTAAACAATAAAGGGAGGGGAAGATGTGAGAGATCAGACAGTGTATATGTCTATTAGAACACGTTGGGTTTCAGAGTATGACAAAGACCAATGAGTATGGGTTGTGTGCTCAGAAACCCTGATTAAAACCGACTTCATAGAGAGCAATCAAATCCACAATAAGCTACAATTAAAGACTTTAAAGATAGCTTTTAAGTAATCCGGCGCGCATGATTCAGACAAATCAGCAATCTAGACAGTATAAATCTTAAACCTGTTAATTTGAGGTTTAGCTTTGATCTTCTCTCCATCAGAGAAGCAGATGGACAGCTGCAGTGTCTTCAGATAGTGTCTGGGTTGACTGCTTGCTATGTCATTTACTAATCCAGACAAGTCTAACCATCTACGGATATAAACTGCACTTGCCTTTGCCACGCTCCTCACACGGCGTTAATTAAACAGAGGCCTCAGTGACAATCACAGTGCACACATACTGTACGTAAAAAAAAAAGAAAAGAAAGAAAACCCTACCCTACTGCTGAATTAATGCACGAGCTGTGAACCTTTATAATTGGTTCTCAGAAATCTCATGGCACTGTGGGTTAAAGATCAAGATGATAATTTAAAAAAAATCACCACTTTATACCAAAGCATGAGAGTATTCATTCACAGCTATCACTCTGGTGTGATACCTGCTAATGAAAAGAGTTAAGCCTTAAAAAAAAAATTGTCTCACATACATTACTGAACAGTAAAATTCATTCTTCACATATCCCATCATACAGTAGTTGAGGTACAGTAAGAGCGCAGGGTCAGCCGTGATACGGCACCCCTGGAGCAGATCAGATTAAGGGCCGTGCTTAAGGGCCTCCTCCAACCTGGTGGAGCTGGGGCTTGAGCCACCAACCTTCAGATCAGTAACTCAGTGCTTTAACCCTCTTAGCTACTACCTCTGAAAGACCAACTATTTATTTTTGGTTGTTGCTCAGTCTCAATGGATTCAGCACATACTTGTTAAAGAGGTTGAGGCCAATGCGGTAGTGGCGCTTGCGGATGACGTCATTGCTAAAGGCTGGCGAGTCCCAGCTGTTACGCGTCTCCTTGTGGTACGTCTGCTTGCTGAGAGTCTGTTCACGTAGGCTGTCCCGTGATGACGACTCTGAACTGCAGTTGATTGTGTCATTAGAGTTCGAAGTGCTGTTTACGCTGTCGTTGTCACCGTCTGAGAAATCAGACTCCGATTTGCTCTGCCTGTTGGCTGTGCCATTGATGGCTAGGTGGCTCTCTAGCTGCCTCGATCGATGCCGGGGAACATCATCATCTCTTCGTGAGATGGAAGGATGGGAGGGATGGGAGGAATGAGAGGGGTGTCGCTTGGGGCTGCCCTGCTGGCTAGGCCCACCCCTTTCATAGGCATTCTGCCGTTTTAGGGAACTGCGCTCAGAACGATCACTCAGCTCCACCGAACTGTCGCTGGGGGGTTCAATGGTGAGCAAAGGGAGGTGGTCCATTCTTAGCCTCTGCTCCTGGCGCTCCAAGGAGGGTGTGCTGTGACAGCTAGTGTCTGTGTCACCCTTGTCTTCTTTGTGGACCCAATAGTCCTGCGAGGAGTTTAGTGCACGCAGCTGCAGTTCTGGATCCAAGGACGTTCTGTCTACTACAGACTGCGAGAGTGGCAACGGGGGGGACAATTCCTCCTCATCAATATAGAGGGTCACGTCACTATATGACGCTGTCATTTCATCTAGCTTGCGCCGGTCGCCACTGTGTGAGGGTATGACCTGATACGCGATGTCCCGATCCAGGTCACCATGACCGCGTTGCCCTTCATCTTGCCCATCATCCCCATGCAAGCTGCGACAGTTCAATGCATCGTCAATTGATTCAGCCAGCGACTTCACCTGCCTCGAGAAGGCATCTTCCAGCTCGGTGATGGCATCCGTGAAGTCACTTTGTCCCGCCTGTGACTTAACACCGACGGGTACCAAGTCGCCATGCTCTGATTGTGCCAGCTTAGAGCCATCGTCGCTCAAGGAGAGCTGCTTGCCCTCGAAGTAGGAGCTGTGGACTTTCTCAGGTCCTTCGAAGGAAAATTGCATCCTCATATTGGAAAGGACGATGCGCCTGGACATGCGGTTCTCAGACATAGAACTCCTGAGGCGCTCGAAATTCTTGTTCATCTGATACTGGCGGAAAGCTGTCTGGATGGTCCGGGCCGCATGTCGAGTTATGAAACGTCCCCCGTACTTCCGCTCCAGCATCTCCACCTGCCAACATGAACCACAAAGAGCAGGATTAGAGCATGCTGCGCTTTCAGCATCTTCTGAAAGCTCTTATTGTAACTACTGCAAATATTATATCCTACTGGGTTAACTAAAGCAACTAAAACATGGTTCAAGTCTACAGTCCTGCTAAGGCTTAGGAGAAAATCCACTCCCTCAGGGTGATCCACAGGCAGGAATAACCTGTTTTTCACTCTCTGTAACCTCATACACTTCTGTAGTATGCATCCTGTCTTTTGAATTGATCAAATTCTTAACGATTTCCATAGCAGATGCTGAGTTACGTGTGTTATATAAACGTATGTCCCTCAGCAGGACCCGTTCCTGCTCTCATGATTGCCTAAGGGTACATCGCACCAAACTTAACACGGTGACCTTTGACTGTATGGAAACCCTACCTCTGGGCCATTTGTGCTAAATGACAAAAGTGATGTCTTTTTTTCCTGTCAAATGGCATTATGGTTATAGTGATTCAGCCACCGAAAAGAAATCTATAGTGGAATAAGAAATACAGTAGTTTGCCCTTTAAACAACAGGGAAATAATTTTCTATATATTTGATATATAGATTGCTTTTAATGGGAATTTGTATCAAAATAATGATATGCTCTATGCAAAACACATAAAGGGAATTCTTCTCATGTCAACAATTTTGGTGGATTTCAGTACAGATGATTTCAGTGCATCACATCTGCTTGACAGGTGACAACACCCATCGCAGTGAACTGTTTAACAAGGGAGAAGCACACTGTTTTTGCGAATCATGACTGTTTTTAGCTGGCTGTTTAGTTACTGTTTCAAAGTTTTATATATGATTGATATATGAAGAAGTATGAATGAAATAGATTAACTTCACATTCCAATGATTTAGATTAAATTTTCATCTGTGCATTTACATTTACATAATCAAAATACATACACTATTTATACATTCCTGTACAATTTTTTAAATTAGGAGGAACGTTCGAGTCAAAACAGGACTTTTGATTTTGCAGTAAAAACCTCCTCTATTCCTCTATATAATCCCCTGAAACACTATCCTAGTGTTTTCCGAGCGCTTAAATTCCATCATGGTAGATTTTTTTTTTTTCTCAGGACGCCACAGCCATGATCAGACTGCTGGCATCACATCTGGAATACTGACCTCCCCGAGACTTCTTTAATGGTCCAAACATGTGGACCTGGCTCAAAGAAAGTTCAGGACTATACGTAGGATGTGGCAATAATTCCAAACCGACTTTGTGTAACGTGCAAGTGGAGTTCATGAACGATTATGTGAACAGTTTCCACAGACAGATGTGTTTCTTCTGCAAGTTGGCAATAAATTATTCGCCTATTTTCAATGATCATTCGTTCTACTTGCTGAATGTTCATGAGACCAACTGCAGTGAGCTCTGTGCTACCTCGGTCAGGATCATCATTTATGGATGTATGTATATTTGCAACCTTCAAATGTTTTACTGCGGCTAATGGTGTCATCACCGTACTGTGCATATCGATTTTTACGCCTTCATTCAAAAATCCCAGTTTTACTTGTACGCCTCTTGTAGTTTAAGCTCATTCATCCATGTAATTTTCGTAACCACTTTATCCTGGTGAGGGTCACAGTGACTCCAGAGCCATTAGTGAATCTCGTTTGTGTCCTACTGACTGATCGCCGTTCATTCAGTATTAACACACTCTGGGGAAACTATTCCTCAATCATTATCGCCTGAAATCCTTTAAAAATCAATAAACACAAGTAATTCATCAAACCATACTCATGTAAAGGCTGACCATGTCATACTAAATGAGCAATCAAGAGCAAGAATAAACCATTAAGAGTCGAATCAGGAGAAGGAAAAAACCTGTTTGTCCTGGAGATCGGTGGAGAGCTCATAGCTCTCGGAGAGCGAGCGCGAGCGTTTGATGGCCTCCTCCTCAGCCTGTTTGCGGAGGATAGATTGTGAGTGTTGGAGTTTGGAGCGACGTGGGCGCTGTCGGACCTCGTGTGCATAAAGCGCCGGTGCCTCGAAGTGCTCGGTGCTGATGATGGAGCTGCGCGTCACCGGGCCACGAGAGTATCCGCTTTCCAGAGACGCACCTGCGTCACAGCCAGCACCATCACCCTCCACACTGCAGAGACAAAAAAAAGAGTGTTTTTGTCAATTATCCAGATGAACATCTCTGTATCTGATGTATACGAAGCATCTATTTACGTTTAATATCTTGCTTTTAGAGGCATTTACATTTAGGTATTTGGCAGACGCTCTTATCCAAAGCTTATTTCATAAAACTAAATAGACAGCTTCAGCTTTCATAGAGAAAAAGGTTTGATTTTACAAGGCTAAATTTGCCTTGATTTTTTATCTAGTTTTTTGACCTACTGGGCACGAAACAAAGTTTGCCAAAAGTCCTGCGCTATGACATTCTAACAAAGCCAAGCTTGGATCTGAAAGTAGAGGAATAAAGACAAGTGATTACTATCCAGGCAGGTTCGTCCTTCAAGCTTAAGTAACAGACTGATTAAACTTTATTATAAAACTAACAATTGCTAATAAAATAATTTTATCTTACATTTGCACATTCTAACCTGTTTACAACATTTATTATTTTTTTTTGGATTTTGAGTTTGTTTATTCTCACGACCAAAAAAAGTCCTATATCGAGTAAAATATTATTGATTATGGATTACCATTAACTATTCAGCTAAAGTGTATCTCTAAGATGAAATTCTGACCATGTTTATTGTCTATTGTTTATTTTATTACATACAGATCTTTGGTTTTGGCCACTGCTTTTAAATAAAAAAAAAAAATCTTAAGATTTCTTATGATCTTAAGATATCATGCCATCACCTTTAGCTTTGATTACAGCACACAGTGTGGTGGCCAGTTCATGTGTGAGATTGAGTCCTCATGCTCCCAGAACCATTTCTGTGTTTTTACAGTTTGGGGTCTGGAATATTCCAGTACCACCAGGAAAGAAAAACTCCATAAATGTGATAATCTGGTCATTCAGGTCATCAGCTGACTTCATGTTATTGCCGAGCCTAGACCTGACCAACCACAGATCATAACACTGCCTTCAGAGGTGTGTACTGTATAATGGGCACTATGCATGATGGGTGCATCGCCTTATGCGCTTCCTATCCTATTTAGAATAGGCTCAATCTGGAATCATCAGGTCACATGACTGTTCCATTGATACAAAATTAGATCTTTATGGTCCTAACAAACGGAAGCCTTTTTTTTTCTGATTCGTCTCACTGCCATGTGGTTTTCTTATGGCTACACAGTTGTGTAGTTCCAGTCCAGTAAGTTCTCATCACATTGTGTGCGAACGGAAATGTTCTTACTTTCACTATTAAACATAGCTTTGGTTTTTACTGTTGATTTTTTAAACATGCCACTTCACCAAGTGACCTCCGTTCATGATTTTCTTTTCCGACCACAATTCTTCCACAAAGTTGATGGTTCAATACTATCCTTCCAGGCATTTATAATGTGTTGAAGGGTTCTTAACCCAGGGAGTTTTTTTTTTTTTTTGACCAGGTAGTGTATATACACACAACTTACATATGTTATTATAACTATGAATCCATGTTAATGAAGCAATTTTTTGTCAGTGAAATCTTTCTTGTCCACCAAAATTCTTATAAATCTTGGTCAGTAAAATGGTTGGGCCACACAAAGCAAAGCAAAATGACAAAGTGCCACTTGATTAAAACCTCACTTAGATGATTACAGTTCAGGAAATTATAGTTTCATTAAATTATAATCGTACAACGTCTCTCACTCTTTCTCTCTCTCTCACGCGCGACGCACACGTGACAGATCTGCTAAATAAAGAGTGCTTACACAGCAGTGACAGCACTTAGAAAACCAGCTCATAACCGTCATTAAAATAGTGCAATAAAAGCTGTTTGAGGCGACTATTAGACAAAACTCTTGATTTAGAAACAGTGCCACTCTCTCTCATATAAACACACACTTCCACTTGCACATTTTCTCCCCCACTGAGATTCAGGAGAGAGTCAAAGTACATCTGAAATCTGTTACAAAATGGCTTTCAATGCTTTTCAATGTCATTTTTGATTATAAAAGAGAAGAAACATTTAAAAAGTGGAAAATCAAGCGAAAATCACCCGTTTTTTGTTGTTGCATAAAACTGGAAAAACCAACACTATTTCACACTAACTGAGTTCTCCGTATCCACTCAGTGGCAGTAGATTAAACTCAGATTAACAGAGCCTCCTTCAATTAAATGAATTAGTGAGCAGCCAAGTGTACAACGCTGTCCAGATAAACACAATGATTAAAAAGAGCACACACAAGACATTAAGTTCAACTTTACTCACCTTATCTAACTTTGCTTAACTTATGTTATTAAATAGTAAACTTGAGTTTACTGAAACCATCCATCCATCCATCTATATACCTCTGTAGACCAGCTAGGGACCGTGGAGGCCAATGGTGACCATTGTATTTATTCCAATTTAACGATAATAGTGGGACCGCCTGTCAACAATCACACACTCATTCATACACTATGGGCAATTTGAGAACGCCAGTTAGTCTAATACCCCTATCTCACCTATGCGGTTTGACTCACGGTGAGATGCGGAGTTAGGCACCGTGAGTCGCCGCAATTGCGAAACCGCGTAGGTGAGATAGGGGTATAATCTGCATGTTTTTGGACTGTGGGAGGAAACCGGTGTACCTGGAGGAAACCCACAAAGCATGGGGAGAACATGCAAACTTCATGCACACAGAACCAAGGGGGGAATCGAACCCAGACTCTGGAGATGCAAGGCGACAGCGCTAACCACTAAGCCACTGTGCCTCCAGTTTATTGAAATCTGTAGGTCTACAATGGAAACACGGGTCACAAGGTGGTAATATGGGGGGGTATCAAAAAGTTTTAAAATTAGCTCTGTTTACAAGCTCTGTTTTTTGCTGTATGTCCTCCCTCAGATATCTTAAAACCAGGCAGTAGAATTCGCTATTGACGGTCTGGCATCTGGAGACGAATTGTCGATGCAGAATGCCGTTAATGTCGAAAAAAGACGAAGAGCATGCACTTGATCGAGCTGCGGACCTGCCACACATTTTTCGCCGATGGGGATGATGGGCTCTTCCACTGTGAAGATTGTTGCTTTGTCTCAGGGTTATACCCATACACCCAAGTTTTGTCACCTGAATGTTCCTCGACGTGGATGAAGGACGGGTCATCCACGGCATGCTGGCAGAGTTCTTGGCAGACTTCAACGCAACATTCCATTTGCTCCTGGGTCAGCAGCCTGGAGACGAAGTTGGCAGCAATACGGAGCATGTTCAAATCACACGTGATGATTGCCTGGACTGTTCTGCATGACACACCAACAATGGCGGCAATGTTGTGGATTGTTCTCCGATGATCATCATGCAGAAGTTGCCTGTTTGGAGGTTGAGGTTGTTAAAGGTATTTCTGATCTCTTGTCGTTCCATTGAAGTTCTACTGCTCTTGAAGAGTGCGTGCCACTCAAAACACCTTGAACGACTCGTTGCAGCATTTCTGTAAACTTGCTGAATCATGTCAAACGTCTCCGTGGCAGATTTGCCCAGTTTCACACAGAATTTCACACTCTTTGTTCTAACTTTCTGTCCATGATGAAGTAGCAGACGTGGTAACGCACATGGTCAGAACAGCACCAGAAGCACAACTCCCGATATACACAGGATGATGTCTTTTGGCACACTGACTTCTGAAGGTCGGTGCTCCCTGTGACTAGTTTTGTAACACGCCAAATGATGGCAGCACAAGGTTGAAAAAACAGTGTCAGAAACTTTTGATACCCCCTCGTATACCCTGAATAAGATTTGTAGGAGTCCATAATACACAATTACGCACACACATTAACATGTTCATTCACACCATGGATAAAATCCACACATACACAGATTATGCACATTTTTCCAACTTTCCAACAATGCAAAAACTGTTTCCTGAGGTATCATAGTGTAGATAGTATACATAGTATATAATAGCATAAGCTATTAAGGCAAAATGGAAAGTTATTTTGTTAACACATAACTAGTAGACATTGTTTGTCCAGCAGACATGCGTTAATTAAAACACACTTTTTTTTTTTTCAATTAACATCACTGGTCTCAAGCTGAGGCAGCATGATTAAACATTAAGCAATCGTGACCATGTAATGCCCAAATTCTTCGCTTTTACAGCTCAACAGACATGATTATTAGAAGCTTGTGCTTTTCACACCCATGCAGAGTGATCCTGGCCCCTGATTAATCACACCAGGCAGATGTTTTCAGAAGTGACTCAGCTAAATAATAACCTCAATAGCTCAGTCGTTCATGGTGACTTCACTGTTTTCAGGCTGATCAGGCTGCATCATAAGGCTCGATTACACACGGGTTAATTTGTGATGATTGTAATGGCATTGGCACATCATCATTTACTGAATTACATCCTATAAGAACATAAAAACATAGAAATCAAACACGGGCATCTCTGTTCAGGGCTCCATGGAACCGGAATGACTCAAGAGCTTCCAACTGATGTTTGATGTGTTCAGAATGCACCGGATGCACATTTCGAAATGAGGAGTAAAATGAGATTTTCATTTTGTTTTTGGGGTCTTCTCGTCTTTCCGAGGACAGCTCTTTTATTCAGAGCAAGAGTAACACTGTCTTCAAAGTCAGCGTTCTGAACCATGAGGAATGACTGGGGAATAACTCTGTCATGTAAAAATGACAGAGTTAAGAGTTTCTGTGAGACAGATGTTTCGGCGGAAAGAATCACTCAAGGCCATACAGTACGTACAACTAGGTTTCAACGAGCTGTCCTGTGATTTTATAATGTTGAGCTACTGTTTTCATTTTACACACCAACTAGCAACACAGCTCTCATTTTAATTTTCTGCTCTATATTAGTTTACGTGCTCATGAACATAGCAGCAAATTGAACATAATGAATCAGAGGGTCTTTTTTTTGGTGGGCTAAGGAATGTGATCACAATTCTGTACACAATTGCTCATACTAAATTATTGGAAAAGCAATATACCCAGGAAGAGCAACTACACGGTCATATTTTACCCACTAAATGTCAGGCTGGTAAAACTCACCAATTTGTGCTACTTTCCCTTGATGTTGCAATGACCCTCAGAAATAAATCTGATTTTACTCATGACCACAATTAACACTAGAATAGTACCGTATATAAGTGTTCTCACCATCCCACACTAATAACAACCACCTCTGCAACCAAGTATGGAGCTTGAGTAAGACAAGACATATACTGTATTACTTACTTGCACTAGCAAGAATGCAAACACTGGTATCTCTAATGCATCTCAGATCACTTAAGTGTACAGCTTTGGCCAAAAGTCTGCTGCGACAGTGTTTTTGGTGTTTTGTGTTTTGTCAGGTGTTACTATGGTTTACTGAAGTATAATTACACGCATTTCATAAGTGGTACAGGCTTTTACTTATTACTTAAGTTCATGTAAAGAGTCAATATTTGCAGGTTTGACCACCTTTTTCAAGACCAATTCGCCCTGGCATGCTGTCAATCAGCTTCCGGCCACATCCTGACTGATGGCAGCTCATTCTTGCATAATCAGAACTTGAAATTTGTCAGAATTTGTGGGTTTTGTTTGCCCATCCGCCTCTTGAGGATTGACCACAAGTTCTCAATGGGATTAGGTTCTATGGGGTTTCCTAGCTCGCCATGGACCCAAAATTTCAAATGTTTTGTTCCCTGATCCACTTACTGTAGTTATCATTTTTGCCTTATGGCAAGGTGCTTCATCATGCTGGAGAAGGCATTGTTCGTCACCATTGTTCGAGGATGTTTTTGTACCATTCTCAGGCCACGGCTGTATTATTCTCTCTTTCCTTGCATCTGCCTGCCTTTTATATAACGCAAAGTGTGTAGATGATTTGCAATTTTACAAGATCTAGTAGTTAACGCAAAGCCTTTTTCCCCCCCCTATATCAACCCTCGATGTCAAGTTGAGCAAACGTCTATCAAAGTGATGCATGCAAAAAGAAAACTGTCTGTCACATTAATTAATGCTACTTGCTCAGAACTCAAGAGGGCATTCAAACATCTGCTCTGAATCTCAGCAGTGCTTTTCTGCATAGCATCGCTATAAAATAGCGGTCAGACCAAAAATCTAATCATAAATTGCTTTGTGAAAATGTCAGTGCTCTCACAACGCGCAAGAGGAATTTGCTTCCAATAGAGATTCATTTAACTTCATGCAGAGTTCATCTAGGTGACCATAAGCCTATAAATATTGGAAATGTTAGCTGGTACATTTTACTCCTTTCTTCTATAAAAAGATAAAATAGAAAGGTAATAAACACCAGGCTTTAAAAGTAAAAAGCATTACTTGCCTTTACTGTACGTAGCAAATGTTGCCTCTACATCTTCTGTAAAATGCAGTTTAATAGTTGTAACATTTCTGAAGAATTTTGATAATCTGTTTCGCTGAGTTTACAGGATTTTCCTTTCAAAAGAGGTTTACATTCTTTGCACCGAAACATACAGTATTACAACACACCAGATCTAAATCTGCTTTTAAACAGAACAATTCAATCCTTTATGCACCTAAAACTACAATTAAATGCTTACTGTATATAATTTAAAAAAAGCCAAATGCTCATTTATTAGGAAACACGCTGATGCGGTGATACATTTAGTAAGTTTTCACTGAAGTTTTTTTATAGGCTGATCTAAGTTTAGCTCGTAATTAACTGTCTGACGCAGGTACAGATGGCGAGCCTAACAAGTCCGTATAATGAAAGCTCATTTACATTTCGGTCCCTAAATCACACCACGCATTAACACTCCAGACCTTCACATGTTGTCCAGATATTTCCTTGGGCTTGAAGGCTTGACCCTTGCTATCTGAAATACAGCTTCTTTATCTGCATGAAATATACAGCCTGACAGTATCCATTCCCATTAAAATTCCTGGGTCAGCCTCTGCAGCTAGAGGAGCAGATCAGAAGTGGTATCCAGCGATGAATATCTAGCTCATCAGACATTAAGTCAGAAAGAGAGACTGCAAGGTTTACATAAATAGTGTTAACATTCTGGCTGGAAGATTGCGATTTCAGATTCCATGAAGTCTGGGCCCTTGAGCAAAGACATACAGACCTGCACTTTCTTTTACTTGACTGATGCTTTTATCCATAGCAAATTAAGCAGAATACTCCAAGTTAAAGGGCTTTGATTGGTGGTGCACGGATTTGTCTCTCAACATTCACATATGCCTAGATTGTGCAAGTCTAAACTCTTGTTTTATTTCTTAAAAAATAAAGAATATGATGGTGGAAAATAATTAATGTCAAAAAGTTTTTCTCTACCAGCATCACCATTAGCTTTAGACACATACTGTATGTTGGGACAGTCAACAATGGTACGTATACCGCGGTTATACTGTAGATCTGCCTGTTTAACAAATACACTTTATTCACTGGTTAAAATTGATATCAAAGTCACTAGAGCTATGACATCTAGCATGCATCTAGCAGACACTGCACTTGCTTTAGAGAGGCCCACGGGGGATATTAACAACACCTACTGAACGAAGAAATGGAAAAAGGTAAGTGGTATGTTACTCTAGGACAACCTGTATATGTACTGTAGTGTCCACTATGAAATAGACTGCGGCAAAGAGATAACCTCCCTTGTGGCTGAAATGGGTCTTGAAGTGAAGAACAAAAACATTTTTCGAAACAAACCGCTGTGCCAAACATATTCCCCAAGCCTCCAGAAACATAAAGGCAACTGACACTGAATGTTATAAGAGAGATACCAGTACAAGCTTATGATATGTGTTTGAAAAGAGGGAAAGGGTTTGTGCAAGATTATATCACGGCTCACATAAATATATATTTCATTGAAGAGATTATACAGTATATATACTAATATGATATGTCTAGGGTGAATATACTAGCAACTGTAATGTATCTGAGAAAACTCTACCCCTTACCCTCATCCCCAGATGAAATTCTAGTTGTCGAGTTTATAATAACTCAAGATAGTTAAACTAGAAAAGAAACAATTACAACAATCAATCACATACCAATCCGATCATGGACAGAGTAAAAAGAATCATCATAAGAGTGACAATTATTCTGTTGGGTTTGGGGAATACAGCGGGAAAAAAAGCTATAATGATCGAGCCATCCAGTCAATGTCAAAGTCCAACATCCCCTGGGCCATCACCTTTAACTTCGTCATCAGAATAAGAAATCACCTGTCAAGTCAAGGACCTAGATTTGGAAATAAGGAGGTCAAATAAGGAGGTCAAATGTTACGTTTGCGACAGGATTTGTCCTGATGCCACTGACCAGAGTGTATTTCTGTGGATATAAATGTCGTGAAGAGAATTATAGGGATAATGTTCCACTGAGAATAAACTGTAATTCATGCAGAGTCATGTACGCTAGTCTAGTATATGCTTATAGTATATGTACCAGAATGTAAAATTGGTAAAATCAAAATTTGGAGACGCCATTAAATATTTAACACATAAGGCCCCCAGAGTTTTAGAACACCATTTAGATTTTTGTGGAATATTGACAAGATATTGTGGAAGAATATTCATTTATAGTTCACTGATGTAATTGACAGGCAGGATCCTACACATGTAATTGCTGCCAATGGGAACACGCCTGACCTTGTTTACACAGTACTCATGAGAATAACATAACCTTGGACTCCAAAAATATTACAAATATTATAACACTATAATCATACTATCAAAACATTTCAAAAAGACACATAAATGAAGTAAATATGAAAAAAAAACAGACTTTAAACCTCACTTAGTGAGTAATTTATGATTCCTCCTGGCACTGGCTACTTTTAAAGCGAAACTGAAAGTGGCTCCGTTTTTTTCTGCTTGCTGCGCTCCTTGCTAACTTTCTTGGCACCCATGGTGCTATTTCTTTCTAAATCTTGCACACACACACACACACACACACACACACACAAAGTAAACTTGCTTCGCTCAGCTTTCCACAGTTTTGATACTTCCACAGTGCTGGAAGCCTGCACGGGCGTACGTACAGCATGCGCGAGTGGCCAGGTCGCTCATCCGCTGAAAATGCTTTGTATTCTGAGGCAAATTTCTTTCAAAATTTTAGTTACTCACTCATCATCTATACACCTTTATCCTGTATGTAGGGTCGCGAGGGGCCTGGAGACTTAGGACATGAGGCGGGGTACACACTGGATGGGGTGCCAATCCATCACAAGGCGCGCACACACACACACACACACACTCATTCACGCACAACCGGCAATTTGGGAACTCCAATTAACCTAATCTGCATGTCTTCGGACTGTGGGAGGAAACCGGAGTACCCGGAGAAAACCCACCAAGCATGGGAAGAACATGCAAACTCCATGCACACAGAGACGGGAATCAAGCGTGGCCGGGAATCGAACCCGGACCCTGGAGGTGCAAGATGACAGTGCTAACCACTACAGCCCTGTGCCCACCAATTTTAGTTATTAAAATACTAACAAAATAATAAAATTTAAATATCAACCACATTCTCAAATTAAATTTCTTTCATAAATTTTTTTTTACATTACCTTGATTCTTAACAGTCTGTATTACCAGAATTATTACCAGCAAGACGGTTCTCTGAGGCTGGTTGGTCTTCTGATTCCGAAACATATGTAATTGGTTTCTTGCTGGTTTTTCTTTGTTTATCTGAATTTTCACACATTTGTGTGAGCTTTTAGAAACTGACAAAAGATAACTCGTGCTTTTGGCCAATGAACTGACTGACATCTCATTTTTCAGAGTACAAATACTTCGTTACCTTACTTAAGTAGAAATTTTTGGTATCTATACTTTACTGGAGTAATTATTTTTCAGCC
>JAQMYL010000016.1:12990171-13000619 GCA_030014365.1 Clarias pachynema | reverse complement strand
TAAAGAAGTCTTTTTAAACCCTAGTATCTATACTTCTACTCAAGTAATGAATGTGAATACTTTTGACACCACTGCTCATTTTTGTCTGTAAACAGGCTATCTGGTCACACTATCATGCAGGATGTGGCTGGCCTCCCAGATCTAATGTTACAGAGTGTTAATTTATCAGCCTACATCAGACACCTAGCTAGTGAAATAAGGTGGCCCTTACTGTATGTTCTCTATGCAAAAATCGGTACTCGAGGATTTTATTCTTTTGGCAAATTACTGTTTTTACCATGTCAAAACATGCATCAGCAGCTCTTTAATAGAGAAATAAATAAGCGTGGGTGTGTATGTGTTGGCATGCACAACAATAGTAATTCTACCATGCTGGAGATTAGAGGTCAAAACAGTAGACAGACTTTGTTGGTGCAAGACATGTGGTGGAGGGAAATTAAAGCGTCCACATCCCACAAGTCCCATATGAGAAAATTCCATGACACTCCTTCTCATTAGTTGTTGTGCATGGTGTATTCTTACTAGCCAGCGTGAGGGTATGACAGGAAGAGCTGCAGCACAGTGAAAAGCCTAGCATGCAGGCTGAATGCCTCTGAAATCCTCTGCCACAGTCTGAAAGCCAACAGAGTTCAAATGAAGCCTTTCACCAGCATGGCCAAGCTGAACCTGCATTTAGCTCCAAGTGCATTTTGCTGAGAACTAAACAAAGCGCTAGTCACGACTATGAACCCCAAACACGGTGTCTAACGATAATTACTAACCAACTCTCCCCAACCCCCCACCCCATAAAGGTTACACACGACAGGTCCAATGTGATAAACTCTGAATCTGTGGGATTTTCCTGTAATTTGCGATAATTACAGAGAAGCAGTTTAAATACGATTAAAGAGTAAGCGACTCCAGGAAAGATGAAATTGTAGTGTTACGTAAACACCAATATGGTCTTATGCAAATTTGGGAATTCGCACAGGAAAAATGATTACATATCGATGCTTTTACACGACTTCATTAAATTCATAGGACGCCAACCGAAATGCAACCAACAACCATAACTTTTCTTATTTGTCTCAACATTCATTGGAAATTTACATGGGATGCAGGTTGTAAAATACTAAAGTACTCCACCAAAACCTATTTGGCATGCCAGTAAAGCATATGTTTACAGGACACAGAGGTTAAAACTTCCTTATAATTAAACATAAAATGGGTATCAAGGAGAAGCGAAATGTCAAGCATCCAACCTTTCAAAGAAAACAACTTTCCTATTGTACTTTCTCTGTTTTCTAATACATGCACATTAGGTACTGTACAGTATATGCGAGCCCCCTTACCCAGAGTAACGTACACCCCACGTTAAAAGCTTACCAGCTGTTCGGCTCCAGTTCCAGCTCCAGCAGAGACTGGCTTCTGTCAGACGCACACTGCAAACACCACATGTTGCTTTCCGATCCCTACAAATAGCAGCATTGCTTTGACCCATGGCTGTCCATCTCCTTGACAAGCAAATCCTATTTGTCATAAGCAAAGTCTTACACTCTTCATCCAGCTTCTGTGAACTGCACAGTCACTAAATCCCTGGTTTCCTTCTCTTGCTCTGTGGACAGCGAGGAGGGGGTAGAACCGTGTGCGTGCCAGTGAATGTGGCTAAAAGGGGAGGGAATTCTTTCGTCCAGCAATCTAATTAGATGGCAGGAATATAAATGAGTCTAGTCCAAGAGGAGTGTTTAGCTTGGTCCTGTACAGCCCAGTCTATATACAAGAGTGATGGTAGTTTGTCATCTGCGGACTAGTAAAAGCAGAGTCCAAAAACTTTAAAGAGATGATGGCTTAAGGAGTGGGAAGTCCCTTTGGACCAGAAGAGGAAGTGGGGCTAATAATAGCCAGATTGCAGGATGGATTCAGGCTGTTAGAGAAGTTAAGAAGTGGAGGAAGCCTTTATCCCTCCCTCTCTATCTTTCAATCTTCTCTGTATCTCTCTTGAAGGCTTCAGCTGCTGTTCCTAGGGGCCAGAGCGAGTCTTGGCAGTAATTTGAGCCCTGCATGTGTGACAGACGTGCTCCAGACGGCAGGCCGCGCTGGAGAGATGCAGCCAAACATGGCCGTCACTATTCGCTCCTCACGCCACAGTTTACATGAATGGGTTCTCTTAAAGGGCCATTTGTCACGCTCGAGACCAATCGTTTCACAAAACCGGGCTCTACCTGACTCCGGACTTCTGAGATCTTACACTTGGACCTTCTTTTAAATAAACGGTCAATACAAATAGTGTATACATATTAAAGAAAAATCGAAACGCTCACTCTGATTTTGAAGCTTCAGGAAGGCAGGGCTAAGTTGGCTCGCGAAGCAAAAAAGCTAAAACAACACCCGCCATATTTATACCCGAGACCTTGAATAACATGGCTATAATCTGCGCCCTACAGTATATCTTCCCTCCTCCCATTTCCATTTTTACACATTTCCTCCTGCTGACATCATCTAAACAATGGGTGTTGCAGGAGTAGAGTCCAGATGCTATCACCCACCACGCAGTGAGGAGGAACGCATAGTCCTGGGATGAAACAAAGAATCAATCTTTAATGGGGAAATTAGAACAATGTACCCCTCAGGAGGTCTACTGAGACTCGACCGATCAAAGGTAGAAAAGGCATAATGGTAGCCGAGGCTCCGGCAGCATCCAGCTGTACAGTATGTGGAGGGAGAGGTGATGTGTGGCTGTAATTACTCGACTTTTTCAGTCACTCCCAAGAGCGAAAGCCTTTCGTCCAGATCTCATACTCCCTGAAGTCTAAGATGAGAAAACACACCGAAGTGACAAGATGGTCAACTGAACATTTGTGGGTTCGGTATATTTTTGTACACATCCGTTCATTCTAGACATGAAGAAGCGTTGGGAACAGAAGGAATCTACTGTACCTATTATCTTTCCGATTTACTGTATTAGCTGAAAAATCCCAGGCCAAACGGAAGAAATGAAATCAACCTGAGCGGTTAAAGAAAATCAGATTAATTGCTGTGATTCTTTTACAGAATCAATAAAACTCCGGCAATTCCAAACAGATGTATTCAGACTAAACGTTACAGGGTGTGTGGGTTAATAATGAGGGTGTGTTAAACACATTTATGTGTTTTGCCAAACCAAGACCGAATGTGTGGGCAGGCAGGAGAGAGGATTCCTCTGTACTGTATGTCAATTCTTTTACTCGATGCGAGTTATCATCTCAATCTTTTAATGTCGTTCTATTTAAGGCTGGGTATATCAAATTCTGTAGACAGAGAGGGACAAACTATTTTATCTCCATAGATCTTGAGTAATTTACTTAGTTTATATTAACAGAAAATTTTACGTAGCTCTTTGTTTCTCCTTTAACAAAACTTTACATCCCTCCTCACTAAGATATGGAAATGCTCCAAAGTCTCTCTCCAAGGTTTCTAAGTTCTCCATCTGTCAGACACTCATCTGTTCTCCAGTGAAGGACAAAGTAGGACAGAGTTCCTATCCCTCTCGTTCTACTGATATCTTCCGGACACCTGTTTTTTTTTCTTTTTTTTTTCTGAGAGAGAGACACTCTGAAAAACGCCTCTTACTTTCAACCTTGCAATCGCAGCAGCTGTCACTTATTACATCTCTCGATCTGACAGTGTTGCCTGGACAGAGAGACAGAACGCGGCATGCCATAGACCCAGGGGAGATGGTGGTGCCAATGTGTCTGCTGTCATTTCAGTACCAATCTCTCGTCATTTCCAATCTTGATTGGAGCTCTCAAGAGTAAGAGCAAGTTCAGCACATGTTTCAGCTTATGTTGAAGATTTTCGATTGGCTAGGAAGCTTCAACGTAAGCTGAAACATTGAGCAATCTGAAGGACAACAAAACAATAACAGCTATGAAGAGCAGAAATTATGGTAATTACCATTCTCAGGCACTAAAGTGGATTTATAGTAAACCTGATTTTTTTGGGGGTGATCACACGGGCTTCCACATCACTCATGTTAGCATACAGTCTATTTAATAAAGAGTCTCAGTTTAATATTACAGGATGCAACTAATTACTTAACTTTTTCTTGTTGTTGGGCAGAATATGATATTTTCAACAGCTTATGCCTAAAATAAAATGGAAAAACCTGTTTTGTGGCCTGGATACGGAAAAAGTTTGCCTTGAAAGTGGGCGTGGCCGTACATGTTATTCACCAGAGCCAGTAAGTCAATGCGATTGTTTACAGAGTATGCGGAAGACACAGAAACGACCGTAATGCACCTACAAGCCGCCAAAGTCTTGCAGCCTCCAAGACACCAATGGATGGATGGTGTTCTGTGCCAGATGCTGATCAGATTAGTTCTAGCTGCTTAAGTGAACACACAGACACATCTGAATTTATCAGAGATGGCATCAAGAAGCATTCTCCAGATGCATTCTGCTTCGCATGTGGCCAATTCATCATGACAAGAGTGTAATAGTACTCTGGGACAACATCTGCTAAAATGTGTGAAACCTACAAGGCACATTTCAGCATACCGGACTTTTACATCAAAAGCAATTAGGAAATAACACGTACTACCCAGTAATGTAATTAGTGTTACATAGTGCTATCGTTCACTAAGTGCACCCCGCTCTTCCAAGTTTTGTGCATTTAACAGTCAGTGCTGGAACAATTAAAAGTCTAATTAATTCTAGCACTACCCTCCGCAAACACTTTTTATTCAGAAACGCTAAACATCATAAACAGTGCATAAAAAAAGCACGCTGCCACTTTTACGAAGTCATAAACGATGTTTCTTAATATGCAAGATCTTGCTCCAAAGACTCTCATTCATGTGCAAAATGTTAATGTTAATGTTAAGCACCTGTTACATGCAAGCTCTACTGTTGGGTACTGTAGCACAATAAGGCTAATTCTGTGATTCCTGAATAAAATATAGAATATTCCTGTATGTAGATTCAAGTGGCGGCACGGTGGCGTAGTGGTTAGAGCTGTCGCCTTGCACCTCCAGTGTCCGGGTTCGATTCCCACCTCCGGGTCGGTGTGCATGGAGGTTACATGTTCTCCCCGTGCTTGGAGGGTTTCCTCCGGGTACTCTGGTTCCCTCCCACAATCCAAAGACATGTGCTCCCAAATTGCGTGTGAATGTTGACTGGAGATCCTACCATGGTGGTAAAAATGGGAATAAATACAATGGTCACCACTGGCCTTCATGGTCCCAAGTTGAACTACAGAGGTTCCTAGATGGATGAATGGTAGATACAGGTTATTAAGTTGTGGTATCTTGACTTGACACTAGTGTTCCCTGGTTCCTCAGTGACTTTATACGTAGAATACGTGAAGTGCCCAAGCTTGTGTTTCAGGCCTGAACCAAAAGGTCTTTATTGAGAAGCTACTGTGTTTTGTCACTCATCTGGGGGTCTGATGAACCGACGAAAGCTCTTAGATGAGTACCGATATTTCTCAAAATGACATTGATAGATAGATGGATAAAGTTTTTACATATTTTAAACAACCGTCTGCCTTCTCAATTGCTTAGCAAGAGTGCAGATAATGATCATCTGAAATGGTTTTAAAAACTTTTGTCCTGCTCTGTTAAGAAAACAATTAGACAGGGTCTATAAACTATATACCAACCATCAGACAATTAAAAAGACAATTAAGAATTATTCAGTGTTAGTACCCTTCCTCTTCGGTCAATAGGCTTGTAGAATAATTTATAGAAAGCAGAAGAAGCAGTACTTTGTAAACATGTCAGATAAGAGGCCAACTCATTCTTGCTCAGCTCAGGCTGTAAATCTCCAAAGCTCCTGTTTTAGCAGTTCAGCAGCAAGTACCGACAGCGGCTGCGTCTGAAACAGGGCATTGACGACCACCACAGGGGCTCATCAGATACCGACAGTCAAACCGACATACTGGATTAGCTCAAAGCGGGAGGGCAGGGAACGGCTTGGTGGGCAATTACTCCAGTCCTTCCTGAAGACGAACAAGATTCATGTCAATCCAGTCCAACAAGGATACCGACACTCATCTTTGTTCAGATACGAGATATTTCAGCGTCTCCAGTTTGCTTCCATCATCTGACAGCAGCAGACTGGAACCGTGCTGTATCTCATTACTGAAAAGACAGGAAGTCTGGAAACTTATCTTCCGAGTCCCTCGGAGACGTCAAAGCTGTTGCTGAATGCTACTCAGCATTTTAACTTGACCATGACGTGTTAACTTTCCAAGAGCTACTGCAGAAGTCTTGGCCTTGTTGGGTCTTCGGGGAACATTCAAGAAACCGCAAAGCGAAAGGACTTTGTCTAGTGACGGAAACATATGTCGGGCAACAACAGAGGCAAATAACGAGTGTGGAAGCATTTATGTTCTACAACCTGCTCTGATTAATTCTGTAATTTGTTAAGAACACGAGTGGAAATGAGGCTTGTTTATCTACACCTCCTTTATATTTATCTCACAGGACTTGGCCGCAAGCACTTGAAAGGAGCGCAGCAGCGATGCGACGGCTCCAGCATGGATGAGTTAGTGCTAGCGAACATACGCTGTCGTTTATAGTCCCCACATGGTCTCTCCTGCGCAAAGTGACCCCAGACATCCAGTCTAAACAGAAAGACATGGATGTGCCCAAGTTTCTTCATAGCCGGCAGGGACTGAAGAGTGCCTCTAGGGCTGGAAATGTGCTGTGCACGCTGCAGCCATTCCCTGTTTAGCTGTCTCAACAATGTTTTGCAGCAGGGTGGAAGAGGCAAAAGGTTGCCACGTTTCACAGACAGATGGACGGAGAAAAAGGATTGGAAGCCGAGACGAGAGAGAGAGAAGGATGTGCATAATCCTGGTGAGAAACATTAGCCTCAAACCAGGTGCTTTGAAAACATGACATTTGGGCAAATGGCACAGAAAATCTCTTTCGAACAGGCGGATCAAGAACCTAATCAAAACAGATGGGTAGTTCTATAGATATGAATGAATACATTTAGTGTTTGCCACTCAGGGGTCACTGTTTATCTGTTGATTGAAGCATTCGTATTTAAATTTTAAGAAAAAAAAAATCTTGATGCTAAATGTGTATCTCTAATATAATCTTATTTAAACGCTACAAATTGGATAGGGTGCCAATCCCTCGCAGGGCACACACACATACACACTCATTCACACACTACGGGCAATTTGGGAACGCCAATTAGCCTAACCTGCATATCTTTGGACGATGGGAGGAAACCGGAGTACCAGGAGGAAACCCACCAAGGGAGAACATGCAAACTCCATGCACACAGAGTGGGGAATCGAGCCTGGCCGGGAATCGAACCCTGACCCTGGAGGTGCAAGGCGACAGTGCTAACCACTACACCAACGCCTATTGTACAAATAAATAAATAAAAACACATCGTCCCCGTCCTTTATTTCAGTAGCGGGGCCTGGTAACAGGGTGTGGTTTCGGCAGTGTCTCGTTTGCAGCCGTCACCTTTCTGACATGCAGAGGGAATTCGAGATACAAAAACACCGATTATGTGATAAGTATTTCAGCTGGACCTCTACCACCTATGCTTACTTGTTTCAACAGAGCATTAATAAAGTGCATGGTTTTGCTCTAAAAATTATGCTACCACTGTGTAGTTCCATTTGAGTTCACTCATGGGGAAGTGACAGGAAAAAAAATATCACTTTAGTTGCTGTAGCTGAAGTAAAGTTAGTCATTGATGTTATATTGCTGCTTCTGATTCATAACTGGGACTACTCGACATAACACAAATCAACACACGGAAAAAGGCAGCAGTCAAACGTAAACTAATCACAGAAGCTATAAATCTAGAGATCCCACATCCTCTCTCAGGGCTCTGTGAGGCAGCAGCAAATTGAATAGGTAGAAAAATCTTTTAAATATGCAATAAAATTCAGAATAGATAAGCTATAAAAACAGATGAGAGTATAAAATGAGCCGAAACCTACCACTCTCGAAATGATGAAATCTTATGAAGTCCAAAAGCAGCGTTCATACAGCAGTGTATACTGGCACCTAATGTTGTGAGTGTGCATGATGCTCAGGTCTCTCCCTGGATACGGTTTTGCCCCTGCCCCTATGGCAAGGCTCACACTGAGCACACATAATATGGCTGTTGTGTGAAGCCAAGCCCATGGACATCTTGCCAATTGAGGGCACGGTTTGCCTTGGCACGCTGTATAACAGCTACCTTTCTGCTGCCCGGCCTGCTCTGGGGATTTTTTTTTAAGCAATGCCAAAGACAGAATGCCCTGTGCAAGTGTGTGTGTCTCTCTCTATGTTACAGGAAGGGAGTAGGGACTGTACCATAGCTGACTTCCTTTGGTGATTTTGGGCTAATTGTAGAAAGCAGATAGAATCTAAAAATCAGTTGTGGTTTTATAATGACGCATGGAAATAGCCTGTCTCTGCATCATTATGACCTATGACTTGGAAAATACCACTGCACTGACTGGCTCACAGTAATATTTAAACCTCCAAAAAAACCCCCAGACAATTAGATTTCCATATATAGTGGTAATAAATTACATCGCCCTCTCGATCACATAAGTCCTTGAAAATTGATGAGATATCAGTCCGACATTTCATAGGCAAGGAAGGGAGTCCAAACTTCCTCCTGCTTGATTAATCATTCTCTGTTGTGTATAATTATAATCATTTTCATTGGACCACTGGCTCAGAGACCAGACAACAGTGTTTCATAATCATGTCTTAGGTTTTCAAGTTATAAGTCCATTTACTCTGGAACAATTGCAGACAGAAGATCGGTTGTTATAGTTTACACGCACGTATGGTTTTCAAGTTCTCCAGTAAAACTTTGGCAAGATCTCATAAAAGTTTCAAAACCCTAAGGGACCCATACTTTGGTATGAGTTTTAAATTCTTCTTCCATGTCCCCAGGATTCAAACCAATAGTGGACAAGACCAAATTCTTGTAACCAATCCTAACTCAGAAGGAGAGATTTCTTATTCGCATACACACTTGCTAACAGTTTTTCAGTTGCTTTTTAATATTTCAATAATCATTATTGATAAATCACTTAATTATCCATCCATCCATCTAATGTAGGAACCTCTGTAGTCCAACTAGGGACAGTGAAGGCCAATGGTGGCCATTGTATTTATTCCTATTTTAACAACCGTGTTAGATCTTCCGGTCAACATTCACACACGCATTTACACACTACGGACAATTTGGGAATGCCAATCAATCTAATTTGGACTGTGGGAGGAAACCCCATCAAGCACAGGGATAAGAATCAGCAACATACTGTGATAAAAGTGGGATGAAAGCACAACAAATTGAGTCTGAACTTCATATTCTAGTCTAACCAGTCATACTGTAGATGAGACTGAATTCTTCTAGTCAATCATACCGTAGGAGCCAGGACTTGGCTTGCTAACAGCGTTGCATTTTTTATGGTTTTAATTATTTTGTAATTTACTTTACCAAGAAAAAACAAACAAACAACAAAAAAAACAGAGTAATTGTCTAGATTCTTCCTAAATTGACCAGAATATACCTTGACTCATTTATGGCCATTGGGAGCTTAGTGGTAGGTTTCTCGCCTGCCATGCAGAAGGTTCGGGTTCAATTCCCATCCAAAGCCCAAACCCCAGCCACTGGATGCAGTGCTGGATAAAATGGAAGAGTTGCGTCAGGAAGGCCATCCGCCGTAAAACCTGTGCATGTATACTGGTCTTATATATGGAAAGTATGTTTAAACATACTTTATTGATTTTAATAAAAGTTTTTTTTTCATCCCCAGAACAAAACAGGCCGTACTGTATATGTTTGCCCATTCTTTTGAATCCTGCCAATAAATCTGTTGTTGACTGGAGATTATAATAGAGTAGATAGAGAGACAAACAATGCCAAGTGCAAGCTGCCAGGAGACAAATGCCGAACATTAAGCCTCATTCACCCCAAGTTTGACTGACAGGAGGAATTGGAATTCCAAGGTCAGTGCAATGGAACGTAATGACTATTTGTATCTGAGGTTCAGCTCATGAATTTCAATTGGAATCTTCGCATTGTTGTTTCACCGCTGCTGCATGTATAAAAATAACGCATTATGGAAATCCAATGTCAAACTCACCATTGTTATGCAAGATCGTGTTCCAGAAACATTGGAAATAATTGTTTGGAAATAAAAAAACGAAGTATAAATTGGGGTTCTATAATGTCAAGATGCTTCAATCTGTTTCTTAATGAAAAATGTACTTCACATAAACAAATGATTGGTTTCACTGCAAAACGAGATTGAGTGCCTTTCGCTCAATTTGCCAAATTATTTTTCCTTGTGCATGCAAACTTTTCTACAACAATTTTTGGGGGGATATATACATACATACATACATACAGTGGAACCTCGGATTACGAGTAACTCGGTTTACGAGTGTTCCGCAAGACGAGCAAAGATTTTTTTTATAAATTTTGACTTGAAAAACGAGCATTGTCTTGGT
>JAQMYL010000016.1:12919062-12929241 GCA_030014365.1 Clarias pachynema | reverse complement strand
TGAACATGTCCAAACCACCTCAATCTGGCCTCTCTGACTTTATCTCCAAAACATCTAACATGGGTCGTCCCTCTGATTAACTCATTCTCGATCCTATCCATCCTCGTCACTCCCAAGGAGAACCTCAACATCTTCAGCTCTGCTACCTCCAACTCTGCCTCCTGCCTTTTCTTCAGTGCCACTGTCTCTAAGCCGTAGAGCGTCGTCCCAATCCTCCGGCAAACCAAATTCATTTATTCATCTAACCACTTCTGCATCCGGGGACAGAGTCTTGGCAGATCTGGGATCTTTAGTTTTGGCAACAGTTAGCGTGATACCGTTAATGGAATGCTAGTTCGTTGAATGAGCTTGATATGCCTTTGATCACACCTAAAGGCAATGTACAGTAGTAGAGCCGATCCGTCAGTCCACCACCTACAGTACTGGCATATTTTGGGAGGAGGAATCCAGCCAAACACCATATAAACAAACCAGCTGAGCATACAGTAGGATTGAACGAGGAACCCTGAAGCTTTGAAACGGAATTCTACTCATTACACCGACTTCTTATAATATATTGTGGACCTACAGTACTGTCCTTTCCAAATACTGTAGTATGCATCAAATTACCTGGTGGAACATTTAAACCCATTACGCAGCTGTGAATCCTGAAAAAACCTCTGGATCTTTACATGTGCTACCTGCATAGGCTATACTGTACTGTACTGCATGTAATGCCATTCTGTTACCTGGAACCAGACACAACAAACAACGCAGGTATGAAAGCGAAAATAAATAAATAAATAATAAAAGTCACTGTTATATAGTAATGAAAACCTAAATGTAACTAATTTTCAATTTCAATTTCCTTTAAATGGCTTAAGAAAAGTGCCAATATTTAACTCTCATAATGCTAATTAATAAGCAGAGAAAACACATGCTGGACATGTCTGTTTACTATCAGCTGAGAGGGGAGAGCGTGCGTGAGAAAGAGAGAGAGAGAGAGAGAGAGAGAGAGAGAGAGAGAGAGCCCTCACATGCAGCCTTCATCAGAGAATCTGCACACTGTACTGAACCGTTATACCCGTGTCTCCTTGGAAACAGAGGTTTGGCTAGGATGTGTCTGAGAGAAAGACAGAAGGACAGATGTGTATACACACACAGAATTATTCACTTGCCTGACTTGTTTTCATACACACAGATTTTTTTTTTCCCCCTCTAACAGAATGAACTAAACATGTGAAGTCAGCCGGGTGAGTTGTAGAACAACATGTCACAGCATGTGTGTGTGTGTGTGTGTGTGTGTGTGTGTGTGTGTGTGTGTTGGCCGGGCTTGGTGGAACATGTGCACGTATCATATGTCAGACTGTAGAGTTGGTTAGGATTTTAATACCGTTCCAACACGCCGTCGTCCTCTAGCTACGGCACTCTGGCTCTTTTGCTGGATGCTGCGTTTGGCACCTGCTTCCTCCTGGCCTGGAAGGAGATCTTTGAAGGAACTAATTCGCATTTCTGTTTGATGGAAAAGGTCGGTCTGAGCAAATGCATCTCAACCCTTTTCCTCAATGTGCCGGCTATTTCCTCCTTTTTTTTTTTTTTATCCCCCAGCATGACATTTCTGCACTCACTCTTGGGAACTGACTTAAACAATATGACTTTTTTTTTAAAAAAAACGGTTTATTCCAGCACTAAGGTCTATTTCCTGTTGATTAAAATGTGTGGATGGCTGAGAGTGTTAATAAAACTGCGGCAAAAACAAACCTATCCATTTTCCTATATCTTTGTCAGTTGCTTTGCACACTTGTGTGACTATGTATAACACTATGTATGACATGAACATATGTTCCCTACATGCGTAACATTAAATTACCACTAGAGCAGGATTGGGACGATAAATTACCCAAGAGCTTTACAGCGAGCTGCCTTTGGATAATGTGTTTTAAACCATACCAAGATGTCTGTTTTTGGAATATTCTTCAGCATTAGTTTAGCTTAGCAGCTCAACATAATACTGTAATCTTCATTACATAGATTTGCAAACACTGACTGTAATATACCGTATGATTCTATACGATAGCCACCAGTAGAGCAATGCATATTTATTTACTTAAGATATTAAGAAATAGCATTTATTCATTCAACTTCATTCACGGACAGGGACATGCGCGGTCCATGTAAAGCAGGAAGGTACTGTATGAATCCATCCTGGAGGGAATGCTAGTCCATCACACCATCTACACACCCGTTCACAATTTAGAATCACCAATGTACCTGCTGTCGTGTTCGGAAGGTGAAAATAAACGAAGGAACCTGGGAGAAAACACACTGTCGCGCAGAGATAATAAGAAATTGCACACAGACGGCAGCCGGAGCTCACAGTCGAGCAAGGCTGATTCACCTACAAGTAAGCTCTTTATCCTGGTCAAAGTGGATCCACGTTAGCTCCTGACACTATTGCAAGAACCTACAGTAGGGTGTTGTGAGTGAGACTGGGACACAGGACACACAACTACGTTTGAAGAGTAATTTAGCCTCGCCGATCCACCCAGATGAAGGAAACCAAAGAATGCAGAGGAAACACCTTCAGAAGTGGGCAGAACATGTGAAATTACTCACAGCCAGTAACTCAAGCTTAGGATCAAACCAGGAACCATCACGCTGATATGAGACAGCACTGTGCCAATGTGATAAGAGTTACATCTCCACATGCGTTCACGTCTTCGCACCTTTGTGAGGCTGAAAGCTGAAGAATTAAAAGCGAGGAATATCCACAGCAAGGCTGCCCGGGTTCAAGATATTATTCCTCGGTCATTTAAACTCAAACTGACTTCAGAGGAAGCCTGCACAGTCTACAAGGCGACTGTAATAAACTGTGATGAAAACAGTAGCAAGATGACGAATTTAGATAACGTTAGGTGACACCTCAGAGAGTGTCTCAGATATTTTAGAGTTTGCCTTAAATGCTCAGCATGGTCGAATTTCATATGCAACTTATTATTATAATTAGGTAAATGCATTTGCATAACGGATATCATATTACATGCTATATAACTGCAGCAACAGCTCACATACTGTACTCTTATGTTGTATCATATTTTACACCACTAACCTGCAATACTGTCCCGTCCACATGAGAGGACGGAAATGTAGAAATTTTTAACTCGAACATTTAAAGTTCATTCATGGACTGATGGAAGAGAGAAATATATTTCAGCAGAAGACAATAGATTTGCTGTGAATAGAACCTGGGTGTCATGTACAGTATAAAGGTTTAAAATGGGGTAATAAAATGTGCTAAGGTGCATTAATGTTTTCTATCCTGCTTAATTCTCTATAGCCAGTAACAAGATCTTAAAATTCAGTTAAAAAGGATCCATAAAATAAACTTTACTGTTTAGAGTAAAACTAAAAAAATACATTTGAAGCCGCAATCCATTTATTCAACATTTGGCAAACTCATTGGGAATCAATCTGAAAGCCTTTAACATTGTTAAAAAATAAATAAATAAATAAAAAGTCATGTTTTGTCACACATTCCTTTGGAACTACTGTATAGCGGGGGGATTTGGGGTTTCACTACAATGATTTATAATTTTTGTATAACTTTAAGCATTATTGAAATAATAACATATAGAAAATACTACTTCAAGCTGACTGAAATCGGCATTCAGCATCACCAGTATACAGTACTAATCACCGGCCTGATCATCTGTCATCATCTGCATCTATTTCTCACTGATTCATGCCTTAAGTTCATGCCTGTGTGGATCAACAAACAAATGTCAAGTTACATGGACTGAAAATCAAAAGCAAAAAACTTGTTAAAAATGGGAGCGTTCAGGAAGCCTGGAAAACTGTTCCTTAAGACGACATTGAAAATACAAGAAATCTGCATCTTTGGAAGTATTATATAAAAAGGAATGAAGGGTGATTCAAGGGTTTTACACAGTACTGTACTGTATAACTGAAGAAGTTTACAAGGCTATTCTTTACCAACTGGGTGTATCAAAAGTGTAAATGTATTTTAATTTCGATTATAAGCGAAATAGTAGGATCGATGTAAACGCACCTGCTAATGGCTAACACCATTATCTAAAGAGCTAACATTAAGGAGAGAGATTGTCAAGAAATGTATGTTGGTGGATAAGACGACTCCATTCTAACAGCATGATAAATAAAACATTTTATAGCTAACTGCAATCTCCAGAAATGTTTGGATTCAAAAGCAACCAGAAGAGATTAGCGCATTAGCTTAGCTATACAACAACATTAACATGAGTCCAGTCTGAAATCTGATCCATGTGCTTATTATTTGCAGGTAAGAATAAACTGTGAAGAAACACAAATTTACTATTTCTGTACTGATGTAGTCACAGACTATTTGTAACTATATACTGTGAATCGGTCTTGACATTTGTATTATTGAAACGTCAGTAAATATATTATATACAAATATTCTGCCCATACTGTAAAATTAACTAAATGTTTATAGTGGGTGTGATTTTGAAGAAAATGTTAGTGCTGATTTTTTTTCCCTTCATGGTGCACACCAAGCAATAGTAAGAAGGTCAGCAACTGAACATTACCTAATAATTAGCCATTTGTTAGCATTTAAAGAGATCAACTTTTTTACATTGTTTGCTTACAAGTCCACAATGTTTAACTGAAAAGGTCTGAATTAACCTAAAGTTGTCATGGAAGGAAAATAATGGCTATTAGAAACAAATATGTCTTTCATGCTTTATACTTTTCCTGCTTCAGTTATTTGGTTTTTACACCAGATGAATTTTGTGTTTAGTACACAATATACACAAAAATATAAATCTTCCCCATCCTCCAAACCCTCCTCATCCCACACACGGTTATACTTTTTCACTAATCTATTCTGCTAAATAATCCGATAGGCACTAACGCCACTGTAAGTTGTATATTTGAAATGACAGTTGCCTCAGTAACACACCGCAGTTCTAATTATATGTCACTTCTGATACACACTGGCTGGCCACTAGAAAGAAAAAAAACAAAAACACATCCATACATCAGCACTGCCTAATTTATGTCTTTCATTAGATGTTAAGAGACCAAGTAACCTCTAATTTAACATGTGGCCTTGTTCTGCTGGCTAGGTCTAGCAATTGGGCATTTGAGACTACTGGAGAAATGCTCAAAGCTCATTATCCAAAAACCCTCATCATTACTGAAATATAAAGATAAACTGATTAGAAAAAAACAAAACCAAAGCCAATGTAAGAGAAACAACTGAAAGTAAGAAAAACAACTGAAAGGTTTCATGTTGAACTGATGAAATTTTAACATGAAGGCTGAGTTTTGATCCAAATGAATGTGCTTGAGGCTCTATCAATGGCTAAATGTTTTCAGACTAAATGAATTTCTCGATTAACATGTTTATCTGTACTGCGAAGTTGTAAAAAAAACAAAAGTTTTGTTGAACTGGTGTGTATACACGGCTGGAAATGATGCAATAAATCTCCTTTGCAATCTATGAAACTGACATCATGAAACTGAAACACATTTTTAGGCCACCAGTAAGCCAAAATATCTTCAATCTCTGTCTAAAAAGGTATGTTGGTAGCATACCTGCCATAAAGAACGATGGGTTAAATAGACGGTGCTGTGGGTTAAAGTTACAGCCATTCTGCTCTTAGCAGTAAAGCAAGTTTCTCTTCTACTAATTGATGCCCTTTTTCTGGACTAATGGCTGGTCCATCCATCAGGTCAAGCATCACCCAAAGAGTTTTACATGTCTCTGAGGCTTCCTTTCTGCATCTCATGGCCTGTTCATTCCTTTAAAATGTCTTAGACCCAATCCTGACCAGCATACATTGTAGCGTCTAGACCAGGCATCACTAAATGGCGGACCGCGGTCCGGATCTGGACCGAGTATCAGTTCTATCTGGACCCTGATGCTTTTATATCCATACATCAGCAATAAATGAATGAGAATAAATGAGAATGTGATTTAGCGCTTTTCCCCCCTCAAGGTAGGTGCGGCTATACAGCATGCATCACTAAACAGAGCCGATCAACGAGATAGTTTACAGTGTACAGACAGAACGTGCAAAAGAAACAGAAACAAAAGCGTGACAGAGCATTGCTTACTACAAGAAAAGAAAACTATGAAAACTGAGTCGTTAATGATGAACGGACAGATCAATATGTTTATTCTTCCGGCGGGAAGTTTAAAACCAGTTTGTCTCAGAGTACATCCCGAAACAGTACATGGCGATAATAAAAAAGCAGTAACGTGAAGCACCACTATGAAATAAAAAACAGGTTGTTGCAGCAGTCCAAGGTGAGGACGTGTAAAATACCTGAACTGAGAGCCCAGTATGACAGAGCAACCTTTGACATTCATTCACAGCCCAGCAGTGTGCAAAAGAAAGGTTCACTAAAGATTGATTAAAGATATTTCCATACAAATTCAAGGCGATCAAAGTTTAAACTTACTGAAAACGTAGGTGGAAATTTCTTTTTATGTAGACTTACTGTACAATGATTGCATATATATTGATCTGAATCCTAACACGTGAAAATCGGACCTCGACTCGGAAAAAAAAAAATTGACCGCATCTTCTTAAATTTTAATTCAGTACGTCTGATCTAGATTTATTGCTTACAGGCGATAAGATGTAATCAGCTAAAAAGCCTCAGTGCTACAGTACTTCTCATGGACTATGATAATATGGCCTATCACATAAAAGCTGAATTAGAAACATCACAAGATGTGATGCTTGGCTATGTGCTGAATGTGTGGTTGTACATGCAAAAAAAAACAAAAGAAAAAGAAGAAAAAAAAAGCAGCAGCTAGCCCAAGTCCCCAAAATCCTGCCAGAGACAGGAGAGAAAGTTGCAGCAGAGATTGGAGCTTTTTTTTGTTTTTTCCCCCCCATCAACAGACTTAACTGAATATGTTATCAACCAAAATGTGGCATAGCGTGTCCATGTTCTACTCACTTAAAAAAAAAAAAAAAAAAAAAAAAGGGACCAAATGCAGTTATACCATGACTAATGCTACATCACATACTATAAAAGTGAAAACTGTAGTCACACAGCCCAAATCTCCCATATGGCTCAAATTCATAACAGGATTCCAAGGAGGTGTGGAGATAAGATATCGTGGTCAACAACACTGGATGCGTGCAACAACATTTGCTACAGGTGGCCACCCATGGCTGCTCACCTAGTACTTAAGCCTTTCTCCGAATACCCACTGGCAAAAGGAGGAGAGGAAAAAAGACGGCATGCCCGAGCTCTCTAATTTACCCGTGGACACACCAGCGGCATCTTGCTGAAGGCGGCACAGCGCGCGGAAAAAGAGAAAATAAAAAAACTGTTTTCTCTTGCTTGTTTGCACATTGAATTTTTAATGTCACTGTGTGTGTGTCAATTACCACTGGTAGCAACCTTCTATTCTGTGAGCGGGGCGGCAGACTGGCATGTACTAGGTGGAGAGGGAGGCTATGAGGAGGACACCACCTCAGGTCTCGCCACTGGATGCCTTACTGGAGAGGAGCAAGGAAGGAAGAAAATACTGTGTAAAGCTATGCTACTAGTAAAATCAGACACATTACAAAATCGGTAGCGAGTGAACAACAGGTCATTACACTACTGTAGGAATATACTGCACTGTATGGTTTCACAGGCATATTTCATTCTTCTGTTTTGTCTGAAACCATCCAAAATAATATATATCCAGTCTACACATTCCCAAAGTGAAATGGTTATGTCTTGACACTTAATTGCGGGGTAGGTAATGTCATGATGCTTGTCAAATTTAGGAATGAATAAATAAATTAAATATGGTAAAATCCATCATGTGCTTAACTTGGAAAAAAAAGAGGGAAGAAAAGAATAAAAGACAAAAAGGTACACAGCAATGTCATCCCTTTATGTGCATAATATTGTTTATGTAATAAAATAACATCAGATTTTTTTTTTATAGACTGTAGTTGTCTAGGTTAGGATTTTTGTGTGTGTTGTTCCTAGTGTCTCAATAAAATATAAGAGCAAAAGTTACATCAAAATGTGTGTGATGTGGGGAATCCGGCCAGGGCACCGTACTAGAACTGCCACTGGGACAGTAACCAATAAAAGCTAAATGGTTATCGTTTCCTACAGGCTCAGGTGCACACCTGAGAGTTTAAATGATAATTGTAGTGATCAAGCCATAGCACTGGGGCAGATGAATCGTCTCCATCAGTGATCAGTTGATAACCTTAGCAAAATGTTAACTAAAATACATTTCCTGTTATACAATTGATCTTTGATCAGTTATTCAATGGTGGAATCTTCTTTGGTAGATTTTATTGAACTGAATAAATGCTAATAGATTCAACCTATAAGTTAAGGAAGTTTAATCTTTTTTATTCTTTTTTTTAGCATTTTAGGGATTCATTTCTTTTACGTAAGCTAAATAACATTCTGCACCTGAAGTATCTGAAGATTTAGATCTAAGGGCTAATATTGCCATTTGCCAATTAATAAAGTAGTCATTCCAAAAGTTTAACATGTACTTTTATACTTTTATATCATTTTAATGAATTTACTTTTATATTTTACCGGTTTCCAGAGGCAAGATTTTTTGATAGATGATTTTTAATTAACCTTCTCAGGTAAGGAGTGTGTGCACGTGTGTATCTAATGCAGAAATGGCAAAATATTCTCATTTTTCGTCATGCATTTAGCAGCCATCAACTTTGGGAAGCAGGTCACTGAGGCAGAAGGTCACCTCCTGTTCCACTGCCCTACACTCGCCCTCTGTGTTTGTGTGTTTGCACGTGTTACATACTGCCTACTATCTGGATGACACACTCAGTAAATGTACGTGTATGCTTTTGTGGATTTAAATTTTTTATTGTGCATCCTTCTACCAAGTACTATAAGAAAGTGTTAATCGATCCGTCAACTTCAGTCCCTTCCATTACCTTCACCCTTGAGGAAAAATAAGACACTTATTTTGACGAACACACAGATTCTTTTCAAGGTTTTAAAGGGAAGCTGTAGCTGTACCACTGGGGGCCATTTTTGGTAATCCTGAAATATCTCTAGAGAGGAGAAAGACACTAACTCCAATTACAGAGAAATCCAGTCAATAGCAAACACATACACAAACTCTCCTCTTCTCTCTGCCTAAAAAAAGCACAGAACAGTCAATAAGCTGTGTCTCAATTTGGGGCTGCATCCTTTGAAGGCCGTGTTAGAAGGCAGATTACGTTACAGTGTCCCGACTAAGGCCGTCACTTTTGAAGGGCTCCTTCAAACATGACTGACACATGTGACCTTCTCTTTCTTAACAATAAAGAATCCAACAGTGGATCCTTTATGATTGAACCTATCCCAAGATTCTTTTTGAGCCACGGAAGAGATGATGGCCGATGTAGTATCCACTTCTGATTTTCGACACCTACATTATTGAGCATTTTGTGGAGAGCAGTTTGCAGGCAAATAATGAGGTATAATAGTCAGCAGATGGCAATATTAATTCTTCAAATGCCACACACACCACTGTGGGTATGTAACTCAATAACATACACAAATGTAGTGAAGCAGAAAGTACAGATACTGTATTTGTTGTAGGACGTACCGTAGTGGAGTAAAAGGTATTAGCTATTAAACTGCTTAAGTAAAGTACAAATCTGTAAAAACTGTGCTAAAATACAATAAGAAAGTAAATGTACAGTACTTAGTAACATTCTAGCTCTTTAAATTTTAATATTTGCCTCTATATGATTAAATCCTTATTTACAACATTTACAAACTGACCATCATAACTAACTACTTGAACATTAATTTTTATTAATACCATGTTTCTTTAGTTACTTATAGGTGTTTTAGGACCTTGTGTGTGAATATACAAACAAAAAAATATTCCTTGATTTTGATTCCTTTGATTTATTTCCATTTTTGTATTCATCTAAACTTTAACAAACCTAACAAAAATTTAACAAAAATTAGATATATTGAGGATACCCTCCCCTAGCTTGTTGCTCATCCCTGCTGTTCTCATATGGGGTGGTTGGGGTGGGAGGAGGTTCAGATAAATACAATACATGATCTAGAGCAGTGTTTTTCAACCACTGTGCCGCGGTACACTAGTGTGCCGTGAGAGATCGTCAGGTGTGCTGTGGGAAATTATTCAATTTCACCTAATTGGTCTAAAACATTTTTTGAAAACTAATA
>JAQMYL010000016.1:12884479-12896379 GCA_030014365.1 Clarias pachynema | reverse complement strand
TAATGGAGTGTTTATACATTTTTTAACTCTGTGTATATAAAGATATACATATATAGTATCCGTCAAAACACAGTATTAGTGCTGCTTTTATTTAAATTTTTTATATCTTATACAGAAGCTACTTCTGAAGTTTGAAAAAAACAATCTTGCTTTCCTAAAAAACGTTGCTAACTTCAGCTGTTTTGGAGAGATGATTTTATATGTGCTTTAAAAATTGCCATGTTCAGCGTTATACTGTCTTGCTTCAAACAATAATAATTTAAATGCAAATTATTAATATTTTTTTAGGAGTATTGATAAAATTTGTAAAAAAAAATTTTTTTTAAAAGCTTAAAAAGTCAAAAATCTGTAGTGTCCATAACCATTGCAAATTCACGTTGATATATCTTAATAATTTTGCATTTTAAGATAATAAATTTTTTTCAAGTTTATGTTTTTTTTCATTTGAAATCTAAATTGGCCAGGTTTCATCTAAATGACAGTAAAGATCCTTGAAAGATTTGAATACAAAAAAAGTTATAGACACGACATAAAATTGTATTTAATAAATGTGTTTCTTTTTATCTGATATGCATTTATTTTTTGTAAATATATGCATATTTACAAAAAAAAAGAAGCATGGATCGGGAGAGAAAATGGTGTTATATGATCATATCTGAAAATTCACTTACTCACCTACAGTAGGTGAGTCACTATTTAGAACCAGTGCCATGTTTTGGTTGATATACGTCGATGTACAATATACAGTATATACAGTACAGTACAGAAGCACTGAAAAAGCGAGCGTTCCATAATGGGACTGTAAATGTATTTTAGTGTTAAAAGAATTGTTTCCAGCTGAAATGTACAAATCACTGCAAAAAGTAACCAACCAAAGGGTCTTAAGTATTTGCTTATTTAATTTCAAACTGTGACCTTTTTGTGTCCAGGGAGTGTATTACTGATATCTGAGGCTCCACAACATAAGGGTTAATGATCATATGGATAATAGGTGGATATGTAGACATAGCAAATTTACAGTAACTGCTGTTATGTACTTTCAAAAACATTAACAAACACTTGTACTTCTCTTGTACTTCCCTATAAACGTAATATACTACCCTAATTCTAATACCCTAACTGTACCGTACACACTCTGCTGATAATCCAACTGCTGAAATGGCAATGCAGCGGGAAATGTTAACACGTCACGTTTGAAAGGATCATAAATAAAGACTACATTAAAGAAAAGATGATAATATACAACCCTAAGTATAAGCTTTCTGTAAAAATATCTTTGGGACGACATGCTCATTATAAAATGGCATGGTGTTAGCTTAAAATAACCAGATCGATGTTGGTTCGATCACGACACGACATTGTGTTAAACTGTCTACCTTCACAAACCAAGTCAAAAATCACTCAATCACAAGTACAACTGTGCATTCTATTAAAAGTAATATGATAATTTCACATGCACTACCAATCATTTAGAACATTAACTTAAAACAGTTTAATATATTTTCATGGAGCATCTACATCCCATCTGTACTGTATGTCTTTGTCTAAAGAGAAAGACATTGTAATCAGTTAAGTATTTCAAAGGACAAAAGATCTTTATCCAATTAAAGTAAAAAAAAAGACTGCAAGAACACCATGCACAGTTTAGAAAATGCACACACGTAGCACAATACATCATACATATTGTACTTCATAGCACTTAATGAACAAGATTTTCAGCTTTAATTTGAGGAGTTTATCTGGAAAACCAGAGAATTAGTGCATTTTCACAGTCAGCTTTACACTGAAGGCATTTGAGTTTGAGATCAAAAGATGAATATGAGACAATAGATCAGACATTTAGCTGCATTTCCTGACTTTTACATCTAGACCTGGTAAAGAAAACCACCAGTGAGGTTGGTTTTCTTTAATGGAAGGAGGAATATTGTGTAAAGTGCACTGTGGAACAGGACACAGCACACAAACGCCCAGTATACCTACTGGCTTTCATTCCAACCATATAGGAGGCACAGCTGATAGTTGATTGGAGACCTAGAAGACCTGACAAGTGAAAAGTGGAATTGCATGTGACTCCTGCCTGTTTGAAATGAAAGCCTCTAGCCAAATCCATCCTTTGTGGAGAAGATTTCTTAAAAAGACAAAACATCATGAAGATCAGAGAGCCATCTTTGGGGAAAAAAGTAAGACATTTGTAGCTGAGAAAACAGGGAACATGGATCAGAGCAACTGACCAAGCATTGGGCCTTCTGATTATGTGAGAGATGTGAAGAAAATCCACAAAACAACATTCGGTGACACACCACCAACCTCCACAGGACGGGCATAAAGTCTAAAAATACACTGTTCAAATCAACACCATAGCACAAGATGCAAACCACTTATCAACAGGAAGAACCAGAAGGCCAGATAGGAATTGCGAAGAAATATGGAAATGAGCCATAAACGTCTGGAATCATAGTTAACCTCCAACAAAATGATGAAATAGCCAAAGTTTGGAGACAGAATGGATCTGCCCATGAGCATTACAAACTAATCAGTCAAACATGGTGGCGGTAGCTTGGGCTTACATGGCAGCTCATGGAACAGGCTCATTGATGATGATGGTAGCAGCAGATTGAATTCAGAAACATTCTTGCTGTCCTATTCCTGTGCACTGGATGTTGGTAAAGCCAACGTCCCTTAACAAATATCCTACATTTGGAACACCTTGCAATGCCACAAATGCAGACATACTGTAACTACCATTGTGACATCACTACCATGTACCTTGGTACAGAAACCACCTCGGATACCTGTTGCTGCTGCCGTAAAAATATTTCCTGACCTGACATGGAACATGAGATTACAAGAAAGTTACAAGCCTCTCAGCTCTCCTTGTTAATTGTGCTAGCAGACCCTCGGTGTGCTTCATTAAAGTAGAAACCATAAACAAATTCCACAATCTGACTGTCCTTGCACAGTACCTGTGGTTGAAAAAACATTTTGATTCCAGAGACTGCACATTAAATCGACTATCGTGTGTGACGCAATTACCGACAATGGTGCAAAATGGACATTACTGGCACCAAATGTTTCCAGTTACTGCAGTGTTAGCAGTCATTATATTATCAGCCCAATAGGAATACCATAATGTTTATCCCCGTTTTAGCTTTTACACCTTGTCCTCATTCCGGCACATAACTCTGGAAATCCACTGACCACATTCCGGTGCAGCTCTCTAGAGTAGAGCATTAATAGCTCCCCCTTGTGGAAAGCTTTACCCTGCTTAAAGTTAACGAGTTAACTACTAATGCAGAAGTTAAATACTTCTCCATCAGCAGGGCCACAGCAGAAAGCATACAGAGCCCAGATCAGTTAATGCCTTTACATTCAGACACAGCTGTCTCAAGAAAAACAGGAAATCTTTAGGGATCACTGCAGTGCCTAATAAAATAAGATGCACCGGAGGCAGAAAATCTGTATTGTCTGTAGAACAGTTTAGACATGCAGGATCTGCGCGTCGACAACCAACTGAAGTGAATAGTAAACCTTTCCATTTACCCGAAAGACGCTGACTTCCACTTGCGACAGGGGTAACTTCTTCGACAAAGAGGAGTAATATAGGTTCCTTGGTTTTCTGTGACTTCAGGGGGCAAAGAAGTGTGTCGTCTTTGGGGGAAAGAAAAAAACAAAAAAAGAAAGAGAAGAGATTTTCAGATTTTTTATGCATGCTCACATTTCATACTATTTGACTGACTTAAAGAATGGATAGCAGAAACGTAAGGCATTGATGGCAACATGGATTTCAGAGACAATGCACAATGGACATAACATGCCTTTGAGCTTCAGATCATCCTCAAATTGCAAAGGCACACTTCTTTAACTTGAGCGAATATGCATTAGAACAAGTGCTGACTGTCGCATTACTGAGCTCATTATTTTCAGCTTGCGGACTTGGCATCTTGAGGACTGCAAATCAAGGGTGGTGGGTACCTTTGGAATATGCATAATCATAATAGGCTGGAGGAGCTCTCATCTTCTTGCCTGCTTAAAGAGTAGGAGATAAAAGAAAGGGGAGAAAAAGAGCAAATACAGGTGGATGGAAGCAGTACATGCACAGATAAGTGTGGATTTTGATGTGCAGACATGTGGAAGTGTGTGGTGGAAAAGAACAGGGTGACAGATGGAAGTGGGTCAAGCAGTCACTGAGAGTCCCAAGGGAAACGGGAAAGTGACTAGAACTCGACAACTCCCCTGTGCTGCTCAGACATGACAACCCTGGTTTACATGCAAATGTGAACAAATTAATTGTCTGAACTATAGTGGCATCCTCCGCAGAGAGGTAAACATTGTTTACAATCACTGGCTTCTGGATCATCATCCAGTGCACACAGTTACGAAATAATCTCACATCGCTACATCAACTGTATTGTTCCATCCTACTATCATCAACTGTTGACTGTAACTGCAAAGGGTTTTAGTTTTCAGTGAAGGCAGAACACAGAGTTTTATCCATGCACAGAGAGAAAACGTATATGATCTCACATTCAAATGTAAAAATATATCGGTCTACAAATCAGACGTACAAACATGAACACTGCTATTGCACACCAGTGTGATCATCTAACGCTTTTGCTTTTCAATATCACACGATTTATTTTGGACTGCAAGCCCCTACTATTATTATTGCCCTTTTTTAAGTTCACAATCAATGGACAAATATGTGGGTCGTACCATGAAATATGTGATTCATCATCTTTCCTCACTTCTGCGAATGCGGTTCTAATACTTTTCTATCGAAATAGACCGATGCTTTTCCCACAATTCCTGTTCAGTTCCTGATTCAGACTAGACAGTCGTATCTTCCACAATTTTAGATGCACCCACATGAAATGTATATAAAAATGTTCAGCTGCGTCTCCCGAGTGCTATGGAAAAAGTTGACCTTGGTGGAAAATGCACCGTTTTCAAGTTAAGACAATTTCCTCGTGACCCGCACTGAACCCCCTTTGCTCCCCAGCTTGTGCGCGTCAATCAAAAATGAATAAAAATGGCCCAAACTCGCTCCCTTGAAAATAGAAAGAGGTTTTATAGTGTAAAAACAGTGAGTCATCACAAATCTTATTTCGAACGTTCAGCTGGGTCTCCTCGCCCAATCCAAAAAGCAAAGCTCTAGCACAAAAGGTTCCTGAGCCATGCAGAGAGCCACACCCTTTTACTCACACATACTCACTGGACTCAAAGCCATTATAGAGCTTATATCTAGAGAATCATGTGGGGAACAAATGAACCATTGTCACAAGTGGTGAACCATCCTTCAGCCCCTACTTCACAACTCTCCGGGAATTGTCTCTTTAGCAAACCTCCTGATTGGGTATTTAAGGTGAACGTTCTGAGTTGACTCATCCGGAGTCGTTTAAAAAGACATAACTAATAAAAATAATAAAATTTGCTTTGTGTGTATTCGAGATGAAACGTGTCCATGGTCAGTGGCTCTGTTCATCTTTTCTTTATATACCCTTATAAATGTCTATAACATTATTCTGTATATTAATTATAAGAAATAAAAAAATTATTGAAAAAATATATTTCAAATATGGTTTTATTCGGCAAGTGTGTTGACATACAAGGAATTTGATTCCGGCTGTTTTTGGCACAGTAAGTATACAACATTCAATAACTGTACGGATTTAATAATGACCGATGTTTTTTTAAACATAGCTTCGTAGCATAGTAGTGTGCATCACATATAATAAATATAATAAGGTGTGCAAATAGCGGGAACGTGCAGTAGGGTGTAAGAACTTTGAAAGAAGCATGTTGGTGCTTTTACACAGTATAAAGTACAAGATGTTTGAGTTGTGCAAATATTAAATATCTTCTCTTTTAAAATGACGGGTGTAATGGATTATGACAGATCTTTACAAAACCTCGTCTGTCAGTATGACGGACATCAAGAACGTTCCACTCAGCCTTTATAATTTTATATCCAGAATAATTTCTGTAAAGCTGCTTTATGACAATATCAATTGAATTCTAATAAATACATTCAAATTGTATTGAAGATATTTTAAAACCAGCAATTAGAATGAACTCTCATTTATTACCACAAAACACTGCTTATGGCAAACAAAGGGAAAGTCTAAGTACAAACAGTAAATCCATGATGTACAGGATTTCAATTTGTTCAATTTTGTACAATTTCTGTTTGTGGATACTGTATACTGTAAAGATTGGAAGAGAAAAGGGGGATTATGAAGCGGACAATGGCCATACCAGGCAATAATATAAAGGTCTCATGCAGCTACTGAAAATCAGACGCGCTCTCACTGTGGTGGACTTTTTAAACAAGTTGATGAAAAATAAGACAAATGCATCTCTCTTTTCCAATATCCCAACTTTCTAGTGTATGTTCTGGTGTTGTTTTTGAAGATGAAGTGGGCTGGGATTTAAGATGCGGGCTGGAAATTTTGCTGATACCTGCCAACACTGCACACATTATACCAGCACAGTAGTGCACTTTGTTTTAAATCAAGAAAACTAATGTACAGCTGTGTCAGTTACACATGATGGATAGGGACAGACAAAGTTGGGCTCACTCACCGCCTATACCGCTTTTTCCTGTATTCAAGGTCATGGGAACCTGGAGCCTATCTCAGGAGGCTTAGCGCACGAGGCAGGGGTAGACCCTGGACAGGGTGCCAATCCATCGCAGGGCACACACACATACAGTACACACACACTCGCACGCTACGGGCAATTTGGGAACGCCAATTAACCTAACCTACATGTCTTTGGACTGTGGGAGGAAACCGGAGTACGAGGAGGAAACCCACCAAGCACAGGGAGAACATGCAAACTCCATGCACACAGAGACGGGAATCGAATCTGGACCCTGAAGGTACAAGGGGACAGCGGTAACCACTTCACCACCCCACTAATATCAGTCCTGCTCAAAACCTCTTCTATGCACATACAGGTTGCATTCTGTAGTTTTGAATGCATTGGAGGATGCTAATGTGTTAGATTCATCTTTGTATGGAGATTTTTGGGGCATCATATGGAATGTACACATGGTGTACAAAAAGATATACAGTAATAACCTTTGCTTTCCATGCCATCAGTGACCCTAATGCACCTGTTGGACCACTTTTGGTAGGTAACCACTACATACTGGGGACACTTTACAAGATCTGACCCAGTCTTCTCACATGTCACACTCAGATCCTTTCGCTTGGCCATGTTTCCTGCTCAATCCCACCCCTTGACAGGTGCCATTGTTATGAAATAATGTTCTTCACTTCATGTTTTAGTTATTTTAACGTTATGTCTGGTTGCTGTATGGAGTACAAGTATAAAAATCAGCACAAGGTGACATTAGTTCATGTTTTACACGTCTGATGCTGCCAGTGGAAATCAAATCAATTGTTATAACAGGTGCCTTGCCTGACACAGCACTGATGCTTATTAGACTGATGCATACAGCACTGTTTCTAACACGCAGCAGCATGTCTGAAAGGCCACGCAGAAGAGAAATAATGCACAGTCCTGGTGCCATAACTTAAACAAGATGGAAACTGTAGTGTTATTTTAAGTGTAAGGTCAAAAGTTAACCACGGCGTTTGAGCACAGCTGTTATAATGATAATCACATTTTAATTATCATTCATTTTAAAATGATCTGTAATGTGTTAGATTTTACCCTTTTTTTTCTTCCTCGGTTGGGAATGTCGAGAGGACAAGGGGAAATTACTGATGTGAGAAAGGGTGAAAGGGGGTGGGTTTCCAGGCTGTCAGTCAATATTAGATTAATTATAAAGACCCGTGAGACTCACAGTCATTCCAGATTCACGTGTCAAATAGATGTGAACTTAATATGAAATTGAATAATAATTTTTTTTTTATTATTATTATTATTATTATTTGGTTCCTCCTGTGTTGTTTACAAAATGGGGTGATGGATTGCATTACATGTATTTTTATAGCAATCCGGGCTTTGGGACTGGCAACGGGGGTGTGGTACTGTATGAGCATAGAGTTAAGAGCTTTGCCCATGGGCTCAACAGTGGCAAACAACTGGTGGTGGAGTTGAACCCATGAAAGCCACAACCACCTGAGCCACCATTGTCCCAATAGGATCATTACTAATTTCTAATTTGATTAGAGGCTTGGAAGAAGATAAAACAGTTTCAAGTTTGACAATAACTGCTTTAACAGAAAAGTACAAATCATAGATGTCAATGGGGGATTCTGGGAATCGGTGGTCATGTGACACAACTCGAAGTGGTACCTTTCAAACTAGGCTTATTCCATTATTTTTTAAATATTAAACAGTAAATATTTCTTTCAAAACAAAAAACAATGAAATAGTGTAAACGCATCTATTCAAAACCTCTACTCGAATGCTGGCATTGCCCAAATAGAATAAAATCAAAGTCTGCTCCTGCTCCTTCTCTTGCCAGTATTGCACACAAAAAAGGCACGAGTCAGATCGGGACTGCCTGAGGGCTTGATGCAAGGCATGGTGCAATACTTACACATGAGGTGTCTGGTGTGAATTTAAAAAATTACATTGCATATACTTAGCATAAAATTAAGGTTACTGACTTTGATGTAGTGTCATCATGTACATTAGTTTAAGGTAGTCAGGGCAAACCTACAATACAAAAAAAACAGACTCTTCTAGGAGATTCAACTAATAAATAAACATTTCACAATAAAATAACATTACTGTAATAAACATAGGATTGCAAATAAACTGCAAGGGTGACGGCATCTTTCTCCAGTCACGAAGCTATAATATTAACATAATATTAACAATCTTTTAAAAGACGTGGTTCATATTTGCATTGAAAAATCCTTACTATATTTACAAACTCGATACAAAGTATGACATCATTTTGTTGATCAGAAGCAAGTATAAATTAATAGATGTTAGATTAACATAGGTAAAAGTCAATATCTTTGAACTTGGCTCTTAAAGGTGAGCTCAGACAATTTCTCTGACGCTACTGTATGTACTGAGCCAGAAGACCATCATTGGGATGTGAAGTCAAATCTCATGTTATTAGCCTTCGTGTAAAACCAGAGAGATTTTTAAAAGTGTATAAAAGACCATCTATGTGGCATCTGTATCCTAAAATGCACTGATTGTAGGGATAAGGGTAGGTGACTAGTCATTAAAAATTGGAAATAAAGTCTATATTTCTAATACAAATTTAAACAACAAATTGTTTATGTACTTTATTCCATAGGAAAATGAAAGCAAATCTTTAAATTTCAACATAGGCACCAGTGGCACAGCTAGTTTCCTTGAATGACCGGGGATGGAATGGAGGTAGTTATTCGGGATATTGCTGAGAACCTCCTGAATCCATGCCTCAAAGTCTCCAGTGTTGAGGGGTTTGGACCTGTACCTCTACTCCTTTGTGTAGACCCATAAGAAAAATAATCACATGGAGTGACACCTGGACTGCTCATGAGGTCCGTGTCGTCCCAGCCAACATCCTGAAAAATGCTGGTCTAAACACACACATGGGTGGTACAGTAAGAGCAGAATAGGGTGGTGAACCACTGGGTTGGTGCTCCAGCGATACTACAAGTTCTATAGGCAAGAACTATCGCCTAGTTAATTTTCACCCACCCTGTAGATGATGAACTTAACACCACAAGGCACAGATCTTTTTAACCTTTAGCTTACACGATTCCATCATGTACACTCCATTGTATTTGGTTTTTATTTCACATTTATTTTAAGGCAACCCTGTTGAACTCAGTAACATTCTAACAAGCTACTTTAGCATCTGCTAATCAGTCGATTCCGGCAGCAATGATTCATTAATGCCATTCCTTAAAATGAGAACAGTGTATTTAAATTTTTAACTTTAAAACTGACTTTAATGCTTCAACATCACATTCTAAGACCAAATGATCAAAACCCAATGCACAGTCCTCCTTTCTATTCCTGCTTATTGAATTATTCATAAGTAAATGCTAATGCAAACGCTATTCCTATTCTCTAGCAAGGTATCCAGCACCTTGTGGTATGAATTATTTAAAATTTTGCAGTTTAAATCTATCTAAAGCCTTGCAGTTGAAATCTATCTGAAGTTGTGGAGACATTGCACATAAATACCTAATACACCCTACTTTGTTAATTAGCATTAGGCTAACTTGCAACACAAACCAAAAGTACCGCAGGCAAGAACACCCACAACCACCATACACTGAGGTACAGCCTTTGTGAGCATGGTCTCTGGCTGCCATAAACCTCCTGTTATCATCCCTAAGCCACATTACAATTCCATGGCAGCTGTACCCAAACCATCTCACGCAACACTGTCTAAAAAGTTTGCAAGCAACAACAAAACTTGCACCCATACACTAAACTACACACGGCATTTCGTGCAACAGGATGATTACTCTTTCTCTCGTCTTTTAAACGTCCAGTCTGCCACAGGTGATGCAAGTCCGCCGTATAAGGCAGTTCGACATGGGTGAATGACCTGGAGAGCAGCAGCTAAATTCTCATTACTTGTGGGCCTCTGCTTCCACCACCCTGCACTGATTTATAGAACCTTTGTAGCAATAGTATCACATAGTTCAGGAAGAAAGAGCGGTCTCTAAATAATAACTATAACACCTGAAAAAAAACACAAAAAAAAACCTGTCATTATTTTCTGCAGTGGCATTCAATCTTATTGATCTGGCTTGCACACACGCCTCAATAAAAATCCCTTCCGGGTAAACTTTCACACTTAGCAAAATTTCTTACAGACTTCAATCCATTAAAATCAGACATGTGTTCCATCTTCCACTTCTCCCAAACCATGTTCTGTGTATAGAGCGTCAACGTATCCAGAGTGTGAGACACCGGTGAAGATGCATTATTCAGCTTCCATGTGGACTCAGGGAGATGAGAGGCTCCTTTAAGCTGTTTATCACTGCACTAGGAGCGGCTTTTGTACAGCAAATAAGAATCACCACACACAGAAAGCTTGGTGCCCTCCAGGTTATAACAATGAATGAATAAAAAATTAAAAAATTAAAAAAAAACACCAAACACCAAAGGGCTGGTTGCAAGGGCGATGATGAAAAAAAAGAAAGATATACATAGCAAGTAGAACAATCTCTACAAATCCCCCCAAAAAAGTCAGTAAAAAGCTTTCTATTCTAGTCACTTGTTTACACTACAATCCTTAGATTACATAGCTAACAAAACAAATGCAGAAATGTGATATGTGGACATGTGTGTCCATATTAGGCGTGTCACCTTTCCTGTAAAATATGGAATTGTCCCCTATTTGGAAACTAAAAGACCTGTTCCATATGGAACCGATACTAAGACAGGGTGATTTGTATGAGATACAAAGGAAACCCCGCCTCTCCCTCAGTCTGTCTGTCATGTTCTCTACCAAAACACTACAGTACTACTACCCTACTCTTTGCACTACTCATTACAGAGAACACTACTCATTGGTTGGGACTCCAGACCTTATAACATCATCTTGCCAGGGACCGTTTAGAATGATGACGTTTGCGCGATCGGTTTTCCATCACTCATTTGCACGTCATACTTTTTCATTAAAATTTTTAATTTTTTTTTGTTATTTAAAAAATATGAAAATTTTTCATTGTTGCCCTGATTCTATCTTCAGAGGCAGAGGACTGACTCTGAAGGATTCTCAATCCCCAAGTAGAAAATGGGGAAGGAGGGGGCTTGTGGACATCATCTCAGGTCTCCCTACTGGAAGCCCGACTCGTGGGATGAGCAGGGGGAAAAAAATGCACATCCAACTTTCTACCTCAATGCAATTTCTATGAAACGCTGCAGAATAAACCACAGATTATTCATAATACTGTGCATATATTCTGTACTGTATAGTTTCACAGGCATATTTTATTCTTCTGTTTGGTATGAAA
>JAQMYL010000016.1:12707443-12724412 GCA_030014365.1 Clarias pachynema | reverse complement strand
ATATAATGTATGTATATTGTATTTTGGACATTTAAGTAGAAACCATCCAGATTGCATGTTCATTATAATGTGCTATTTTTACTCAGTAGAATGATGCAATCCTCTGTAGATCCTGTTAATAATTCTGCTGGCATCTTAGAGTTTATTCATATTTTTGTCATGTTACTCTTCACTTGACCATTTACATGTTCAATCAAGTGTTTTAATATGTACAATTGTATTAGTAAGAAAATATCATGATGTAATTTCTGAAACCTTACTGTACAGTATATTGTCTAATAACCTGTATGACAAACTTTTGTTTTAATAAGAGCCTTTAAGAGCCTCATACTGTACATCCTTTGCTTCCTCTCCTTGTTTGTTTCATATTTTGAAATATACTGACATCTTCCAATTTTTCAATTGATGTAACTGTGTATTTTCAGTGAACCTGTCCTGACTGTAGTCTCAGATTTCACTTTTAGACTGACTGCCCAACCCACCTGTAAAGAGTGATATCTTGGATTATTGTAGCCTTCATGGTCAGTTTCCTTAGACATTTCTTATCAAAAGAGCTGCTTCTCCCTTTTATTTTTCTGTTTTATGCACCATTCTACGTAAAAGCTTTAGAGATTGTTGCTTGTAAAAGACCTAGGAGATCAGCAATGTGAAACAGCTGCAACAGTTAATCTGGATTGAGCAAGCATACAACGAGCAAAGTCACGGAGATCACATTTTAACCCCATTCTGGGATTCGATGTACTTGTAAGCATTAACTGAAGGTCTAACTGTATCTCTATGATTTTGTTCATTGTGTTGATGCATGCCATTGTGTAACTCAGTCAAAAGCTTTCCACACAAAATGTTCTGTTGTGTGTAAGGCGCAGAGAAGAATGGGGTCATCGTTCTACTTTTAAGCCAGCAGCAGTCGTGAAAGGAGATCTGTGTGTAAGGGAGAGCCAGCATCTCGATAGGAGGAGGTGTGACATTTTGAGATATGTGATGTGTGCCACCTACCACCAGGAGATTTACAAAACAATTAGTAAGCAACATACCATATGGGAATGAAATGAAACGAGGACTCAGAAATGAACACTTAATGGCAGCAAATTGGGGAGGCAGTCAAATCCGGGAGCTCCTTTTCCTCCAAGCATTTGGCGAGTGATGTAAATGTGCACGGCTAGCAAAAGTACTTAAACACACCGTTCACCTACCATTGTTGTTTTAAAGGTAGCCATATTCAGGGTAGTTAATACGCATATGATATATATCAAACTAGACGTAAGTGCTTGGTGGGTTTATACAATAGAGCGATTACTTTTGTGAAAGCGACTACGTATACACATCCTTCTCCAGAGTTGGAGACTTAGAGGGTGATTGGAAAAACCTTTTATAGAGTTGTGATTGTAAAGTATTGCGTTGTTTAAAACTTGACTGTAAGGATTGTGTTTATGCACGTGAATAACCATGAGATGCTTAAGGATTGCAGAAAATAGAACAGTGTGAGGTTTTTAAAAACTTGAAAATGCTTGACTGTTAATTTGTGCTAATAAATCACTGCTAAAAATAGAACTTGCTATTTTAATTTCATAATTTCATAATTAGCATTTTTTCCTCTCTTTATTTCTTTTTCTTTAGCCAAACCCCTTATTCCATAGATTTAATAGCGGCATTTTTCAGAGCTTGCATTAAAATTGCATCATCGTACCTAATGTAGTCACAGAAACATGGACCTTTCATTGTGCTTCAGACACTCGAAAACCTCCCCAGTAGCTAAATTCTTTAACTGTTGTTGTTGTTATTGTTATTTTTAACAGATTACTTTTGTTTTGTAGGCTGGAAAGCTTGCCATGGACAGAGGCTGGGCAATAAATGTGGGTGAGTGTTTTTTTTTTATTTTTATTTTTTTAATAGTCTTTCATTTTGTTAAGCCTACAATGTTCTCTTGTTTCCAGGTATTTTAGGCAATGTTAAATGGTAATGTTAGTCAGCTGGTATGATTCATTTGTTGATATTGTGTATAATTACCTTGGGTTGTTATAAAAAAAAAAAAGAAAAATTATTCACTAAAAGCAGTACTGTGATATAAATGTAACAATCAAGATTTTAATTTTTTTTGCTAAGCTGTAGTCCTTCCTATCTTCTGATGCTTTATAAATCATATACTGTACAGAAACCTCAGACCCTAATCTCAGCAGTAATACAAGATTGTACAAATTAGAAGTTCAGGTGCCCGGGGCAAGCAGAATCCATGTCTGGGTTGGAGGACAAGTAGCTCAAGCAACCACTTCCTTTCGACCTTTTAAAAACTGAGGCTTTCATTTGGTATTGAAGTTTATTAATATGCACTTGACAATGCTACAGCGGTGATGCTCGTTTTTTTTCTTTTTCTTTGGTAAGCTTCATAATAAGTTGTAAGACTAGTCAGAAAAACATTGTTCATTTTATTTTGTAGCAGACAATCTTTTATTCTGTTTTTCCCCTCTTACTCAGTGAAACACCATGAGTGTATTAAATCCCAGAAATGAAAAGAGTTATCCCAGAGGTTTTCCTTCTGTGCATGGAAAGACAGGCAATAGTAAAAAAAAAAAAAAAAAAAAAAAAGAAGAAGCATGCTATGCATATAATTTAGTGTATGTTTGAAATATGGGTATGGGTTTCCTTCCTTTATGACAGTGATATTTCCTTGCAGCAGTGACCTCTTTCAGGAGTCCCGGTACCCTGCAAAAGTTACTCAGGTGTTGTTTGAGGAACAAGGTGTTGAATTGGCCATCAAATTCCCCAGATCTTAATCCGATCAAGAATCTGTCAAACAAGTGTGATCCATGAAAGCCTCAACTTTTTTGTTTATAGGACTAGAACTGCTTTCCCACCAGGGACAAGTATACTTGACTTCAAAGTCCAGTTTGTTTAAGTAGTGTGATCACCCTTTTACCGTACCTAGGCGCCAATCTGTGTACCAGGCACAGGCAACCATTTACTCTGCATGGTCTGCATCAATTGTGAAAGCTACAGTACTATACCGAACCACAGAAGTGAACTGCTATTTAGAATGCCACATCATTAGTGTCTTCTGTCTTGCCATTAATCTGCTTACGCATGCAGCATGCGCCAGTCTCATCTTCTGAACTGCACAGCCGTAGTTGATAAAGTAGAAAGGCCGGTGAGAGGGTCATTCCAATTCCCAAAAATCAATAATAGCGAAATGCAAATGTCAACTCTGTTGTACTCTTCTTCTTCATGTTTATTCATGGATTGCAAACTAAGTGCACCACTGCTGTACACCTCACTGTATTGCAGTGTGTAGACACCAGTGAAGAAACAGATGGTAAAACAACATTGCTAAATTTAAAGTTGACCCGTTGGAGCTTGGGCACGGTACAAGGCAATCGTACCTTGTTTGTAAATCACCTTAGTGGATATGCTACCAATATTTTGGTGCCAGATACCACAGCACATCATCCGATCTTGTAGAGTCCATGCGTTTACATCTCGGAGCTGTTTTGGCAGGTCAAGGGGATTTAAGCTCTAAACAACTTGCCATTCACCATTTATTCACTTTTGCTGCCGTCTGGGTAAATACAGTGTTCCTGCAGCTGTGGTAGTCCTGAAATAATTTGGATAGTGGGTTACTCTCAAGTAACCTGAAGATATCATCCTAACCACTCAATGGATGATGTCATCACAACTTCCATCAATCTAGCACTTACCTACTGTATCTTGACATAAAGTTCATGCATTTGACATGACCTGGCTGTTCTTAGACTTTACCTCCGAATTCAATGCAATCATTCCTCAGCACCTGGAAAGCTAAGTCTGTTGGTCCTGTATCCCAGACTTCCTGACTGGGAGACCCCCACACAGTCCCGACTGGGAGCAGCATCTCCAGCATCACCCCACTAAGCTGCCACTGGTGCCCTCCAGGGCTGTATACTCTGTCCACTGCTGTAATCTACAGTGTATTAACTACATTACTGTGGTTATTATATTGTAATATCTTTTTTGCAATTTGTTCACAATAGATCTGTATATTGGTCAGCAGCGCAGTGTCCTCTTTTTGTAGTTGTACTGTTTCATGCTATTTGCACTTTATATAGCCCTATGTTGTCATCACATTTTGCTATGTGTAGTCTCAAGTAGTTCTCTGTTGTTTTATGTAGCACTCTTGCCCTGGGGAACGTTGTTTTGCTTCACTATAACAGTACCAGGTGTATATGGTCGAATAGACAATAAAAAGCCACTTGACTTGAATGTGTCATGTTGGTATTGAAGTAGTATATTTTAAACACCTCAACAAGTCGAGGATAGACGGTCAACCATTGCAAACATCTAGCTGACTTTGGACCCTGGGTTACAATCTGCAACTGAATTGGATGTGTTTTTTTGTTTGTGTTTTTTTTTTTTATCACAAAAATCTCAAAATGGTTCTGAATTACAGCTTTCCAAGGCTCTGTCTCCAGATAAATATGCAAAAAGCCATTGAGCATGCATTACCCAGGTGCAAAGAGTTTTTTTAAAATTTTTTTTAGGAAAACAAGATTCTTATTTCTTATAGCTCCCCAGCCATGCTATCCTCTCAGTGGGACTTTTTTTTTTTTTTTTTTTTTTAATGGCATCTCCTGGGGCTCTGTGCATGCCTGATAGCATTCAATCTGCCTTTCTGTCTTTCTGTCTCAGGAGGAGGTTTCCACCACTGTTCCAGCGACAAAGGAGGGGGTTTCTGTGCATACGCCGACATCACACTTGCTATTAAGGTACAATACAATAATTAGGAAATTATCTTTCAATTGGGATTTATTTTGATATAGGTCATCTTTTTTTTTTTGTAATAATAGAGATAATTAGATAATGTTTAGTGTTAGACCATTTAACCCTCATGATCTGAGTCATCTTTTTTTTTTTTTTTTACTTTTTAGGCACTATATGTATAATATTTCTTAATTTACAGTATTTTATAGTATGTTATATCTGTATTTTCTTTATTAGCAAAATAAACTGATATTGTCTGTATGATTTTAATTTGTATGCATGGGTGTACATAATCTTCACTAACGTTAAGCATTCGCCCCACCAGCTTAGTCTACAGTGCATACAGAGCTTTCTCGAATTAACATTTATTATTTATACTTTTTGCACAAATTTTCCCCATAGATTTAAAAAAGAAAAATATTATGGACCATTTTTATTTAAGAGCAGTCATTTTGTAAACATTTAAATTCTTACAATCTAACAATGAATTTTACTCCAATAACATAAAATGTCATTTATACAATTGTCAATTAAAAAATAACATCTGGTTTACCCACCATTAAATAAGGGGCAAATTAAAACAATTGGTTTATCAAATATATAATTATCACATATCAGTCCTCCTCCTCTTTCTCCTCTGCCACATAAACTGTAATTATTGGCATATAAATAATTTGACTATTTGTCAGCACAGTAAAATTATTTATTCTTTCGCATATCCCAGTTAGGAAGCTGGGGTCAGAGCGCAGGGTCAACCAGGATACAGCGCCCCTGGAGCAGATAGGGTTAAGGGCCTTGCTCAAGGGCTCAACACTGGCAACTTGGCGCTGCTGGGGCTTGAACCCCCGATCTTCCGATCAGTAACCCAGTAACCCACAGCCGTAACCCACAATCCGTAACCCTGTACACACAATCTCCTTGTCCTTTTTCTTGGGAACCTGTAAAATCTGGACCATTGTGTGTTTTCTTTCTGCAGTTTCTGTTCGACCGAGTGGAGGGGGTCTCTAGGGCCACCATCATCGATCTGGATGCTCATCAGGTGAGCAACAGTAATTTTCTGAGATGCTGGACAGAAATTGACACTAAAGACAAGACAATACCTTCTGTTTAGCACTGCAATCAATTGCATTGTCCTTTCTAATCGTCGCTTCCTACATTATATCTGCACCAGCATAAAAACATAATTTTTTTTTTTTATAACTTATTTGAATTTGCTCATTGCATGCCATGCAGAAATTTTAGTCAAGCTTTTATTGTGGGATAATAATAATAACTAGACGGGTACATTTTCTGAGGAAAATGTGAGTGGTGCTCGTCTCTGGGCCTTTCATAATGACAGTCTACGGGATCAGTTGCTAAGGTGCTCTAAAGTGGTTGCTAGGGCATGGCTTGACAGCTTCACAATTATTCTGAGAGACTGATTGGTTGCCTGAGTAAAATGAGCCCACCCCATGTCTCTATGACAATGGGATCCACAGTTAGGTTCAGTTTCAGAGTTCCTATGGAAGTTACCATATCAGGGATGCAACTGTGGGCACTTCCTGTTTCAATGGGGAGTACGTTCACCATCATATGTCAATGGAGCAAATTTGGAACCTCTATACCAACTTATACCATTTTGCGGGGTGTGTTCTGACACAGCTTGCAAGCCTCTTCAAATGTGACTTCATTTTTCATGGCAAATGTGGTTCATTTTATATTTCTACAAAGTTCTTGCTCTGCGCTAGAATTCGTCAAAGTTGGTCTCAAACTTAAGTCTATGGACTTTTTTGGGCGGTAAATTGCCCCCTTCACCCCACACCCAAAAGAAGAATAAAAAAAATAAAATAATAATAATAATAATAATAATAATAATCCTCCAAGATAATATAAGTGATGCTTTGCTTCACAAGCACCACTAATAATAATAATAATAATAATAATAATAATAATTCCAGTTTTTCAGACCTTGAGTTATATACTTGCAGGCATATTAATAGGAAACGTATACAATACATTTTAGGTATAGTACAAAAAATTTCATAAGGAACATGATAAATGTTTTGGATAAATGTTGATCAGCTGTAGAAGGTGAGGCCCGCAAATATTCAGAACGGTTCATGATGAAATAGCTGTTGTCAAAACATGACCTTCTTTCTGCTGGGCTTCAAAGTGCAGAGACTGTAGATGAGCTCTTTTTCCTCCGTTTTCTCACTTGATTGATTCCATAATAACAACTAGCGATAGAAACAGAGATGTCATTAATGTTATGTCCATCACTGTTGATGTGTATCTCACCACTGGTGAAGAGAAAGCCTTCATATTTTTTTTTTCCACTAAGGTTTTGTATCAGCCAGTCTCCTTAAAAAAACACAATTTAAAATTAAAGCTTTTTGTAAGGTCAGAAATAAAATAAAGATAAATCCTATTGTACATCATATATGTTGGGCATCACGGTGGCGTAGTGGTTAGCACTGTGGCGTAGTGGCTAGCACTTCGATCCTTCGAGTCTGGGGGTTTGATTACCACCTCGGGTCCTGTGTGCATGGATTTTGCATGTTTTCTGCGAAATACAACATAGTGAAATGCAAATAGAAATGTTTTAGGAAGAATAAAAACGTACAGTAACATGATTTCACAATGTTGCACATCCCATAGCTACTACTTTGTCGAAGCACCTTTTGCTTGTAATACATCTAGGTCTGGGTATCAGTAAAAAAAAATCGGTAGCCATACTTGGACTTCAATACCGGTTCCTGAGTGATACTTGTTTTTCAGTACCAATTTATAAGGCCCAGTTTAACAAGAACTAATGAAATCATGGTACATTTTCTTCTTGGCAGATTTACACGCTCAAAGTTGTTTCATAACATAATAAAGATCTTATGATGAAGGCTAGAAAATTTTAAATCGGTTGGTTTAACTTTTTCTCTTTCAACTCTTGTTTTATGTTTCAGCAACTTGGCCGCTTTCCACCCAAAGCAGTTTTACGCTAAAAAAAAAAAAAAGAAACCCATTGACCAGAGCTCGAAGTTGTCTTAACATTGTAGTGCACACTTCTAATGAGCTAGCTCAAAGTTCACACATTAAAGTTCACAACTTAAAATTCATAGTTCACAGTTTTTACTTCTGAACTAAGTTTACAGTCTAAAAAATTAACTTCACCTTAATTTCTTAATTTCTTATTTTTTTTCTCTTTTTAAAAAATTTTTTTGAAAGAAGGTCCCCTGAGCAGTGCACTGTGTGCACACGTCATCAGAGGATTTGCTTCTTCTCTGACTAGTTTGACGGTTTGACTTAAATGCCAGAATGAGAGAGGGTCCTTCTATATTCTGTTCAATAATATCAATGGGATGGACGAAAACTTTAGCACCTGATGTTCGCACATAGCAAATTTCTGCTCTTTAATGTTTTCCACACACATTCAGATGTTTCATTCATTTTGTGTTGTAGGTCTGGACAGCGATATCCTTTTCGTATATACGTAGAAGCATCACACGCTGATAAAATTGAATACATTTTTTACACCTACTATGTAATGCACCCTGTAGTCAAGCCACTCAAAATACAACAAAGCACGTGAGCCCCTTCTGTGAGTGCTGTAATCAACCTGTTGCATTACTTTCTGACTCACTGATGCTGATCAGACATACTATTTAGGGTTGGGAAATTTAGCATCAAATGATGATGCTGGTATCAAAGCAATACGGACGGTCAGTGCCATAAAAGTATTGAAGTTTGGTACTCAGTCGTAAATGCAGCACGTTCTGCCTTTTCAAAAATTCGGAAAAGAAAGAAACTATTGATGTGTTCTCAAACAGACATCAAACAGGTCGCCTAAGGAAGGCAATCGCAGATTATGACAGAAATAGACTTTGAGAGCAGAATTATAGAAGCCATACCACAAAATGCTGGTCGTCAGCACTGAGAATCAAAGAGCCTGGCTGGAATTTGCAAAGAAATGCAAAGATGGGCCACAAAAGTTCTATAACCAGGATTAATCTCTGCTGAAGTGTGGAGGAAAAAAAGGGTCTGCTCATGATCCAAGGCATATTTACCCAGGGGCAAGTACAGTGGAGGTAGTGCCATGGCTTGAGCTTGCATGGCTGATTCTGGAACCCGCTCGATAATCTTTATTAATGAGACAAGTCGATGGACACATTCAGTCTGCCAATTTACAGAGAAATGTGTACAGTTCAGTTGGGAGGTACTTCATCATGTGTGTCTATGTATACAGTATAAAGTGTGTAGGTGTAATATGCTGAATCACACACAGCCTTCACACCTTCATTACCAATAAAGAAATAAATAATCAGCTATTTGTTCTCTGTTAATGTCCCAGTTGTTGGACACATTTCTTTGGCACATTGGGAATAATTCTTCACAAGCAGCCATTGGCTCTGCTGTTCGTTTAAAGACTGGTGTGTCACAAGTCACCTGGAGCTACATAAGAGTGATTAAGACCTTACGAGACTCATATGTGTCACCTGAGGATTTTTAGTTTGTTGGCTTTCAGCCCAGATGCCCAGGACAAGTGAAGGTGAGTAGATAGAGGAGTATGGGTGAGTACTCTAGGGAAGACAGGACAAAAGGAGAGACATTAGGAACTTTCTGAATGCATCATGTGCCTTGCAGTCTGACTTTTTCACCAGGTAAAGGCTCTCTTTTACTTGCAACGGAAAATAGCAAAGAATCACGATCCTTGCCGATTGTTTGTCGGTACCCGTTTCCGCTGACAATGGAGAAAAAAAAAAGAAAATCCACATTCCTACATTGGGGACATGAATGCAAAAAAGCACTGAGTCATTCTGCCGAAAAAAGTTCAAGATTCTTGATGGAGGTATTAACGATTAACAGTCAAACAAGCTTGAGACATGAGTGTTAATTAACAACTGATGGTTGATCCTCTACATTTTAACGACCATATTGACATATTGAATACCATTATAAAATGACTCGATTCTGCTATTATGCTATGCCAATTAAACCTTCAACTTCTCCAACATCAGCTTGACGATGAAGCAGTGTTGCAAGATACTGACCAAACAAAAAGAACAAGCAGAAGAACGAAGCAACGATTTTGCTTAAACAAAAATCACAAGGTGATTTCCAAAATTTGAGAGCACATGGAACCAGCCATGTGTCTATTCATGAACGAATAAAACAGTGGTGTAATGGTTAGCACTGTCTCTGTGCCCCTCCACTGTTGAGGGTTCGATTCTCAGGTCTGTGTGCCTGGAGTTTGCATGTCTCCAGTTTCCTTCCAAAGTTGACCTACAAATTAGGTTAATTGCCATTGCCCATAGTATCTGAGTGCGTGTGTGCTCTGTGATGGATTGGCACCTTTTCCAGGGTGTACCCCACCTTGTGCCCTAAGGTTCCAGGCCCCCCACAACTTTGTTGCACAGAATAAGCGAGTGGTATAGAAGATTATTTAATGAAATAGTACTGCACATTACTGTGGTTGCATGTCCTTGGGCATCTGACAGTCAATACTGATTCTTTATTAATGGTTACCAAACAATGGGTCACAACCCACAGGTGAGTAGTAAAAGGTTTTCTCATGATTTATAAGTGATACATATGGATTAAGTCACAATGGCCTGTTATTTAAAAAGAAGAAGAAAAAAACGTGTCCCTAGGAAAAAATACTGTTTTGTGGAATTGAACCTCGGTGGCGGATAAAGACAAGAGGTAGACAAACGTCCGTTAACCTACTGTAACCGCCAAAGGTAAAATTGTCATTGATCATCTTGATTGCGTTCTTCAAAACATCTGATGACTGATTTGGCAAGTCAGGCAAACTGTAGAGAAGAAAGACATCTGTCGGCAATAAATCTGCTTATTCCAGATGTCTCCTCGATTTTTATTAATTTTTTTCTGTTGTCTGATATTCGGAGGTTGTTTCGTCGCAAGTAAAAGGGTCAATTAAATCTTCTAGGCGAATTGTACAATATCTAGCTATTAAGTATTAAATGTTTCAAGAAGTGAATGAAACATGATGGAGTGCGTTCTTATAGGAAAAGAACCCATGCAGTCTTCCCCTTTCACACCACATTTACAGTACATTTGGCAGATGCCTTTATCCAGAACGACTTAGATTTTTACCTCATTGTACATCTGAGCAGTTGAAGGTTACGGGCCTTGATCAAGTGCCCAACAGTGGCAAATCAGTAGTAGTGGGGTTTGAACCTGGGACCTTCTGAGCTACCCCTGACCACCATTGATAATTGGCAATTTTTTATTTATTTTTTGTTATTGATTGACGCTTTATGCTTTTAAACTGTGTCTGGTTATATATAATGCTGTGGAACATCTGCAAAAACATGCTTCTGTCATCACTTACTGTACTTTATAACAGCTGTAAACATTCATTCATTAAGTAAACTTCTTCGTCCTGCAAAGTTTAGTGTGAAGGAAAACTTTTGCAAAAGTTGGCAAAACAATTTCTCAGTTGTGTCTCTCCACCCCATCAATCAATGAAAAAGGACATCATGACACCACCACCGACAAGATATTTGACTAATTAGTCATATTATACTTACCGTATTAAACACATGTTGTTTACTTGTTTACTATTAGAGACTGGCAGTTGATTATGTTTGACATGCTTTTACTAATTACTAATCTCGCAGAAGTGTCATCGCATAGCTCACTGACTGTCTGATGTATATTCTACACTTTTCTTGTCAATTATGATCTCATTAGCTAGTGCTAGATGTATGCATTCACTTCCGTGCTTTAATTTTTTGTTGTTGTTGTTTTATCACTCCAATGGAGAGACACACATCAGAACGCTGTGACTGTAATGAGCTATGCAGGGTAAAAAAAAAAAATGTTTAGTTGAAACTAATTGGTTGCATGTAATTGTGATCACAGGCGGTGGTTTAGTGGGTAGCACTGTTGCCTTGCACCGCCAGGGTCTGGGTTCGATTCCCGGCCAGGCTCGATTCCCGGCCAGGCTCGATTCCCGTCTCTGTGTGCATGGAGTTTGCATATTCTCCCCGTGCTTGGTGGGTTTCCTCCTGGTAATCCAGTTTCCTCCCACAGTCCAAAGACATGTAGGTTGGGCTAATTGGCATCCCCAAAAATTGCCCGTAGTTTGTGAATGGGCGTGTGTATGTATGAATGCCCTGCGATGGTTTAGTACCATGTTCAGCGTGTATCCCAAGTCTCCTGGGATAGGCTCCAGGCCCCCGCGACCCTGAATACAGGATAAAGCGGTATAGAAGATGAGTGAGTGATTGTGATCTTGTTGTGTTTGCTGATGTTTTCGCAACTCTCCACTATGCATCAAGCAAAAACATGGATAAATAAATTATCATTTGCTCTGCCAGTCAGAAAGCTTCTGGCTTTGTCTCGTAAACAGACTTCTGAAAAAAAATGGATAGATGTGAGGGAGGCTAAAAGCATGGTTCTAGACTGAAATGTTATACCCTTAATGTGGATCAACATTAACATTTACCGTATTAAAATAACCATTGACCATGAAAGTATGTGGCCAATTAAAATGGATTTAGAAGAACCAAAGCTGCCCATCCAAGTGCATCTTTTTACTATATAGTAAATTTACTATAAAATTACACTACATAGTAGGTGTGTAACGATACAGCACAATATGGCATAAACACAATATGATGTAAACTATCAGATATATTATGTAAGGTGTAATTGAGCAATATCACACAAGCAGGAGTGCTAATGTTACACTAACAGTTATTGTAATTAACAGGGGTAATAGTAGTTTTAAATTCCTACTGGTACTACAGTATATAGCCATAAAGTGAGGAGAACAAACCATAGAGGTGGTGGACAATTCTGTTAATCTCATTTTAAAGTTTCTCTTTATTTCTCCATTTATTTTGCTTTAGAAGGCTTAAATACCTAACTGTTGACTGCCAACTAGAATAAAGTTTAAAACTATTGTTTTATGTAGAGTATAGAATTGTTCCCCACACCAAGTAGTGCCCTCATTCAGGACATAACAATTATGAGAACACCTGTGAAGCAAAGTGATGCATATAGTTAAACGTCCCAGTGCTGTTATATTCTATATCAGCATTCATGCAATGCCTCTTGTCGAATCAAATAACTTGGCTGGAACTAACTGTTGTATAATAAACGTTTAACCTCATTCCCTCCTCTACAAAAGGAAATCAATTTTTATTTCAAATCAGAGGAGACTTTGCTCGCTGTGCTTTATGAACTAATACATTATAATACTACTAAGATCATTGTCTCTGCACCGACATCGTGTAGTCAAACACCTACACACATTCTCTCTCTCTCACTCTCTCAAGGCGGCATTTCCTGGCTGAATTTTTTCCAGAAGTCAGAAATTACCAGAGTGTTTGGGAAGTTCTTAGCTGTAGATATGAGACTCTACTCACTAGTGCATAATGCAGGTTTGAGCTACAGAAAGCTGTTTGACTGGGACACACTAGAAGGGGTGGAGTGTGGTGTGGTGACTTGCTTAAGATGAAAAGATAGTGAAGGAAAATAATTTCTCTTGCTTGGGAACCTGCCAACCCTGGCCATCAGCCATGTGAATTTATTTAGTTAAATTCTAATACAGTATACTGCTTTTGTTTAATGTTTAATTATGTGCTGCTAAGAGACTATATATTACAGAAACACTGCATCTTTATGAAGATTGAGTTACTATACTTTAAAAAAATTGATGTATTAATCAATTGAGAATTAAAACCTAAGGCACATACTGTATTTGGGGGAAGTGGGGTTTCAGGGCATTGAGGCTCTGGGTTGAGGGTTGAAGGTTCGAGCTATGCAACCACCAGGATGCCAATGTGTCAGAGAAGCAGCCAAGAGGCCCATGATAGCTCTGGAGATCCACAGCTCAGGTGGAAGAATCTGTCTACAGTACAACTATTGGAAGAGTAGAAAGAAAGCCATAAGAACAAGCCAATTTTTTTTCGACATACCATGTGTAAACGGGACTTCTTATCTTTCTTTCAATAAACTATATAACCTAATTTTAGAACCTAATTTTAGAAGCTTTAAACTTGCACATTTTCAGCAAAGTGTGATCATTGAAGGGAAGATACTGATATTCTGAGCTACACAGGTGTTGTTGACTTGACTGGTTTAAATGTGTTCAAAGGGTTTTTGGAGAATTTTTAGGACGTTTACACACTGGCAGCAAGAAATAATGGGTATAAATGAGCGATACATTCTGTGAAAGGACATTGTGCAATATTTTTCGGACTTTGCTTTAAAACGATGTTGAAGACTGTAGCGTAAGCACTATGATAAAGCAGAGATTTTCAAAACTTTAAATGTGCATTTGTGATTTATGTGCAAGGGACATGAGATGCACGTGCTGTGTGGGAAGCTGTTTGTTAAACGGTGCATGTCGGTACTATGATAGACAGCTGTCGCCATGTACTGAAGTAAAACTGCTAGAGGAGGAAGCTGATGTGCCACAAATTTTGTAACTAAACAGGTTTTGTGTGCATGAAAACTCAACACTTTTTCCTTGCTCACTCGATCATCAACCTTTCTTTTTTTTCTTGTATATATTAAGACTAAAACCATTAAAAAACAAACTTCTCTGTCCTGAACACTTTCACTTGGCAGAAAAGTTTGAAACTGGAGGCTTCTACCATAATGGATAAAACACAAAGATAGCATCATAAAATTGATGTACATTATTGATGTGTTTAGCAATAACAGTTTGACCATTGCATCGTTGTGTCAAAGAGCTGTTATAAAAGAAAGAATAATGCATTAGGAAAAGTGCAATAGTGTAAAGCTATCTACAGTAGAGCTGGGACGACTTTCAGAGCAGCTGTTTATCGATACATCCTCTTTAATCAAATTAGAGAATTTAACTGCTGTGTTAGAGGTAGTTACAGTTCACACGTCTTTGCCCAATGTCCGTGTTTGTTTACGGAACGTGTTTATTGTAGAGCACGGCAATCAGTAAATATACCTAATGCATTTAATGGAGTGGAAAATTGCGATGCAGGTGCAGTCTTTATTTGTGAAAATCGCACGTTTTTCAATAGGTTTTAATGCGTAATTATTCGCTGCAATGACTTGTTTTGTGTGAATATGGACTATGAGTGGATTGTTTTTATCATTTTCTTAATCATTGCCAAACAGGCAATTGCAATCTTAGTTTCTATTTAAACATGCCCCGCCACTGTAATGACTCTGTTAATGAGGCAGGTCACTTAATGGAGTTAGCATGGATGATGGGCTGAGCACTTTCTCTGCGTTTTTGGCTCCTGTCCACAGAAATGCCGTAAGCAGTTTGAATCATAGCTTGATTATAATTATGGTCTTTTGTTTATCGATGAAGACAAGGTGGAAGTGAATCAATGCAGACGGAGACTAAATAATTCATGAAGGTCCACATGGGGAAACAAGAGTCCAGTTGTGCTTGTGGGCTCATAAACGGGCAAGAAAACACTGTATCAGCTTTGCGTAGGGGCTGTAGAAATACAGAAAGGCATTAAAATGGGAGTTGAACATTCAGAATGATGATGATGTATTATTTTTTCAGGAAGGCTCTCTGCTGGCAAAGTATTTTTGCTTAAGTGCTAATTAGATACACAATGGAAGAAAGATTAGCTTGCAATATATTTGAATTGCAATAGTGATGCTTTTTACAATTAGGATGCTCTATGGTAGGGAGACCTGATCAGCGTGGATCTCCCATCACCGAGCCTTTGATGTTATAGGGGTTTCTATGGAAACTGTCTAATTTGGAAAATGCAATATATCCGGATTGCATTAAAGGCATCTAGCTTAAAGTGTGACATGGTGTAATCCATAAATATTATCCACATTGACCACATGTTGAAACCCATGAAAAGCCAATAAAATAATGATTATCCTCAAGCATGGTAGGATTTTTCATCACCAGGATAGGACTCAGCAGTGTCTCCTGGTTTTTATGGGTTCCCGTACCAATCTAAGAGTAACTGACTTAAGTCTTGTACTGTATATAACAGAAAAAAAGTTACTAGGTTTCTGTAAAATGATGACTGCGTTACTTCTAAATGCTACTACCTCCTATTTTATTTCTGCCATTTACTATTTTGCGAAAGAGTTACGGTGCACAAAATGCTCTCAGTCCCATCGCATAACTATTTTATACTGTAGTTATTGTGGCAGCTTCTGTCATCACACTGCCATTACACGACTCTTTTGATGGCTGCTGCTTAGCCTGGGGGTATGAGTTGAAAAATAGCCAAGAACAATAAAACTCACCGCAGGTCCATCTGACAGGTTCATCATGGACTAAAAATAGTGTTGGTGCCATAGGGCCTGTACTGTAGGTAATCCAGTGTTTTATATGCAATAGCAGATCTCTTGAGTTTGCCTCAATGGGACACTGGGTTCTCTGTCTATAATGGTTCACCTCTAATTGTCCAGGACAGAACACGTATTAAAGAGTCATTTCCTTTAGGCCAATTGTATGCAGAAAAATTAACATTTCCCTGTTTCAAAGGTTTTGTGCAGTCAATGGATTCCTTATTTTTTAAATAATGGGCAAAAATAGGATCTTTGTGTTCGTCCTTGTCATCAGCATATAAAACACGGCTGTTCCATTTTCTGCTGAAGGACATAACTAGGCTGCCTTTATTTTCTTGTTCAAAGATTCATTTTTGATAGCCTTCACATTTCAGTTGCTTTGAACACTACCTCGCTACGCTACGTTGATGCAGGTGATTTGACGAGCTTTGTAGATACAGTATATCCACCTGCTGTTGGAACCTGAGTAGAGTTTTCCTGATTCATTGCATGGATTGAGCTTTAAAGGACTAGGATCTTATCCCTAATGTGCTTCTTATGTTTTTATAATTAACCAGCAGGTTTTCTTAAACTTAGAGAAACATATTGTTTTTAAATCAATATTGACATGGTTAAAGGCATAAGCTGAGTGTAATCAGTTGAATTACAAATAAGTGATGGTTTCAGTGATGTCTGTGATCAGACCAGAAATACTTATCATGTAACTACCCATCAGTAAGGGAAGGGGTAATTTAATGGTTAGGACATTGGACAACAGATCAGGAGGTCTCTTGTTCAAACCCCATCACCACCAAGTTGTCACTGTCGGGCCCTTGTCACTATAAAACTGTTCAGATTTATAATGAAATAAAAATGTAAGTCACTCTGGATAAGGGCGTCTGCCAAATGCCATATATATACAATACAGGCCAAAAGTTTGGACACACCTTCACTCATTCAATGTGTTTTCTTTATTTTCATGACCATTTACATTGGTAGA
>JAQMYL010000016.1:12662998-12676537 GCA_030014365.1 Clarias pachynema | reverse complement strand
GAGGATAGGGTTAGATGGAGGCAGATGATTCGCTGTGGCGACCCCTGAAAGGGAACAGCCGAAAGACAAAGAAAAAGTGCAAATATGCATAAAAAGTGACTTATTAAAGTGTCTTATTAAAGTGTCTTGTGTAATGGTCCTGAAATGAAAATATAAATATGTAGTGCAAGTGTGCATGAATGTGTCCGTAGTGGCCATGAATGCCCAGTCAATGTTGGATGTTAAAAAAGAGTATAGTCCTTTGTTGTGTTGTGGTTGAGAGACCATTCACATCACCAGTATACAGTACATCTGTTACCATCTGGACCTGTTTCTCGCTGGTTCATGTCTTATATATATATATTTCAGTATTTTATATATATATATATATATATATATATATATATTAAAAAAATTAATTTCACTTGAATGATTCATAGGTCACAGTGTAGATTAACAAACAAAAACATTCTTCTGAAACTGGCTAGGATCTGGGATTGGACTGAAAATGAGAGCTAAAATCTTGCCAAAAATAAGGGGCCAACAAAGTTCTTCAGGAAGCCTGGGGTAATATTTCTCAAGAATACATTAAAATGACAAGAAAGATTGAGTCCTTGGAAACAAAATATGAAGAAATGAGACCTGGCTCAAGACTTTTGCACACTACTGTATGTGAGATTTCACAGCCAGTCAGCCAAAGAATATTTCAGTAAGGTGACTCAACTGCCAACAGATAGCTCAATATATCCACAGTGTACAGATATTTTGCACAGATACGCTTCTGTTCCCCATGCCATCTTTTCAACCCTCAAATGAGCAACTTACTTCTTTGTCAGAGCTGGTCTGAGTAGCGCGACACTTTCAATGTGTAATACCCCAGTGCCATTCGCAGAAGTGCAGTATCATGATGCTCTCATTTCTGTACTGCACTGTGGATTTGGAGTTTTTGGAATCGTGTGTAAATGCTGTAATCGCGTGAATACAGTATATTGCACTTTTTGTGCAACTGCAGTGGACTTCACAGCCTATTGTTCTCTGTGTACGAATATTTCTTCTAGTCATTCTGCATCTTCCTTCTTTGCCTCTTCATTGGTTTCAATGTGTTTTAAAATCTTGCACAAAATCTCCCCGTCTCTCTGTCTGTCTGGCTTACCCAAACACCCAAACACACACACACACACACAGTTCCAGTCCAAAGCCCAATGCTGAAAGGAAAGCCTCCAGGTAAGGAATGAATATTTCATGACATCAAACACTGATTAGGTTAAAAGACCACAACGATTTTAGTTGAGTATTGATCCCTTTGCATAAAGCATTTAACCGTGTAAACATTAGCCACAGTACTGCATCAACAGAGAAGAACCAAGGTTAAAGTTTTTCCAAAATGCCGTCCCTCCCCCTTAACCACCGCCGGGCATCATCACCCACCTCATCTTGGAGAGAAATTCTGACTTAATCACTTTACATTTAGAAATTCTTTTGGGGATTTTGTATCTACCGCTAAAACTGCAGCTGTGAAGATGTAATTGGAGTCTGCATTGATAAGGGATTTAAGGGATAAGGGATAATTAGGACAAAATCTAAAAGCTGTCACGCATCCTTAAAAATCTACAGAATGTTCACCGGCTCTGATCATATCAGTAGCTCTCGATCAATGTGGCTGCTTTTTCTGTCCACTCTGTAATAACCTGTGATCTCTCTTCATGCATTACATGCCTGTCTTCGTTTAATTATTTTCAGGGAAATCACTTCAATCGGCTCTTACTGTAATCATGTGTTTAATATAATCTATGCACTATGGAATGTACTACGTATCAATGGCATGTTGCATGAAAACTCTGAACGCCAGTCTGTATTCATGCATACAGTACCTGGACACTCCCACACATACAGTATATAAACATGTGTGAACAGAGCACCGGGGCACACAGTGAACAAAAGTGTGATGTACAGTACAGTACTTTAACACAGGGGCAGCATGATAGCCAAATGATTTGCTGAGCTTACAGTGCTGTGAAAAACAGTGCCCTTTTTCCCCCACGCATATTCGTTACACTTAAACGATTTAGATCATCACACAAATTTTTATATTACACGAATAAATACAAGTAATATAAATATATACAAAAATATGCATAATTAATAAATACAAAATGTGTTTTTTTTACAAAAATTTAATTGTAATTATTATATTTTATTTATTAATTTCAACAAAAAAATTTTTTTTTGCATTTAATAGTAAAGAATTTAAATCCAAAACTGCCTGGCCCAATCTAAAAAAGTAATTCCCCCACCGCTGCTAAATCATAAATGACCTGTGATTAATCACATTTTTAGGAAATCTACAGTAAGTTAAATTCCCCTTGCCACACCCAGGTCTGATTACTGCCAAACATGGTGAATCAAGAAATTACTTAAATAGAACCTGTCCGACAAAGTGAAGCACACTTAAAATTCTTAAAAAGCATCACATCATGCCACGATCTAAAGAAATTCAAGAACAGACGAGAAATAAAGTAATTGAAATGTATCAGTCTGGAAAGGGTTACAAAGCCAATCCATCATTATCCACAAATGGAGAAAACTTGGAACAGTGGTAGACCTTCCCAGGAGTGGCCGGCCTACGCTTCCAAAATTACAAAATATGCAAAAAACAAAAAAAGGACTCCAATGAATTCAAAAATTCATTTTGAATGCCATTGAATGTAATGAAATCATTAACATTAATATGACTGAGATTGGAGGTACGATTACTCTGACTTTGAACAGGCTAACCACTAAATACATTGCCGTCCCTCTCACTCATTCTCAATTTCCATAATCTGCGAATCCAGTAAAGGGTCATGGAAAGTCAGGAGCCTATCCCAGGGTACTCAAGGCACTAAGTGAGGTGCATCCTAGACGGGGTTCCAATCCATCAAAGACCACAAGTACGCACACACATGTACAAACTCACTCACACAATACTTTAGTAAGCCTAATCTGCATGTGTTTGGACTGGGGGAGGAAACCAAAATATGCAGAGGAAACCACCAAGCATGGGGGGAACATGCAAACTCCATGCACACAGACCACAGTCTAAGCAGCGCCAACCACTATGCCACTGTACTCATACTTATCTTATCCTGCTGTCTATTCGACTTAATTGAGTTAATAGAGTACTGTATGTGACAAGCCAGCAAGATAAATATGCAATATCAGTTTTCCCATCTTTATTACCCATGATACAGTTATTAAATACTGAGTCAGTGACATGAGTAAAATGTAAAGGTATCCTGTTTTCCAGACAGTGGAGGGTACAGACATTAAGAATGGATCCCACATAAATACATTTCTTGCCATTTCTCCGTTTCAAGGTTTCTTACTCATGCCAGCTTGCTCACTACTGTTGCTCTTGATTTGTTTGTTAAAGCTCTGTCTCAAGTCTGGAGAGGTCAAAGTTACTGTAAGTCAAGGTAAATAATGAAGTCAACTGAGTAGACAATTCACTGACACAAAAATCTCTATAATGTATTGTCTATTTATCTAGCAAACCAGACGATACATGTTAGATGGAAGAAAAAAAACAGACTTTAAGTATGAAAACAAGCTTGACACTTTGCATGTATGACATATGACAACAACCATCTGAACGACCCACAGTTTCCACTGAAACGAATTTCATCTGTCTGGTACTGTTTGATTGTCCTTATTAGTGGTAATTGAATGACTAAGACAGATTGCGATTCTTGGCAAGTGCATTTCCCACCATTGGCAGACAAACACAAATAGCTTCTCTTGTTCTGATCATTACAGCCGACAGACGGGAGGGAGCCGATGGGTTGGGATTTAGAGACAATCACGTGCAGTGGGCTCCTCAATGTACACTTCATGCATGTTTACAAAAATATTTTTGGACTTCCCTCTTTCTCTCCCTCTCTCATACACACACACACTTGCGAATGCAAAAATCCAACTCAAAATACTGTACAAATTTATTAATCAATTATTACGCAGAATGTTTTCTATATACAAGGGGTGTTCAAATCAAACTGGGACTTGAATGAAGACGTACAAACCAAGTAACATTTACAGAAGATTTCAATCACAATACAGTGATGAGACCCTCAGCTGCAGTTAAACATTTGAATGGTGCAAACATTTTCAAAAAGACTGTATATCTATGAATGATGATCCCGCCCAAGGTGGCTCGGAGCCCACGGCAGTCGTTCCCATGAACATTCAGCGAGTGGAACGCCTGGTCTCTGAAAATCGATGAATAACTTGTCGCCAGCTTGTGGGAGAGATGCATCTGTCCGTGGGAACTGTATTCACAATCATTCACAAACACCACTTGACTTGGCGGGGTGTTATTGCCACATCCCCTGTACAGGTCTGACCTTGCTCCAAGCAACTTCCACATGTTTGGAAGATTAAAGGAGTTCTTGGCAGGCTAGGGTTTCAGATGTGGAGCAGGTGGTCTGATCATGGCTCAAAACATTCGAGTCCAAGCACTAGTGAAATGCTGGGGTACTGTACAGTACATGCATTAGTGTAGCAGGGGATTATATAAAGAGATAAAGTTTTTAAAAAGTCCTGGATGGGCTTGAACGCCATTTTTCACAGTATATCCATACTTATATACTTATATATTAATAACTCAGTAAGGCTGATTGGTTCCTCAGAGATGTATCTAGATGTGTTTTTAAAATATTTCTGTGTACATTAATACTGTATGTATAAGGTGGCACTGTCTCTGCACTGTAACAGAATGAAACAAAATGTTTTCATTTGTTTCTTTATAACATGTGGTAAATTTAAACAGTTAAAAACAGGGTGGGTGCATATCAAAAAAGATCTGATTGTGTATATATCTGAGCCACTCCCAGTTTCCTGCGTCTATTGTCATAGAGTCGTGACGACAGATTTACAACAGATTAGTGACTGCCTGCTGTGTTTGATGGTGCACTTGATGGATATTCCATACCCTCTTGCTGCACCCACTTCCTCTCATTCTGGAAATTCCTGCTCTTTCCCATATAATGTCCTGAGAGTGAGACACCCCACCTGATACCTATTTGACAATGATGTGACTTTGTGAGGATTGAACTTTTTAGCTTTTTACAGATTTTTTACTTAAAAAAATAATAAAATAAAATAAAAAAAGAATCCACAGCATATGGTGGAACTCAATAGTAACCAAATGTTTTTCTGAATTTAGTTTGTTCCGTGCTTGAACACTCAATCGCCTAAATGCATGTTCCTAAGAACAGGGAGTAATAAAGACAATAAAGACAATAACAAAGCAAATGAAAAACATACATAAACTGTGGGTTACTGCAATCCACTAGAAAAGCTTGTAGTGCTTCAGTGCACATTGGCATAGATTCTGCAACTGTATTGGAAGGATGAAGCAACTTTCTTCTGAAAAGATTTAGTGTTTTTAAGAAGTTGCACTGTCTAACACAATTTCTCATAGATGTTCAGCTGGATTAAGATCTGATGATTTGCAAAGGCCATCTGCATTAACCATAAAAACCATTCATGAATGCCCCTGCCCTAAGGATGGCGCTATAGTAGAAGTCTTACCTCACAGTTCCGGGATCCCTGGTATGATCCCGAACTCAGATTACTGCCAGTCAGGGGTTTCTGGATGTTCTTCCTCTTTACACTGGCTAATGTGTAAATGTGTGTGTGTTCATGGTGGCATTTAAATTGGCTAATCTACAACACTTTTTTTTTTCACTCTAATTGTTGACATGTCTGTATTTGACTAATTATGCCAATTTTGAAGATCAGCAAATCCTTCTAAATAAGTCTGTTTTAAAAGTGGAATACATTTTTCACCAGACACTAGCGAAAAACCTCCCAAAATTATAGAAAACATTTATTTAATAAAACTGAGTTACAGAAATTGAGTTACTCAGCACATGGATTTAATAACAACATGGTGCAATGAGCATTCCGGGTGTATCAAGTGACTCAGTGAGATTTTCATGTTGATTAGAATCATATGCCAGGAAACAACCAACATACTCAATAAAATTTCTCGATCTCTTAGCCACTGACCTCACTACAGGTGATGCATTGAACATTTCAGAGCAATTATCAAGAACAATTTTTTTCCTTCTTGTTATCGATTCTTATTCATGGCCAAATTGCATCTAATATTACTCTGTCGAGTGCAATTACTTCCAGAGTTCCTTTTCATGCTCTTTTATCCTCTATAGAATAGTTTTAAAAATGGATTACCCAGGCTTAGCACTGGCATTTAAATCAAACATTATGGCAAAGTGCTCTATTTGTAGAACTAAAATGCAGAATATATGATATTCATCCATCCACAAATGGGGAAACGGGTACAGGCAGGAAATGCCTGCGTTTCGCCTGAAATGAAACATTTTCTTAAAGACTGAACAAAGGTCGAATTCAAGTCCTGTCCAGTGGAAGATTTAATATGAGTGTTATAAGACTTATCCTCATGTGTCTCACATTTTCCCCCACATTACATACGTTTTGTTCACTACAGGAAACAGATCAAAAGCTGTGCACAGCTCAGAATTCCCAAAATCTCCATGTCTCTGCTGTCTTCCTCTAAAAGACCATGTGTGTAGAATAACCATTTCCAGATCACACTGGGATTCCACAAATCTCACCTTTTTGCCTGTGGTCACGCTTGACAGTATTATACAAGGAGACGCTCCAGCATGCACACTCCTAGCTCCATAAGCACTGATCTCACCGACACCTATGTGGGTGGTGTAATTATCTAACATCAACCCACGAACATACTATTTGTTATTGCCTTTCCACTGAAAGTTGCTAATTAATATATTATCTCAGGTCTGGCACACAGCTCTTGTTCACAGCTTTGGAGCTTGCCTCAAAAATTTGACATTTTTGACATTTGAGTTGATTTTTCATTGTTTCATTTGTAATCGAAATGCATTTGGGGGAGTGTTTGTTTTTTTTGTTCATCTGCCAAATGCACGGTCTGCTAGAAAGAGAAAGTTTAGTCTTAGTGAAATGTGAGTTACAAGGATCACAGTAATGTTCATTTGTCTTTTCGGGAGTCAGCCTTTTCTGGATTCCTGAAACCACGCTGTTAGACGAGCCTCATTTAACATAAGCGTCAGAATCTAGGTCACTTGTCCAAGACACAATTTCCCCATTTAAATTCTTGATCATCAGATAAGCAACTTCAAATAAAATACATTGAAGATCACAAGAAACAAATAGGAAAGGCATGTAGTTAAAACAGCGAGGAATGTCTGGCCAAGCCAACATGTCCTGGAAATATAATCATGTATTAGCATGAGACTATGCTTATTAAGATAAACAGTCTCCAGGATGTGATGAAAGTGATTTGTGCTATTGTACATATTGGCGTTAGAAGGTGCATAGAAACAGACTTTAGTCTTATGCACCTCTTTTCCATAGAAACACAATTTCCTCATTGTCCCTATGCCAAACGTTGGGGAAACAGCTCATGCCAAAAGTAAATGCGGCCTCCTCTGAATTAATTAACTGATTCCTGTCTTAGAATTTATGCACACACACACACACACACACACACGTATCTGTAACACAAGACAGGTATGTAAGCTCTTAAAGACTCAAATGATCACACACAAACAGATAAAGATTAAATGAATGTAATCTTTTAGCCAAAGTGAATAAGTGACTTTCAGCACTAAAATAGCACATTTACAATAAAATAAATAAATAATAATAATAAAAAAAAAAACTTTCTCTAAGGTTGGGAGCACCAGTTTAAAGTATTTGTTAGGCAGCACTGCAGAACCGTAGCCTCGCACCCCAGGGTCACATGTTCTACCCATGATTAGTGTGTTTCCTGCCACAGTTCAAGCAGATGCATGTTAGCCTAACTGGCATTTCCAAATCGCCTGTAGTGTGAGAGTGAGTGTGTGATTGTGTGCATGCTATTACCCTGCGATTTACTGCCGCACCCCCCAGGGTGTACGCTGCCTCATTCCCAGAGTGCCCTGGGATAAGCTCCAGGCCTCCCTTGATCCTGAACAGGATAAGCAGTATAGAGAATGAATGAGTGAGTGTATATATGTTGGCAATTCTTATCAGATTTATCTCATCCCCTTCATTCTCTACAAAGCCCATCCCAAAGACATGTACTGTATGTACACAACACTACAAGTTGATGATATGCCATCATGATCCAGAAATTACTGGTGTGATTGTGTTGGAAGTGTTTTGTCCTATACAAGCAGTAACATGATTCCAGGACATAACAATGTTTACACAGAGTTTTGAATTTATATAATTAACTAGTTGTGCAAATTCGTTATTCAGATAGCAGTACTGAATTGCTAGTACAGCTGGAGAGCATATCAGAACATCCATGCTGAAAATTTGGAAGTCCAAAATGATGTTATAAAAATGCATTTGTCATCTTAAATAGATTGTAAGTATAAGCACTATTGGAAATTAGTCCTGGGATGTAAACATTTATAGGCTGTTAAAAGTCTGCATTTATGAGGGTGTCCAACCTGTGATAGGTTTTAGATTCTTCCATGAAGCCACCATTTACCATGATGACAGCTTTGCCAGCATACTATTGGCAGCCAAGATTTGTCCCCAGTGAGCAAGCCAGAGGAAGTGGTGGCAAGGAAAACTTCATTATATGGCAAATAAAATTAAGTCAGCTAACTGCGTCAGTGTACCAGGTTATCACATCAATGCTTTTTTCATTATTTTCTGAGGGCACAGGCATATTCCAAGAGCCAAGTTTCATCAGGCATATTTTGTTAATGAGTGGTTCTGGGAGCATGAGTAATCATTTTCACACATGTATTGCTCACCAAGGCCTTTAACCACTGTTGAAATTGCTGGAGAATAGATTATTGAGTCGATTCAGTCTTCCATCACCAATCCAATTTTTTTTTAGCTCTTTCTTATTACATAAGATATTACATAAAGTACTGTTCAAAAATCTAGAGCCACCCTTCATTTCTTTATATTAAATGTAATAAGAAATGGGAACAAATGTTTTATTGGTTATTTATGTAACAAAATCAGCAGCAACCTTATTTTCCCTTTTGTCTGTTCCAACCACTCTGCATTTGGCATCACCGGTATACTAATGACCAGCCTGAACATCTGTCATTATCCGCACCAGTTTCTCATCGGGGTGGAACGTGGCTAAATGGTTAGCACTGTCACCTTGCACCTCCACGGTCCTGGTTCGATTCCAGACTCTATTTTAGCGAATCTCATAGGTGATGAGTGAGTTTAAGTTAGTTGTTATATATTTAAATATTGATAGATCACTGTCTGGCTTAACAAATAAATACATTCCTCTAAAACTGGTCAGGTACAGTGACTGGACTGAAACAATCACTCACTTATCATCTATATTGCTTTATCGCAGATGGCCTGGAGCCTATCCCAGAAGACTTAGAGCATGAGGCGGGGTACATCGCAGGGCACAGACATACATGCTCATTCTCACACTATTTACAATATAATTGGGTTAAGAAACCTTCATGTCGGCACGGTGGTGTAGTGGTCAGCACTGTCGCCTTGCACCTACAGGGTCCGGGTTCGATTCCCGGCCAGGCTCGATTCCTGTCTCTGTGTGCATGGAGTTTGCATGTTCTCCCCGTGCTTGGTGGGTTATGCTATTATAAAGTAGGCAAACAGGGTACTCCGGTTTCCTCCCACAGTCCAAAGACATGTAGGTTAGGTTAATTGGCGTTTCCAAATTGCCTGTAGTGTGTGAATGAGTGTGTGTATGTCTATGTGCCCTGCGATGGATTGGCACCCTGTCCAGCCTCGTGCCCTACGTAAGTCTCCTGGGATAGGCTCCAGGCTCTCCGCGACCCTGAATGCAGGATTAAGCGGTAATGACGATGAGTGAGTGAGTGAGAACCTTCATGTCTTTGGGCTGTGGAAGGAAACCGGAACACCCGGAGGAAACCCACCAGGGAGAACATGCAAACTCTATGCGCAGGAATGGAACCTGGATCCTGAAGGTGCAAGGCGACAGTGCTAACCACAAAGCCACCATGGTGCCCTGGACTGAAAATAAGAGGCAAAAATGAGAGCCAAGGAAGTCCTCCAGGAAGCCTGGAGAACTTCTGCAAATACAAGAAAGTCTGGCTCTTTGGAAGCAAAATACAATATGAAGAAATGAGGGATGTCTCAAGAATTTTCCACAGTACTGTAATTTCATATGTTATTTCAAAGTTTTAATGTCTTCAGTATTGGTACAGGGGTGAAAAAGGAAAGAAAGAAAAAGCTGTGAAGGAGTAGACGTGTTCAAACTTTTACATGGAAGTTATACTGAGCATTCACTGAAAATGTGTTGAGGGAAAAAGATGTTAGCACGTTAGCAAGTGATAAAACCGGCGGCGGGTTTTCCAAAAAAAAGAAAAAAAAAAGAAAACTTGTTTCCCCCCCCTTTTGACTAAGACGCTATAGTACAGGGAATGGCCTTTAGCTTTTAGCTTGTGTCCCTCCCCTATGTGTTAGTTAGCGGGGTGGTGGCGGCGGCGGCGGTGGTTTGCAGCTGTGTGGAAGCTGGAGCTCTGCACACACACACACACACAGACACGAACACGCTATTCGGAACTTTGGCACGAGACTGGCAGCGCGCGAGCTCCCTCTCCACGGGCTTACTCGGTAGGTGAAAACTTTAGTCTGTTGCCTGTGATCTGTTCGCCTGCTTTTAAAGCACACATCTGGATACGGGATGAATGAATGCAGCAGCGTACCTTTCGACACCTGGGGTTATCGATGCGATGGAAGTTTCTCCCTTTTAATGTATGAGTTTGTGAGTAGCCAGGGGTTTGTCGTATTGAACTTACATTGATGCTTAAAACTTGTTTATTTTAAAAATCACAATAAACAAACATTATTCCACACCTAACTCACACACCTCCCCATACACAACTCACAACTGCAGTAAGAGAGAGGGTAAAAAAGCGCAGATTTCTATTGCACACATTACTGCAAACATTGCAGCACTTCTGACATGGTTAAAAGTGCATGCTGAGTAAAAAAAAAAAACATTATCCTAAGAAAATATATGTCTCTGTAGCCTAGGCAAGACTTTTTTTTCTCAATACTGTTCATGTTGTTGATGTTTAATGTGACATCAATTTCGTGCGTGATACAGTATGAATGATTTAAACATCATTCCCCCAGACATGCACTAGTTAGTGTGTATAGACATACATCATTCTGCCAAAGTTACAAAAAAAAAAAAAAGCTTGTTCTTTCATGCCTAATATCTTTGTGTAAACTTTTCGGTAGTCCAGACTCTTATTTCTAAATGCATTGCTTTAGGAACACTAACAATGTTTTTCTTCATCTGGACAGAAATCTGAAAGGTCGGATCCTTAGGGCTTGAAAAGCCTCCAGAAAAAACAGAATCTGTTCCCCAGATGAGTCTCAGGGCAAAGCTGCTCCATGCAAAAGCAGCTTAATCAAACACTGGCAAAAGCTTTTTTTCATTTTCTTTTTTTTTTTTTTTGCATTTTCAATGGTGGTCCAAAGCTTCACTTGCCATCCCTGACAATTTTCCTGAAAAAAAAAAGGCACTGTTTTATTATTTGTTCTAGTATATAATGTTTATAGTGGTGTTATTCCTTCAAACCAGTTAACACCTCATTAACAAATTTCCCATGCCACACAAGTGACCCACATAAGGCACATGCAGGGGAAAACACTACACAGAATTTTTTTTTTTTAAAGGAGGGGAAAAAGAACACTAAATTAAGAACCTACATTAATTTACACTGTATATTTCATTAGAGATTAAAGTTTTGCTTAATAGTACTTTTTCTGGAATTAATGCATTTGTTGTCAATCTTAAATAAGGTTTTAAATATTGCTATTAAAATGTCAGTCTAAACATCTTTTCTAATCATCACAACAGACTATTTAAAATATTTTTGTGCTACTGTTTAAAATTTTTATACAGTGTGCTCCATAGAATATTGCCTTTATCTTTAGAATTAATACAAAACTAACTACAAATATAAAATATATTATAATGATACAAAACTAGCATTGAAACTGATTGGTATGAAACAGCTTTTAACTTAATCTTATGCATGAAGCCCAATGACTACAGGACCATTTGTTTAAAGAACTTGGAAGACTGAGCTCGATTATGTAGCAGTGACTTCATTCTAATTGAAAAAGTTCCAAAGGAAATCTGTTGCACACTCCCTAACATGCTTTCACTTCCTCACCCTCCATCTCCTGCACTTTCTTCTAGGTTTCACTGGATGCTGACAGTTTATGCTTGGGAAACCAGTACTCAGCTTGTCTACTATATTTAAACTGGCATAAACTTATATTTGAATAACTGGAAGCCTTCTTTGTCATAATGAGGCTGTTGTTGGTGCTGCTTTTGCTCTGTGCGAACGAAAGTCTCTGCCAGAAAGACTGCACTGGGGTGGAGTGCCCCCTGCTTAATAACTGCATTGAGGAAGTTTTGGAAAATGGCGCCTGCTGTGCCACTTGTCTACAAACTGGGTGCGCATGTGAAGGCTACCAGTACTACGACTGTCTTAATGCTGGTTTCAGATCTGGCCGAGTGCCAGAGGGAGAATCTTACTTGGTGGATTTTGGAAGCACAGAGTGCTCTTGCCCACAGGGTGGTGGTCGGATCAGTTGCCATTTTATTCCATGTCCTGAGGTTCCCCCTAACTGCATTGAAATGTCTGAGCCAATGGATGGGTGTATTCAGTGTGAGCGGATAGGCTGCGTGTATGAAGGGCAAAAGTATGAGGCTGGCCATTCATTCCGCATGGAAGAAGTCTGCCAAGTCTGCCACTGCCCTAATAATGGTGGGAAGTTAATGTGTTCTCCGATCCCAGAATGTGATCTGAGGCAAGTACATGAACCTATACTTGCAAGTACAACAGAGGAAAACACACCATGGAAACGTCACAATAAAATAAAAAATCTGTTTAACCATCAAGGCTCAAGAAGTCCTTTCTCCAAACCTTTTCCACAGTCATACCTTGACAGTATGTCTCCATTTAAACCAACTCCGATTGACATGGATGAAGAAGAAGAAGAAGAGGAGGTGGAGGACTACGACTACCATATTTCAGACTCCTCAACGCAATCTCAGCCTGACCTAACTTCTCTAATGAAATCCTATGTTATTTCAGTTGCTGATCTGGAAAGCAATCCCCCCCACCAAGCCAGAGGAGCCAAACAAGAGCTTAAAGATAGAATTGGTGTTCATGAAGCAACAACAGAAAGATCATGGTTTCCCTTCCATAAAGAGAGGACAGATGGGATGAAATATAGTCGTCATAAAGTGAACTCTATAAAAGACTCTTCAGAAGATTCTGAACACAATATTAGAGGCCCACAAATTAACATTCATAAAGCTGGTGCCAACAAAGAGAAAATCCCCATCCATAGAGAAATCACCCATGAAGAACAGTTCTCTATTTTTAGAGACACCACTGTAAATGAGAGTTTGGGTCAAAATGAAGACAATAGCAGCACTGAGATGCCTGAACATAGTGACACAGCCACCCCGACGATGCTGTCAGAAGAAACGAAAGAAACCACCGA
>JAQMYL010000016.1:12636716-12647101 GCA_030014365.1 Clarias pachynema | reverse complement strand
CTGGGGCGGGCCAAATAATTTCATAAAAGCGGGACCCGCGGGTTGGAAAAATACCCGACCCGCGCATCACTACTATGCACGTAGAGACAGGAATCGAGCCTGTCCGGAATCGAACCCGGACCCTGGAGGTGCAAGGTGACAGTGCTAACCACTACATCACCGTGCCACCTTTAATATGACCTAAACAATAAAATAATTACAATTCTAATAAATAATTTCAATGACAAAATTAGTAAAAAAAAACATTTTACATCATCTCTACCTGTACAGTAGTTGTTGGATTTTCAGATGCCTCTATGACCAGCACAACAACTTTTGCACAGGCTTTACACCAGATGCTCGTCCTGACGCAACCCTCACATTTTATCCATTTTGGGACCGGCACTGCATCCGGTGTTTGGTGGGAATCGAACCTGGATCTTGGCATGGCAGATGAGAAACATACCACTGAGCCACCAGTGCCCAGTTTATATAAATCTCCAGAATGAATAGAATGTATATCAAAGGGCTGAAGTTGAAAAATGAAAAGATGCTTTAAGACAAATGTATTGTAAGTAATGAGCCTCTAATGTACTCAGCACAGAACGTCGAGAGATTTTCACAGGGAAAGGTCAGGCATTTAACAGTTGTCACATAAAATTTATCTCATAGTGTCTCTTTATGTAATTTCTATTTTTATTATTACTGTGATGATTGGAAATCAGTATCATATCTCGCAAGTACAAAAATATCTTCAGATATTCTTAGCCTTTTCAATCCTTTTCTTTTAGCTCATGCAGCTGTTGGGTCTCTAGTTATGGATTACAAGACCGAATCTGTATCATTCAACCATCTTTTTTTTTTTCTTAAGTGTTTTGCTTCCATCTGCTTTACAGATGACATCCTCGAGACATGAACCAATTCAAGAGAACTGGAAATGTTCATTCATCCATGTCACCATTAAACATCATTCTGTATGTGTTATGTCAAAGCAGAACTCTGAAATGTGTGAGAGAATCCACATGAGACACGGATATCTCAACATCTGTTGGTTGAAGAATCACTCATTCAGTGCGGTGCTTATGGGACACTGGCTTGAAAGAATCCAGAGAAGGGCTTTCCAACAATTTGCACTGATGAAATAAGTTTGCTTTCCTCCACCCACTGGAACAGGCTGTGTGTATGTTGGACTGTACTAGCCAGTGTGTTTTGTGAATAGGGTTGTCATGCTGCAGAAGCCTACCTGCATGGGGTCTGTGGTGGGTCACGACTTTGTAGTCCAAAGATGACAAAACCTTTACAATACCTCCCTTTGGAATAAGGAACCGGCAGTGTGCGAACTGACTGCAAATCTATTATATGTTGTGAAAATATGTTCCCTGTGTATGTTGCAGCTGACTGAGTGGGAGACTCTGCATGAGACATTCTTCCTGCATTGATTTGTGTGCAGCATACTGATATAACGCCGCACATAAGCTATTTTCTTTAAGCCTTGGAGACTTTGACAACCTTTTTTCCAGTCACGAAATACAAGCACAAGTGGTCACTGAAGACCCAATTGAGACGGAAGAAATTGATGATAGGTGCGAATGGCTATCCATCACGACTGACCACTTGTGATCTGATCACGGGAGGTGCATGTTAATACTAGAAATAAATGAAAGGGTTTTTTTTATTTTATTTTGTTTTGCTTGTTGTTTTTTCACACACTCATTAGGGATTCAGATCTAAATCCGGATTTCTGATAACCTTGTATGTGACATCGCATCTTGTTAAGCGCTATACTAATATAATGCAAATGAACTGACATTTAAATATTACTTACAGTATAAACATGCCACAATACAGGTGCGTTTACATTCACGTAGACATACGGTTTGGAATAATGTTTGCATTCATGATCCAATGAAATGCTCCGTGCAGATATCACAAACTTGTAAATTTTGACATTTCTTTGCAATAAATAGAAGATTGCTGAAAACCAATTCATGAAAAAAAATCTATAAAGGCAGTTGAATTAAATATTAAATGTCAATAAATGTTTACTCAAAACACAACATGTCAATATAACACAACTTCTAATCTAAAACGATTCCAGGCTAACATTAAAGGTCTCAGGGTGTGCATTATTGTTTTTATGTAATCTATATAAATAAAGGAGTGGCGCAGTGGTTAAGTGCTCGCCCTGTCATCCAGAGATCGCTAGGTCGATTCTGGGTGCCTAGAGAAGGCTGATTGACTGAGCTCTCTCAGCGGGGTGGGATGGGAGGCACTTATCGCTCTCACATCAATAACGGCTCCACAGCCAATCACGTGAGTCTGTGAGCTCATGCAAGCGGAAGGAGCGGATAGCACTGTCCTCCGAGTGTGTTACACCGCACCCAACTGTTCGTGAGCGAGCAGTTCGAAAAGATGGGGTCGGCTGGAGTCACGTGGTTCTTCAGCCCTTCCTGACTGGTAGTAGTAGCAGCCTTAATGTGGGAGTCCCCTAGTGATTAAATTAGGGAGAAAAATTGGGGGAAATTTAATAAATAAGGGGAAAGGAAAGGGTGGTCAGAAGTCACCCTTTCAATGATACAGTATCTTTACATTTCACACATTGGATGACCCAAAATAGAATATTTTCTTTTTGTATGTTTGTCCAGCCAGATTTTGTCACAGCATCACACACAATATATCTAACCTGCGCCATAAGTTAAATCAAAATGTGGGAATAAAAGTGATGTTATGAACAGTTATGTGCCAGATTTAATAATCTATTTAAATCTACGTGCTCAATGTAAACAAACAAGCTATTTTTTAGCTTTAATCCTTTTAACTATTTCTACTATTAAACTCTTTTTCCGTCAAGGACGGGTTTCGAAAAAGAGTTTTGAAAAAGATATTAAAACAAAGAAAAACAACAACAATGAATTCTTGTACTTTCTGCTTTTCTTTGGCATCCCTGTAATCAGAACTACACAAATCCCAATGTGTAGCTACAGTTATATGATTTTTCTTCTAAAAAGTACTTCTAGCTCTTAGCGTCTTAATAGTCACCTACTGTATGTTCATATGGGCCCACTTTCTTTCAGTGCACTTCATTATTAAGCAATACACAATCTTCCATTAGAAAGCTTAGAATTTCCCCTTCTTCCCCTTCTCTATAACCATTTTTATACCTTATTCACCCCAGTTACAATAGTTTCATTTGTGATTGAACGAGCAAACGATAGTTACAGTATGATGTGGAGTGATGGCTTGTGGTGCTAGCGAGCCTGGGTGCTTTTACAGTATACAGAGCCCCGATGCAGGGTCGTCGGACGGGAGGCTGTGTGTGTGAGCTGTGGGAGTGATTGTGCACACTTTCGGGAGGCCATTATTCAGAGATAATGTGGGTTTATTAATTGAACACAAGATGACTAACAAAACAAAAGACGAACATCCAACATAAACATAACCAAAAAGTCCCCTCGAGACAGGATTAATCCTTCTCTATTGTCTTTTTAGTTTGATCTTTTCACTTTTCTTTTCAGGATTTCTCTTTTCTCCTTTCTCTTTTCTTTTCTCTTTTTTACTTTTATCTCTTTTCTTTTAACTTTTTTCTTTTCTCTTTTCTTATCACTTTTTTCTTTCCTTTCTCTTTTCTTTTCCCTATACCAGAGCAATGCTCCTAAACCTGACGCTACCTAAATGTCCGCACGTCTGTTGCTTTGTGTTGGGGGCCTATATAGACATGCATCCAGGTGTCGTACATCCCCCTGATTGCCATCATGGCGGCGTTGCCTAGCAACTGCACGTGAGGGTAGCCGTGGTCCTGCCTGCCTGAAAACCTGTGGAGCAATTGTCCGTCGGTTTGCCTGCTGCAATACCCGCAATGTTACAGTGCTGGCATATAATAAGAATAATACTGTATGATCCAATAGCAAAACACATGGACATATTTTTACAAATACATGTGTATAATTATTTTCTCATAGTTTTGGGATGAACTTGTGACCAGAGCTGCATAGGGCCTGTGGCTGTGGCCTGGTAGACTTTCCAAGATCATCGTGTTGACTTGAAGCAATAGGCATTGTTCTGGTTAAAGGTGTAAAGAAGGACTAAAGGATAAGGATAAGTCGGAACAGTGATTATTTTGTACCACAACACTATAAATGCAACAATAAATCAGTTGCAACTGGAAAAACTCAAAGAGCTTTTTTTTTTAAACTACAGACACTGAAATGACATGTTTGAAAACAGAAAGAAAGAAAGAAAGAAACACCAGAAAGAAAACCAAGCATGCCATAATGCATGACCTCATTTTGAAATGCTACTAGAATAATATTAACTTCCATTAAAGCACTATAATTGGGGTGCTTTAAGTCAGATCCCTTTACGTTAATGAGATTGTCATCATCTCTAACGCACTGCTTGGTATAGTGAAAGCAGCACGTTGAAGCAGTATCTCATGAGCATGAGTACTGTTCTGCTGAGTATTACTGTAGCACAGCTGTGATTCAGCCAAATGAAATCACAGTAATGCTGATATTCAGTTTAACAGCATGATTGCTAGTGTGATATTGTTCATATATTCATATTCATATCATTTAAATTTATTTAATATAAAAAAAGTTCCCAAGATGGCCACAGCTGGATAGACAGACTGTCATAAGTGTAATGGTTTCAGTGTAATGAACTGTTGCTAGAATTGGAATTTTATGTCGCAAACACAGACAAGTGGAATATGGCAATGCTGCTAAACTGTCGGCACTCTTGGAACCTGGTCAGTCCGATCGAATTAGTAGAGAGGACCTGGTGAAACATGTATTTTGCTTTTTTGGATGGAAACTTGAGGACTGTAAAAAAGAGATGCTGGTGAGATGACTATTTATAGCTGCTGTAACATTAGTGACAACAGGAACTATTATTTTGTATTATATTCCAGTGAAGAAGCTGGGGTCAGAGTGCATTGTCAGTCATACTGTATTACAGCACCCCTGGAGCAGATAGGGTGAAGGGCCTTGCTCAAGGGCCCAACAGTTGGTATATAGCTTGTTGGAGATGCTGCTGGAAACTTCCACCTTCTGGCTAGTAAATCAAAGCCTTAATCCTCTAAGCTAGCACTGTATACAAGGTCACGGGGGGCCTGGAGCCTATCCCAGGAGACTTAGGACTTGAGGTGGAGTACACACTGGAAGGGGCACACACACTATGGGCAATTTTGATAATGCCAATTAGCTTATTCTGCATGTCTTTGGAGTGTGGGAGGAGACCGGAGTACCCGGAGAGAACATGCAAACTCCATGCACATAGAGGTGGAATTCGAACCCAGGCGGGAATCGAACCCGGACCCAGGAGGTGCAAGGTGACAGTACTAACCTCTAAGATACCGTGCCACGATAATAATAAATATAAAGGGTTATAGTGTAATCTGACTAAAGTACATGACTGTGCTGTTATTAGGAAATTATCAACCCTTAAGCTTCCACCTAAAAATTACTCATGAATATAAAAAAAAAAAGAATTTTCATAAGAATGTCAATAATAATCACAGCACTAAAGTTTTTTTTAAAGCTTTCTTTCTTCTAGCTTGTAAAAAAAAAAATCATGCGATGATTGAGATCTTGTAATAAAATTTGTCTCATAGACACTGTGGCATGACAAATGTGAAACTTTTGGCTTCCAGTGGCTTCTATCTAATATATTTTAAACCCATATCTATACAGTCACATATTCATAGACATTTTTGTGCAGATACACAAGTCAAGGAACCGGTGGCAGTCTGAGAAGAAGAGTGTCAATCTTGCCACATGGTTATAAAATATAACAAACAGCCAGACTAGAAGAGCTTTCTGGATACCATGTGCAGTCTTTCTTCTCAAATCTCATTTTGTGACGTGAGTTTTAGATTCACTGCTTCTTTTCCAAGATTCTGACTTTTGCATGATTGTATTTAAAGTACCTTCTACACTCAAGAGCCAGGAAAAGGCGTTTTAAATGCCGTTGGGCAAGTATGTTTACTTGTCAGGCAAAGTATGCTGTTAACTTTTGAAGATGTATTGTATTGTAACCCTTTGCATGGAAAGTTTCTTTGAGAAAAAAAAATGACTTAAAAAAAAAACAAACAACAACTTTGGAAATAGTTTTACAAAAGTGCAAATATACAATGTGGCTACATAGTACTGTAAGTGTGAATGTTCAAAAGTCTGCAACTTGTTATACTGTTGATGTACAATACAGAAGAGAAAGAAGATCTGAGACTGAGATGAGGCAACAAAATTTAAGGAAAACTGTCCAACTCTAAAGTAATTAGAGTGTAAATTACTTTATTTAATTAAACCAGCGGTGTAATGCAAGGTATATACAGTACCTATACATACTGTATACCTACTTACAGTATTTGTCAGTCAGCACTGCGTATACCCATTTTTCCATTCACCCCAATACACTGATACTATGGTGTTACATTACTGTCTAAAGTCACGCGTGTGAAAAAAGTGCGTTCTGCACGCATTTGTCTTAAGCATGTGTGAGTGCATGCATGCTCATCTTTATGACATGCTTCAGACATTAGCAAAAAAGTCTGGAGTATTTGTAAATATTAATTTAAAAACTTTAACTTTACATTAAACACCTTTTTCAACACAATTTTCAAAATAAGTTCTAAAATAGTTCAATACTGCAACACTCTGGAAACATCAACACTGTTAGAAAAGCAAATGCATTTTCACATTTTTAAAAATGGATTATTAATAGTCGTGCACAGTTACTTGAAGTTCTAAAATAATATTTCTTTTTTATTTAACGTTTTTTTTATTTTAAATTTGGATTGATTTCTCTCATTACCGCAACACAATTTACAACAATTTTCTTTTCTGCATTCCGATGAAATCTGACATTGTTTTCAAAATGACGTGACAAACCTGAAAGAACAAAATGTGTAGATTCTGCACATGCATTTAAAATCAATGTACTATTTGTCTATTAATTAAATTAACATCTAATGAACATTTGTTGCGTTATTAATATATAGGTTTCGGAAATGTATACTGGTATGAGATTTATACTGAGACTAGTATACTAATCAGAGATAATGCAGGAAAAAACTGATAATATTTGCACAATCATGCATTCAAGTTTTATTGTGTAGTGCTTCAAAAAGCCCCAAAAAAAAAAAAGGCAAAAAAATTAAGAAAAACATTAAAACAGGAATAAATAGGGCAACATTTTAATGTGTAACTAAAAAACATGAACCATTTTACCCTGGCATTAAAAACAAAAAACCTGACAAAATACCGTGTTCTAATTTGTCAGAACTTGTCACATGTATATAAATGTTTAACAATCTGCTACATAACAGTTCTACAATGAAAGGGAGGGAGGTGGAACAGTAAGATTACAGAGTGAAGAGGTGAAGAAGGTACAGGAATACTTGGGGTCAACAGTCCAGGGTAATGGAGAGTGTAGGGAAGGAGGGAAAGAAGCGAGTGCAGGCAGGTTGGAATGGGTGGAGAAAGTTGTCGGAAGTTCTGTGTGATAGAAAAATATCAGCGAGAATCAAGGGGAAGATGTATCTACAGAGAGGATCAGAAAAAGTCACACTTAGCCATGTGCAAAAACCCAGGTTTTTGGATTTCTATTTGATGGGTTTTCTTACCATCCTTTCCAACAAGCTGTGTTTGTCACTATAATAATATTCAATACGATTCAATCCTTGTCACTTCTAAAGAAAGAGCTAAATTATTCAAATAGATATTTGAGTAAATACAAGTCTTTACCAAATTTTTCTTTCTTTTTCCTGATTTCATTCAGTTTAATGAAAAGGTTGGGAAAGATATGCTCAGAGAAAATTAAATCCAATTCAGTTTTAATAATTACCGAGCTTACGGCTGTGCGGTTGACGTCAGTCAGCATTCAGTAAGATTGTCGCTTAGTATGACTCATGATGCGCACACATCAAAACACACTTCTTTTTTTCTTATTTAAAAAAAAAAAAAAAAGTTTTCTGTGGATGGCTCCAACTTCTAAGTGTTAACATGAACATTGTTCACTTCAGCCCGGCCTTGCGGAAGCTGGTATAATTGAATTGTTTTTGGTGTTAACAGGAATGACTGCTATGGACGTAGTGGATATCTGTTGTGAAGCTGGGAAGAAATGGGCCTCAGAGAACCAGCACTGCAACCATCTGACCCCTGTGATAAAAGACGAATCATTCTGTGGGTAGGTCTCACATACTGTACACCTTCAGTTTCTGATTGTAAGATAATTAAATAATACGCAAGAGCAAATTAACCAGTAACGAAGTTTGGGTCAGGGTGCAAGTCAAGCAGTCAGTAGTAAAATGGTATTTTAATCTTACATGTGCTATGTGTGTATGGTTTTTGCTTGTTTTCCCTGTGCTTTATGAGTTTTCTTAGAGTACTCTTGTTTCTTCTCGTAGTCCAAAGACATGAGGTGTAAGCTGATTGGCTAATCCAAATGAAGCTCTGCCGTAAGGGTCCTGACACTTATTCCTACCCAGGATAAGTGGTATAGATAATGGATAAGTGGATGAGCTTTTATTTCAAGGATTCAAATCTTTTTCGGGGTCCAAGGGGCAGCAAAAGTCCGTCCATTTTTATTCTGCTTATCCTGCATTGGGTCGAGGGGGCCTGGACTTATCCCAGGGATATTAGTACCCATTATTGAAGGATAAAGAATTTGTAGAAAGAGTTAAAGCTAAAAATAAGCTGATCAGCTTCTGAACAGTGATATTATTATTTCATACATGTCTTTCTGTACGTTGTGTATCTTACGCTAAGTTGTACTTCTTTCGTCGACAGCCAATTACACTCCCTGTTCGGTAATGGGAGAGTGAATCACACTTTTCTAATTAATATCTACTGGTGCAGGTGTTTGTTTACATTGAGCAATTAACTTATTAGTAGCTTATTTTAGATACAGAACTGCGTATAACTTTCCTTCTCCTCAACATTTTGATTTCATTTATGATGCAAGTTTAACTTTTAAAGTTTAAAGTTTAAGGACTGGCAAAGTCTCATTAAGTTCTGTCCAGCCAGATTTTGTCACAGCATCACACAAAACTGGCTGAACAGAATTTAATGAAACTTTCCCAGTACATACTGTACAGACATACAGACGGAAAGAAGTTTCAGGTCTTCCAATGTACGCAATGTAAAGATATCATTGAAAGAGCGGGTTCTGACCAATGTACAGATAAAACCTCTCTTTTATTTATATAGATTATCATACTTTAATATAGAAAAGTACATTATTTTTTATATAGTTTCAGTATATACACAGTCGTGTAAAAGTTTGAATCGCTTTTTAAAATTTTTCGTGTTTTTGTGTAAAATCATAATAAAAATCACTTGCTTGTAGCCGAGACTTGGTATTGGGCAAATACCACCTCACATGGACAACAACATAGAACTTTGCCACAATGCCTATGTACTTTGCAGTCAGTAAGTCGACTAGGAACGCCTATGTATACCAGAGTATTCTAGAGGCAAATTTTTTTTCAATGATCCAAAGCAATCCGGTAAATCTACATCATAATGGATGAGAAATAAAAGAATCAAGGTTTTGGAACGGCCTAGTCAAAGTCCAGACCTCAATCCAGAGACTGATGAAGTCATACAGGAAACAATTACTTCAAGTTATTGCTGCTAAAGGTCGTTCCCAAGCTATTGAATTATGAGGGTACTTAATATTGCCGTTATGTTTATTTTTTTTCTTTTCTTTTTGGCTTAATATAATTAATGGCGCAGTGAAAAAAAAAGTTATATGCTGTTGTTTGTCTGAGGCGATCAGAGGATTTTTACACATGATTGTTATTATATCAGTTTACAAGAAAATTCTATTTAGAAATAAAGGCCTTCATATGCTCATTATGAGTGGATTACATTCACAATAACAGATTTTCACTTTTTTCCTCAGTGCAGGCAAACTTGATGAAATTCCTGTCCGTTGTAATCACGCGTCTTTTTATTTACATCAGAAATACATCAGATCTGTCCATCCTTTAAAGCTCACAATAACTTGTACAGAGTATATTACAGTGATACACAGAATAGCTGCTAAACATAATATGTTTGTCTGTGTGTGTGTGTGTGTGTGTGTGTGTGTGTGTGTGTGTGTGTGTGTGTGTGTGTGTTTTAGGGGTGTTCAGGAACAATGTTGTGCAGGTGCACTGAAAGAGAGCAAGTGTTTAATTGGCATGTATGCTGCCAGAGCTGGTGAGGTGTGTGACGGAAACACCAACCCACACTGCGGAGAGGATACCCAAAAGGTATCATACGTACAGTATACACACACAATCCTTAATACACACAATATCATAATGACCTATCGATTGTCGATATCTACACTACCGTTCAAAAGTTTGGGGTCACTTTCTAACTCCATGATGGTTCCTGATTTGTATTTCTTTCTACATTGTA
>JAQMYL010000016.1:12621078-12636616 GCA_030014365.1 Clarias pachynema | reverse complement strand
AAAGAAATTTGCAAGTGTTCTAAAACTTTTGAACGGTACAGTAGTGTATGTTAGTATCTTTATTTAACCTTTACTTTATTGTTTAATTAAGTAAGTGATTTTTATAAATCAAAATTATATTATGTCAGTAAAAAACATCTATTATCATATATTAGTATGGATATGTGCATTATGTTTGTTTCAACACACATAATTCTCGAGTGTAATCTGCTACTACAGTAGTAAGTTGGTTTCTTGGTGATTCAGGTTAGCTCAGAGGGCTACCTGTCAGAAGGTTGGTGGTTCGAGTCCCATTGTTGGGCCCTTTGGCAAGGCCCTTAAGTCAGTCTGGTCCAGGGGTGCTGTATCATGGCTGACCCTGTCCTTTGATACCCCAGTTACTCTTGGATATGCGAAGAAAGAATTTAACTGTGCAGTAACGTATATGTGACAACTAAAGTCTTGCCTCAACTTTAAACATTGTCTGGTGCGGTTGAGCAATTTTCCTCCACATTTAAAAAAAAAAAAAATTTCCCCTAAGTTAGATGTAACCAATTCCTACCAACCAAGTCTGTCACCTGTTTCATGCGTTTCCTCCGAGATACAGTACATGACATCAGCCAACCCCATCTTTTCTGCTTGTTGTGTATCCCATTCCAGATTTAGTACCCCTTTCCTGGTATAATATCTCCAGTCTTCTGACACATTTTGAAGTGTGACTCTGGAGATTTTTCCATTTAGCATTGGTGATGTTATTCATTAATGTCAGGCAAGGAGTCCTGGAATACGGTCAACGTCAAAGTTCCTTAAAAGCCACTTGAGGTCTTCCACAAAAAACAACTGCAAACAATGTCTGCATTTGTGCACTGGGACATTGTCATGATGGAACAAGTTTGGGCCTCTTAGTTCCAGTGAAATGCTACGGGCAGTACACAGAGTCATTGATGTGCAGTGTATACGTAGATAGAGTTCCTGGCAACAGTGTTGGGAAGTCTGATTCCAGTTTAGTTTAAACTATTTAAGAACACTTCAGTGAATGAAGGCACATGTGGACTTCTTTGACATATTGAACGTGTTTGCCTTGGCTGAAGTTGTCTAAAAAAGACCGTATTAATCTTGAACATCAGGGATAATGAAAACATACTGTAGTATATAGATGGAAATATTTCACTGACCTTTGGTACTGCTTGTATGAGGAATCGTGTGCTGAAGGGCTTTATTTTCCAATGAAACTGGGCATTTCAGTATGACATGGTTGAGTGGCTTACTGTATAACTGAGATACATGATACCAGTGCAGTATACTCCCTCTATTTATTTTACAGATCCTCAATATAATGTTTTGCTCCCATGAGTCAGGCTCTAAAGAAAGTCACTGCTCTTTCGGCCATAATAGCAAATCTGTTCTTCATAGTGAAAACATTGGCCTGTCTGCACTTTTAACCTTCCTCAATCCCACCCAGATGAAGGAATGTAATGCAATCCTAATGGGTTGTTGATCCCAAGATGCATTTTTTTTTTTTTTGTTCCACTGTGTTCTCTCAGCCATACCAGTGTGAAAAATGTGTACATCGATCAGCAATTATATTAAAACCTTAAAACATTTAGCCCAATATTGTGTAGGTTCCCTTCGAGTGACCAACACAGCTCTGGGCTGTAGTGTGTTGTGTTTTCGGGCACCAGGACAGAGTAGCAGACCCTTTAAGGGCATTTTTACATTAGGGCGTTTCCGAGAACACTTGACATCAAAATCTGGTTAATTTTGATCAGTGAGAACACAATCATTTCTCATTTGGGAACCGTGCCCGTGTCCCCTGGAAAAGGTGATCTTGAGAAAGATACAGTGTACTCGGGCATGAATCGAATTAGATATGGATGCCGATCGTACCTGAGAACGGAATTAGATTGCTGTTTCGATGCATCGCCATCAGTGCCATCGATCGCACCATCCAATCTCACCCTCTGACCTACACAGCCATAGCTGATGAATTACGAAGGCACACGAGAGCATTACCTTTGACATTTTCCTGAAATATCAATAATATTAGGCATAATACGATGGTCTACCTCCTCTATCTTTTCTTTACTTGTATTTAATGGCGGCTCACAAACCAGGTAGGTGCCCGAGGCACGAGCGCAAATAACATTGTGAAAGCTAGCCAGTGGGGGAGTGTGGAGAGGAGGGCAATTGTTCTACAGATCAATTGTGTCTAGTGTGAAAATGCCCTAAATGCTGTTGTAAGTTGCAAGGTGGGGCCCCCATGGATGCTCGAATTCGGATGCCAGATCAACAAATTTGAGCTCATTGCCTGCTGGGCCCTATACACGGCAAGCCATGATGCACTGGGTGTTCTGATACCTTTCTATCACAGACAGCATTAACCTTTTTTCAGTAATTTGTGCTATGTACATTAGCTTTTCTGCGGGATCGGACCAGACAGAGTGGCCTTTGGTCCCCGCAGGCACGGATGAGACTTGCATGATCCTGCCACTGATTTACTTTTATATAATTGATCATCAGTGTTAATATTATGTGTTGTTAATGTTTTGGCTGAACTTTGCATATCGTGTGACTCTGTGCTGTGTGTTTCTTTTGAATAGGAGTGCTGCAGCTGTTGTGCAATTGGTTTGCGTATTCGACAGGAGGGAATAAGCTGTGTCGCACTTCAACACCTTAGTGACACTTGTGGACATGTTTCCTTCACCTGCTGTGAGGAAGAAGAGGAAGGCTATAGCACACCTGTACTAAAGAGAAAGGAGAGACCTAGACCTACCACCCTGCCGAAAAAAGGTGCCAGGAAAAACGCATACACAAACATATATAATGAGCATGTGTGTGTGTGTGTGTGCACTGCAATGGATTGGCACCACACCTCATGCCCTACGTCTCCTGGGCGTGTGAGCGTGTGTGTGTCATCCAATAAAAAGAAAAAAAAAAGGACTCAAGAATACAAGATTTTTCTTAAAAACATTGGTGTTGTGATAATTATTGACATGCTTATGAACATTATTATGTTTAGGTGGAGGCCTAGGCCTAATAACAGCACAGTCAATTACTTTAGTCCAATTACACCATGACAGTTTCTTATTAGGGCGGCACGGTAGCTTAGTGCTTAGTTAGCATTGTCACCTTGCATCTCTAGAGTCCAGGTTCAATTCCCGCCCAGGTTCGATTTCCGCCTCTACTGTATGTGCATTACAGTATGTGTATCTATATGTTTGCATGTTCCCCCTGTGATATGTGGGTTTCCTCCGGGTACTCCGGTTTCCTCCCACAGTACAAAGACATGCAGATTAGATGTTCCTCTGATAGCCCGTAGTGTGTGCCCTGTGATGGATTGGCACCGACTCCAGGCCTCCCGCGGCCCTTTATACAGGATAAAGCGGTAAAGACGATGAGTGAGTGAGTGATATACACAGAGACGGTTTAAATGGTCTTCATTACTTTTAACGAATGGTTTTGTGAGCTGTATCTGGTTTGGAGCATACCTGCTGTTTTATTGTAGGTTTTGATAAAAAACAGTCAAAGCAACTTTATAGAAATCTGGATGTAGATTTCAATCGCTAATCAGCAAGCCAGGAGCAACGACGGGAAGTACCATTTCCCCTGAGATCACATGAAGGAGAAAGCTTAAGAGAACCCAGACTGTGCATCTGCATCCATGACATTGGATAGTAAAAGTGAAAATCCTTACTTTAGTACAAATTTATACTGTTAAGTGAGACTTTGTACTTTGAATGTGTTTTGTCAAACATTTACATTGCATTTATATTTATAGCATTTTATAGATTTTATATAATTATCCAGAGAGACTTGCATTTTATCTCATTACACGTTTGAGGGTTATGGGTCTTGCTCAAAGGCTCAACAGGGGCAACTTGATGGTACTGGGGTTTGAAGCTGGGGTTTTCTAATCAGTAGTCCAACATCTTAACCATTGCCCCACATATTGTAAACATGTTGTGTTGTATATAGGAGAGTGGAGATGAGCATAGGGAAGCCATAATATGTACAGCAGTAGTTAGCCGGGAATGTGCAGTATCCAGGTGTGGTTATCTACTACAGCAAGGTCACGATTTGAATGAACTCACTATTGGTACAGATTAAATGGGGAAATGTTGATTCCTGTCTATTTCTTGCATCTAGGCACATTTTGATATACATTAAAATATACAGTATTACATTATGCTACATTACATTAAAATAGATAAATAGATGGATCACTTTATTCATACCAGAGGAAAATTCAACAATTATAACAACAAAGGAAGTATATTAAAAATAATGCATTTTTACTTTCATAAATGTTAATCATTTCACTGTTAAATCTATAGTTACAGTAAATGGGAACGGTTTCAAAGAGGGTTGTGCTAGTACAGTGGGGCATAAATATTGTAGATACAAGCAACAGACTTCAGTAGAATTAAAGTGGCAGTGAAGTGCAACATTGTCGAGAGTGTAAACTTTGGAAACAGTGTGAAAATAAATATTGGGAGTGTAGTGGAAATGAACAGTGGGTGGTAGCAAGTTAAACTATTGCTCGATGAGTTATCCTAAGGCTGGCTCTCCACACAATGATGAGCCATTGTACTGTGTGATTGCCGTGTTACAAACAACCTCCTGTATAGCTCCCTTCTAGAGCAAAGCTGAATAAGTCTTTTACTGAAGGAGCTGTCTGTTTAACCAGAAGGTTATGGAGGGGTTGCTGTTTACTGCCCAGAATGACACTCCAGCCTCTGAGTTTACCTTCCAGTCTAGTCTGTTGTTGAAATGGACACCAAGGTATTTGTACGTAAGTGTGTCTACCTGCTTAACATCCTGACTTAAGATGGACATGGGTACTTTTCCCCCTGTACTGTAGTTCACCACAATCCCCTTGGTCTTGGCCAGGTTGAGGGCCAGTGGTTCGTCTTGCATGAAAGTTATTGATCCACCACAAAGTTGTCAGATGTTTCTGAAGCTGGCAAGGATTTGACCAGTACTGAAAGTCTGCACAGCGTGAAGAGGAAGGGGAAAGCATGGTGAACAGTACTTGAGCCAGACCACTACTGCAGGTAGTCAATGACCCAGATTATGGACATGCTTCTCAGCTTGTCTCTCAGCAGAAAAGTTTTGTTGGCATTAAATGTGCTCAATACTTCCAAGAAAGTGATTCACACTGTGGTGGTGGTGTTGTACTCCAGATGGGAGTGGGACTTTAGCAGTAGATGACTACATGGTCCACACCTTCCTTTAGCAGTGGCTCCAGAAAAAAATGCTGACATGAGGTCTGGGATGACACAGCACTAGCTTGTCCAAGAGCTCCATAGCATGTGAATATAGGTATTTATTAGTGTTTATATAAGACCAAATGGTCACAGATGTACTTTGTAAGTGTTAAGTTTTTTGACAATTACATTACTGTACATTGTGAGTTTGGCACTCAAATTCAAACAAATAAAAACTGCTATGCAATAGGGACTATAGTGCAGTAATCCATTTTAATTGCTTTGCTGTGCACAGTGGGTAATAATGAAGAATCCACTATCTGCAGACGTTTTAAATTTAATGTGAGGAATGTACTGTAGGGTTTCAGCCCCTTGTCAGAGGTGAATCGAATCTTTAAGGATTCGGGTTGATTTTATTAAACTGATTAAAATTTATGACATACACTATATCATCTATCCGTATACCTGTATATTTGCCCTACTGGCACACTTTAAATGATTATCTTTGGAATTGTCCATGAAATATAGAGAAGAGTATCTTTGTTCTTGTGAAGATGTGCTCTGGAGGTCAGCACGTGAGTCTGGAAGGGTGGTGAAACTGTCTCTTCCTTATTCAATTGCTTGCTTCACACCGTTTGAGTGGAGTTGTGAAACTCCTTCCTTATATAACGGCTTGTTTGCTGATTTACATCGTTAGAGCGTAAGTTGTGAAACTGTTTAAACCCCTTTTGACAGGGTTAAGCTTCCAGCTGCTTTTGGGGTATCCCTGGTTATTCGTACAGGAATTCATCGAACTGGATATTTTAGAAGCTCCCTAAATCCCTGAACCTTTCAGGGATGTTTTTTATTTTTTTACAAATTGTTTTTTTTTTTTTAATATTTGTTTTACCAATGATCACAAATATTTACTCACTTACTCACTGACCCATCTTCTATATCGCTTTATCCACAATTCAGGTTTGCGGGGGGCCTGGAGCCTATCCCAGGAATCCATCCATCCAATCCATCGCAGGGCACACACACACTCTCATTCACACACTACGGGCAATTTGGATACTCCAATTAGTCTAATCTGCATGTCTTTGGACTGTGGGAAGAAACCACCAAGGACGGGGAGAACATGCAAACTCCATGCACACAGAGACGGGAATCGAGTCTGGCAGGGAATCAAACCCGGACCCTGGAAGTGCAAGGCGACCGTGCTAACCACTACACCATGCCGCCTAACCAAATATTCATAATGATGAAAAAAATATAAATATTGTACCGTTGCTCCATTAATGATTGCAAGTGGATGCATACTGTGATGTCATACTCTGATCATGTCACAGTAGTTCCTTGTCGAATGACTTCACCTCCATCATTTCACTTATTTTAGCATTACAATGTCTGCCACAACTACCCGATGATCTTGTGGCAACTTTTTTGTACTTCTCCTTTGTGCTATAACAAAACATTTTGGACCCATCAAGGCATCTGCTCCACAAGACCTTTAAGGATCTAGTGGTATCTGACACTAAAACATAGCAGTATTTACTTACTGTAAGTCCTGTTAGTTGTGAGATGGTGCCTCCATAAATCAGGCTTTGTGTTTGTTCAGCACATTCCACAGATGCTCGATCAAATTGAGATCTGGGAAACTTGAGGGCCAAGTCATTACCTTGAACTCATTGACACGTTAATCAAACCATTCCTAAATTATTTTTGAGGCATGGCACAGCACATTATCCTGCTTGGGGTTTAGGTGATCAAAAGTGCTATTGCCATTAAGGAGTGTACTTGGTCTGCAACACTGATTAGATAGGTTCTTGGTATGCATCAAAGTAATACGTGCATTTCCCGGAACCCACGTTTTCCAAGCAGAAACTTCAACAGTGTATCACAGTCTCTGCCGGCTTACCTTTTCACCGATTCTGGTGCCAGTTCTTCCTTTGGCAAGTGATGACCAGGTACCCTGTCATTTACAGCATGTAATTTTTTTTTAAATGCTCCATTGGCCATTTCTGATGCTCATCTGGCCATTATAGGAACTTTTGGTGGTAGACTGGGGTCGGCATTGGCACTCTGACTGGTCTGCTAATGTACTTTCTGTCATATCCAACATTTTTTAAGGAAATTGTACTACAGTACCTCTTCTATGGGATCAGACCTCTACTATAAGATCAATTGCACCTTGGGTGCCCATGACTCGGTCAATATCCAGTTTTCCTCCTTTTTGGTAGGTACTAACCACTGTAGACCCGAGAACCCCTAAGACCTGACAATTTGGAGATGCTCTGACCCAGTTGTTTGTTAATCAGATTTTGGCACTTTTTCACTGCTTTTTCCTTTTTCCTGCTTTCACTACAAGATACTAGAGATTTATATGCAAAAATATAATTGTAGTGTTTGAAATTGGTAATATTAGTAATATTTTTTTGGGTTGCTGGAACGGATTATCTGCATTTACATTATTTTCTATGTCAAAGTGCGTTTTGCAATACGAAATTTTGCAAAGACATGTAAGTAAAGTAAAACATGAAATAAATAGACATTGAACCTCACTTAACCTCAATTTATGATCCCTCTTAGCATAGTCTGCCTTAAAAACGAAACTGAAAGTGGCTCGCAACCGGATCTACTGTACAGTACGTGTTACAAGAAGTACACACAACCGGAAGTATGGTCGCTTGTATACTGGAAATGCTTTGCGTACCGAGATAAATTTCTGGCAAAATATTAGTTCTTAAAGTTATGCGAGGTATTTGTATGCTGAAGTACCACTGTATATTCATAGGGATCATAGTGTAAAAGCTTTAAATTTTACTCTCAATAACCCGTTTCAAGTTGGATCAGTTTTTTGATTTTGGGTGTTGACCCAGGTAAAAGCTCAGATGGATAGCAAAAAGACAAATATAAGCTGATTCATCAGTTGTCAAACTGCCATTTGGGATAGTGCATGAAGCTCCCTCTGAGATGAGCTGAATCTGTGGCAGCTGGCTGAGCAGCGAGCAAACTTTCTCCTCGCCATCAATTCATTCCAGAGGCATTTTGTCAGGAAATACTCACTTGAATGCATCACATAATTTCTTTTAAGCCGCTGAGATTTGCCAAACATTCTAAACACATCCTTTGCACTCTGGTCAGTTAGTTTAGGGGACACAGTTGTAAAATACACTTGAGTAATGGATTCTGTGTGCTGTCAAGTGGGATTTTATTTTGACTAACTGCTATCCCAGGTGCTGTATTCCTCCGATCATATCTTTCAAGTCTCTAGATCAAGTTTCAGTGTGACTGTTATGGCTGACTGAATGTCAATCTGCACTGCTTGATCGTGTGACTTGATGTGGCTGACCCACTTTTGCATCCAGCTCAAACAACTGCAAGGCTCCCGGCCAGTAGGCTCGGAGGTACGAAGGAAACCCAGACATGACCTTTCTATATTCCTTATACAGCACATTCTTTTTGCCTTTTTTTTTCTTCTGAAAACACCGGCTAGGATCAGGGAAACTTAATGAGCTTCTGTAGCTGAGATTTACCCTGATTTTCTTTCGAGTGCTTGCAAGAAATGTTCCATTGTTGTAGGAATATAATTTTCAATTATTTGTTTGTTTGTTTTTGCAAAACAAAAATGATTATATAAAAGAGTTAATAGTAGTGGGTGTTTTTAAGAAAATAATAAATGATCTGTTTGTGTAAAGCATAGTTACAACAGTAACAGTAATTATCATAACAGCATAGTTCATTTCAGTGTTTCCCCATTCCAGTTGTTCCACAGGAACTTGCCAAAGTGTTACAAATTTCTATTTAGTATTGAGAAAGGCAGAATTTTTAAACGTTCATTCCATCACCAATCTCAATCTTTTTCTTCCTCTTAAAAAAAAAAAAAATGCAGCTTGTCATCTTACAGAAAAGAAAAAAAATAAGTGTACTATTACAAATTGTTTATATCCAGCCACTGGATGCAGTGCCGGTCCGAAGCCCTTAGAAATAGGGGAGCATCTGGCGTAAAACCTGTGCCAAGGTGTGTACGGATCAGATGGTCCGATGTGGCGACCCCCTCAGTTTCTTTCGGAAGCGTGTTGTAATATTCACTTTGTTGTGATATTCTGTCTTCTGAACAGAACATGAAATTTCTTCATGAGGTTTACTCAGTACGTTCAGGATGTTTCTGCTTCCCCTCTCCGATGCACAAAAATCTTGATGACGGTCTGCAGAAACTACTTATTTTTCTGGAGGCAAACTGGAAAGGAGCTTTCTTTATCATTTCTTTATAATACGAGTGTAGCACAATCTACATGAACATAACCTTTATCCTTAAGGAGTTAAGTGCTAGGAAAACAGTTGAGAGGTAATTATATCCGTGAGGGATGCCTTCTCATCCCCGCTGCCTTCTCACACCAGGAGAACTGTGATTAATTATAGTAGAAACATTTAATCTCTCACCACGGCACATTTACATTCAGGTAATGACTGTGAGGAATATTTACTTTAAACTGCTATGCCATGCAACACGAGCCCACGCTTGTTTATTATGCTCAGGCAAGTGCTAATGGAGTGAGTAGAGCTTTGCCAGACTCATGTGCAGTGCCAGCTGGGTGTTCTTCAGCTCCAACTGTATTTCCATTAGCGCTGAGGCAATATGTATCCAGAACAGTGCCACCATGATTGGCATGAACTGAGGGGAGAGGTGTGGCATTGACAGCTGTAGGAGGTGGGGCTGCAGATGTTGAGCGGCAAGGTTGAGTTTAATGAGTGTCTGGCGTATAAAGCACCTTAATTATCACATGCCAGTTCTGTCTGATGAGTGGCAGTGTGTCCTTTGGAAAATGGGGTTTGTGTTCATTAGTTATTTTAAAGCTAATGTTTCGTGCAAGAGGGTAATGGATACAAAAAAGTCAGTCATAAGTGTCTATGGCTACATACAGGGCTGTTGTTAGGCTACGTGTTCATTTACATCAGTACTCAATCATTTCTGTTTTGAAATTGTATTACGTCTTACAGGTCATATGTAATATTTTCTGCACAGGCATACAGTCCCATCTGAAGGTAATGGAAAGGCTTATTGGAATGCCAGTAGTTTTGGTTTGAGGTCAAATGATAGATGAGACAAAAGATCTGAATTCCATCTTTCATTTCCTGATACATACATCTAGATGTGTTAAACCATTGGGACCCAACACCTTGACCGTGGACCTGTTGTGGGCTATTTGGTAATGGGCAGCACAGAAGAAATTATTAGGGCCCAAGCACTATGACTCTAGGACACCAGCACGCCATTAGAACACCTAAGCAGCACGAGATTTTGAGATCTCAAGACATTGAGGCTGCAAAATTTGGGAGGGATCAACATCAGTCTGTTCCTCTTTCGGTCCATGGTAAATTGTCTTGCATAAAACTGGTCCGTGGTGGAAAAAAGGTCAGAGACCACAATGTTTAACTACTAAGAACATGCTGTTTTTTGTTTTAAACAACTAATTTTAAAGTGATCAAAAGTTTTGAAACATCTTACTGACAGTGTTCTTTTTGCCCAGTTGTACCCTGTTAGACAAATTGTAAACAGTCAATATTCTTGAATGTATACACTTTGATTGAGCCCGGAATTTTGCATATGATGACTGCATTTGTTGTTAAAAAGCATGTAGGACAATAAGAACAGTATTTAATGGTGAAAATGTTGTGAGCCGTGAGGGAAAACCGATAGTGTGATGGAGTGGGCTTGCATTGCTGCTTCTGTATCAGGTTCTATAATCTTTTGTTGATGATGTAACCCAGGAAAGTATTGAATTTAAAAGTTTAGCCAAAAAAATTTATTAGTTTGGCAATTTAAAGAGAAATACATCCAAGCTAACTGGAGTAAGAGAATGACCCCAAAACACTCCTAACACAACAAACGACTTCATCAGGGGGATAGTGGAACGTTTTTAGACTGGTCAACTCAATCACCAGTCCTTAAGCCAATTGAGCATGCATTTTACCTCCTGAGCAAAAGACTGAAAGGAGAAACCGCCAAAACAAACAACAGATGAATAAAGCTTTGGTCCAAGCCTGGCAAAGCATCACAAAACAAAAGGGAACAGTTTGGTGATAGCAGTAGGTTGCCAGTTTAAAAATAGTGTAACCAAATTATATGCAGCTAAATACCTCCCTCCAAAGACCAACCCCCCCGCATCCCCCCCTCCCTCCCTCGGCCATTTCAGAAGTGTCAAATTATTAGGCTGCATCAAGCCAAGAAAACAACTAAGGAGATTTGAAATTACTGGAACGAGGTTACAAACATTTCAACACATGATGAAAACCTGGAAGGATAGTGCTGAGCTGTCAAGAAATGTGGTCGAGGAAAAAAAACATTAATGGAGACCATGTAAACACTTGGTGAAGTTGCATGGTAAAAAATCAATAGTAAAAACCATAGCTATGTCTAATAGTGAAAGTAAAAAACATTTCCATATGCACACAATATAATGCGAACTGGACTGGATAACTGTGTGTGTCTGTAAGAGTGAGGCTAATCACAAAAACAACTTCATTTTGTTAGAGAGCATAACAATTGGACTTTCAAACAGGGTCATGTGGTTATCTGACAAATTAAGTCAGGTGATGACCCGAATGTATTGATTGACCTGGGTATCACATCAAACCCATAATCTAATTCCTAATTTGTAATTAATTACATTAAGAACAGGTAAGGAAAAAAATTGCAATCATTCTCAGTAGAGCTTTACATTATTTGTATACAGTAAATAAAAGAAAGGTTTTGTCTGTACATTGGTCAGAACTCGCTCTTTACAATTCATATATTGGAGGACACGAAACCAGTCTCTGTATAATTTCCTTCTAGGTAGTTGGGTATTAAGAGGGAGAATTAAGCCTTGTTAATCTTAAATGCTGATTTTAATCACACATTGTGATAGACTAATGTTAGCTAGTTAAATAACACATGCTAGCATAATAATAAAATTATCCCACTAATTACAATATAATTTTGCCATTAGATAAACATTAGTGTAACATTAGATAAAATAATAAAAGTTAAGGCACAATTAGTAGATATACACTTTTTTGGTAGAACCTTAAATAGACACTCTATAAAAATAGCCTTGACTTAGAAGTGAGTGTTACTTGAATATTTATCTTTTCCCCCCTCAGTGGTTGACAGACTCTTCCCTAAGCAGTCTCTCTCTATTACGGATTCTGAGCACGCATCTAACGCTGTGGAGAACCTGGAGGATGTAGATGAGTGTGAGAGATTTGAGGGACAACGCTGCCTTCACATCTGCATCAACACTTTGGGATCCTACAAGTGTACATGCCACCCCGGATATACCCTGATGCAGGATGGACACACATGTGAACTTGGTATGCTAATCTTCTCGTCTTGGATTTTCAAATATACTGTAGGGTTTAGATATTGTAAAGATTTTTATCCAGGTCACTGATTTGCCTAGCAGTAATTCAGGGTTTCAAACTTTTTATTATCTACAGATTTTAACTTTGTTAACACTGATTTTGTATAAAAACTATATATTCTATATTTTAAATGCCAAACTTGATCTGGTTGACTAATTTGCACTTATAAAAATAAAAAAAAAAGTGCAGTACTTAGATACATCTCTCGTGGGGCACATCATCAGTGATGTTTCCTGAGATCATCAGGTGTAACATCAGACATCCTCTCAGGTGACCCAGCTGGGGTTGATCAAGCCCCAACTTGTGTCCCAGCAGTGCTGGCCCACTTTGCAGACCTCTTGATCCAAATCCACATCGAGGCTTCTGTGATGGATTTGATGGCTCTCCTCAGTGCAGGGAGCGAGCGGCAAAGCCTCTGCACCCTACTTCTATGGGCTCACAGCAAGCCTTCCAGCCCCTCCTCCGGCAGTCCTCTATGAGCTCCTGGTACTTGAGCCGCTTGCGCTCATTTGCCTCTTCCATGCGGTCCTCCCGCGGGACTGTCAGTTCCAACAAAAAAACATGCTTGGAAGATGCAGATGTTAAAACCATATCGGGTCTCAACGAGGTTGATGTCATAAATTCCGGGAACTTGAGCTGCCTGCCCAGGTCAACCCACAACTCCCAGTCTGATGCAGATGAGAGTAGGCTGGTTGATTTTTGCTGTGCTTGCGGCTGCTCATCAGCCCTTACGAAGGGAATTCTTCTCTGGCTGCCAACATAATTCTTGTTGGCCACTGCATGTGAAATGGCCTCTGCTATACACTTCAGGAACTGATTGTTCAGGACCTACAGCGGTAGCGGCCCTCTCCAAGGGCAGATGGGAAGCTAATCAGAATATTCTCCAGGGACCCTCGTCCGGGACAGAGTGGACAAGTTGGAACATCACTCTTGCCCCAGACATGCAGATTGGTTGGGCGGGGAACACGTTGTAAACAGCTTGGACCAGGAACTTAATATGCTGTGGTTCTGCCTTCCAGATGTCGTTCCAGGTGATCTTTTCTCTCCAGCGCTCCTTCCCACCTCGTCCATGCCCCCTGCTGCCGCCTGCTCAACGCTGGTCCTCACCTTCTTAACTGGAATCTCCAGAGCCTTGGTAGACTAGTGCCTCTCTTATGCAAGAAACCCTGAACTCCTCCTCCAGGCTGCTGATGAGAAGCTGAAGCTTATTGCTCCTGCCATACAGTGCTACACTAGTTAGACTGCGAGGCAGGCCAAGCCATCTTCGGAGATGGCAGCTGATCTTCCTCTCCAGGGTCTCTACTGTAGACATAGACACTCCGTACACCAACAGCGGCCAAAGGATCTGTGGCAAGATGCAATGCTGGTATACCCATGCCTTGAATCTGCCAAGTAAACCAGACTTGTCTATTGTCGACAACCAAGCTCCAAGCTTCTTGATCGTTGTCTGGACTGACGCTGTGTCGCTGAGGCTGCAGTCAAAAACCTTACCTAGGCTAGTGACTGGTTTCTCATTGATTGATGATATTACTATGCACTCCACTGAGAAGCAAAACTTGTCCACCACTTTCCCTCTGTTCAGTACCATAGACCTGGACTTTGTTGGCTTGAAGCTCATTCTAGCCCAAGAATTGAGCTTAACCAGGCCCTGAAAAATCCACCTGGACCCAGGCACTGAGGTAGTGGTGACTGTCAAGTCGTCCATAAAGGCTCTGATCGAGGGCTGCCGGATCCCAGACTTGGACAGGGGGCCTCTACACTCCATTTCAGCAACCTTAACCAACATACAGTATATATTGCGAGAGCAAAAAGGATCACAGAAATTGTACAGCCAGTAATAATCCCTTTCTCGAGCCGGTACCAGTATGATGTACAGTAATACTCCCTTATGTAACTCTCAGCCTGAAGTTACCATAATAATCCAGAATGAGATCCTTGATCTTACAAGGTATATGGTGTCAGTCTAGAGTCATCTCAACCAGCTTGTGGGGGATTGACCCATATGCATTGGCAAGGTCCAGCCAAAGCACAGCTAAATCTCCATTTCCCTCACGTGCTTCCCTTATCAATTGTGTGACGACTCTGGTATGTTCCAGGCACACTGCCACTCCAGGAATGCCACCCTTCTGTACCGATGTGTCGATATAATTGTTTTTCAGTAGGAAGTCTGTCATCCTTCTAGCTAAAATGCTAAAGAAGATCTTGCCCTCTACACTGAGGAGTGAGATGGATTGGAACTGCTCCAGTTTTGTTGAATTCTCCTCCTTAGGGATCCAGACGCCCTCCGCCTGCCTCCACTGTTCTGCGATGATCTCTCTTCACCAAATCACTCTGAGAATCTTCCAGAGGATTCAAAGGAGTCCTGCGCAGCGCTTGTACACCTTATACGGTACTTGACTGGGACCTGGAGCAGAACTCGCTCTGGCTGCTGTTACCACCTCTTGAACTTGAAGGTGGGTTCTGAAGTGTTGAACTCCACTAGTGGTGCTGGTACCTTCCAGAGGGCTGTCTGTGGCCCTAGCTCTTGCTCTCTGTCTGGATCGCTCTTTACCTCTTCCTTAGGGCAATCCAAACTTTTTGTGAAGCCAAAGGGGTCAGCTACAAATGAGGTTCGCTTCCTGGCTCTTTCAACTACGTCTCCTATGCCATTCTGCTCTGCACAGCGTCATGAGCTTCTTCCCAGTAATCTGCCGAAGCTCAATGAGAGATGGCTTCTCCTTCTCAGCTGCTCTCCTGAACTGCTTCGTCAGAATCCGCAGCTCTTTTCAGAGTTGATGGATCTTATCTGACCTTTGGTTCCTGGTATAGGTACATTTACTCAACTTGGGCTCCTCTATGCCGAACCTCTCAGTCGCAAAACTTGTGATGATTGTGGTCAGATTTAGGCATATACAGTGGAACCTCGGATTACGAGTAACGCGGTTTACGAGTGTTCCGCAAGACGAGCAAAGATTTTTAATAAA
>JAQMYL010000016.1:12609991-12620978 GCA_030014365.1 Clarias pachynema | reverse complement strand
TAGCTAATTCATAGACGATTAAGCCATGTGATGTCACAGAGTCGATCGACCAAGAACAGTCATGCTGTTTATGTCCTTTTAACTATATCCTGGCATTCTGCTAAACAAACTAGCATCATGTCTCAAACTGCATACAGTATGCATGCACTATTACAGTATATACTATTAATGGATACTAACTGGTGCTCCTATTATGATTAAAAAAACTTCTTGTTGGATTCAAACCTGCCAAAAGGTCTGTTTAGTGTACTACTTTGGATTGATTAGATAGGAAAATTCAATGAATGAATGTAAGGTCAGAGACACAGCTCATGGCAATGGTCCCAGTAATGGCAGGAGGTTTTAAGGACCAACAGAACAGCTTGTCAGTCTGTTCAACATCGCTGTGCATAAAATTTCTAATTTTACATTTCGACTTGGAAACCTGACAAATGTCACATTTAATAATCCACATGTACTTATAGTATGCAGATGAGTGTATGAACAATGGCACTTGTGTTGCTTCTGCAACTGAAGCCATGCTTCAGCTATAAACTAGACCTGGCTTCATACTGCGCTTTGCCACACTTTTCCAGCAGGAATTATATTCCTACAACAACACAGTCTATACTGCGCCCCATTTCAGACACACCTGAGTTTTTGAAGGCTCTCCCTTCCCAACAGAAGGGTAATTCAGTGCTAGGAATATTCCTAGTCACTTACAATGCACATTTTACTGATGTCATAACATGTTTAAATATTACAGTGGTCTTGAATACCAAATCTGAGATTTAAAAAACATGTAAGGTGGTCAAAGCTTGAGGTCACAAAAAAAAATGTATGTTGTCCATTTGGGGTCATTTGTAAAACATTATGAAATTTCTCATTAATAGTAAAGCACATTAAATAAGGCTTAAAATAGTTTCCATACAGTAGAACGTAGACATTATGTGACAATTTGGGTCACCATGATGTACTACTTCTAAACATATTCCAGTGTGTATGTATATCCTCAGTTTCTGTTGTTACAAAAGTGTTATTTGTGCTGATAATAAGATCTTCAAGCTTCATATGAAGGACGTGATATGTTTTATGGTCCAGCTTAACGCAAGTGAAAGTAAATCATAATACCTTTGCATTATAGAGCAATATTTCCTAAGCAGTTTAAATCCTGCCTATATGGAACAATGTCAGCTGTGAAGCATTGATAGATTTAACTCACCATATGTAATACTTTGAATGCCTGAGGGAGGTGTTCTGTTTGAAATGCATGTCTACATGTTGATGAAATGCCTGGGCTAAATGCTTTCAAGAAACATAAATGTCTATGTTTGTTATGAACAGCATGCTGTGAATGCTTTTCAATTTATTTTATTTCTTAGGGACGGAATTGATTTCCGATTTTAGATATGATTTCATCTGTGTTTATGATACTCACTATGGTTGAGTTTGCGCCTTCCTGCCTCTAAATTTTTTGAGCTTGTGCTCATTATGAAATACAGAAATAACTAGGAAGAAATTATAAACTTTGTAAAGTATCCTACTTTATCCACTGACAGGGATTTGTTCTTATTTGTTCCTGTTCCATTTGCAGTAAATCTAAAAATGAACAAAGTCTACAGTATGTGTGATGGAGTTATCATAAGTTGTCGGGGTTGTTTTTGCCTCCGTGGAGATGTGATAGCATGCTGGAGGGATCATTTCCTAAATTATAACAATCAGCGCAGCTGTTATGAAATTTCCCGCTTGTTCATCTTTCATCTTACAGAGAACGCTGAGGAGGACAACAGAGTGACAGAGGAAGAAAACGTGTTTACTTTGGCCACACCACTTCAAGAGACGACCCAAATCTATGTACAAGATCCATGTGAAGGTATGATGATGCAACATTGTTTCTTATATACAGTACAATGCATCTTAAACAATTAGAATATCAAAAAATGCAATATAAATTAAGAAACAAAAGGTTCATTATTTAATATGAATCATTACATATACAGCATATTTTTTCAGCCTGTTGTTTTTGAAGTAGACAGAGATATACAGTATAAATACACCTGCATTTATGACATTTCTATCATTTGTTCAACTTAATTATTTGTAGAAACATCATAAATGCAGGTGCTTTTTGTTTTTTTCAAAATCAGATATTATATTATCTACTGATTTGATGAAATTGGGACTCCTCCGCATTTATGAAAAGATGTTCATTATTGGTACATAAATGGCAGACACTCTTAGAAGTGGTCTATGAAATCTAGGGGGCCAGTAAATCAGTAAATGTAAGGAATACTGTTTTAAAGGTGAGGGGTTATTCTTTGCTCCAGGACAGTTCAATCTGTGACACTCCCATCATTCAGCAAATGTTGCATAGGCCTCTGTTTTTATGCAAAAATGAAAGTTCTGTATCATTGATTTAGTTTAAATCCACCATGCCACAACCTCCTACCCCAATTGTCTTAGTACAGCAGTATCCTAGGTGGTTTTCCTCATCCAGGCCAAAATCACAATCCTGAGGTCTGTAACAGCATTTCCTAATCCCCCGCTCCCCCGACAAGCAGCAATCTTGCCTTTTACCAGCTTGATGATCTGTATATTCCCAACATCAACATGAGATGTCTGCAACCCTTGCACTGTGTTGTGTCTGATACAGGCAAATTCCTAATTTAAGGGTTTACATGCATTATGATTCATTTTCATTTCCTTTGCTAAAAACAGAATAATGGCATAAACTCTCTAATTCCAAAGTCTTTTGAAAGTAATAGGGATCGGTTTATGTTTTGATCTCGAATAGACCTTTTATATTTCTAACAGAAAGACATTTAGTAGCAGCATCCTTAAAGTTCTGTAAATTGTGAGTTTGGTCTTCTGAGGATTGGACTCAATGTTTACACAGTGTCCACCCATACTGTAGATGCTTACTCAAACTGAGATCTAGAGCATTTAGAGGCCAAGCCAACACCTTGAACATGCTTAATTCCTGAGCAATTAGGGAATACAGTTGCCATGAAAAGGCATACTGGGCTTGCAACAGTGTTTAGGTAGGTTGTATGAGTTCAAATTTAATCCACATGAATCCACATGACTCAAGGTTTCCCAGCAGGATATTACCCAAAGCATCACACTGCTTCCCTCGGCCTGCCTTTTCTTGTATAATGCATCCTGGTGCCCTCTCTTTCCTGGGTAGATGACTCACACGCACCCGGCCATCCACATGGTGTAAAAGAAAATGTGATTTATCAAACCAGGCCACTTTCTGATGTTCAGGTGCCCATTGTAGGTGCTTTGGGCAGTAGACAGGGATCAGCATGAACACTGTGACTGGTTTGCTGGAATAAGATGTGTTTTCTGACATTTTTCTACCACAGCTAGTATAAACCTTGTCTTCTGTGGGATCGGAGCAGAAGTGCTAGCCTTAGCTCCCCATGAGCATCAATAAACCTGGGTTCACATGACCCTGTTACAAGTTTAAGAGTTGTCCTTCCTTGGGCCACTTTATTTAGGTACTAAACAACTACATCTTGGGAACATCCCACAAGAACTGCTGTTTTTGAGATGCTTTGACCCAGACATCTAGGCAAACTAATTTGCCATTATTCTGTTTTTAGCAAAGGAAATGAAAATGAATCATAATGCATGTAAACCCTTTGTAAAGGTCAGATCTCATATGCTTGCCCATTTTTTCTACTTCAAATACCTCAGCTTTGAGAACTGACTGTTTTCTGGCGGTCTGACATATTCCCCTTGTTTGACATGTGCCATCATGATGATAATCAACGTTTTCAGTGGTAATCAATCAACCTGATAATCAGTCTGTCAGTGGTTTTAATGCTATGGCCGATCAGTGAAAACAGTTCAAATATACTGTTTTTATTGGGTATTTCAAAATATTTTACAGCTTGTATTGCCTTAATTCATGGCCTGGGCTGAAGGGATTTCCAAGGTTTAATAGCTGTTTTTTTTATCCTGGAGATAACTGGCAGATATTCAGACCAAATATAAGCCATTTTTATTTAGCCCATATCAAATTTGCATTCATGCTGCCATTTTTTTCAATATGCTTTAGATATCAATTTTATATTATAAGATGTCAATGATAATACAAATGGTTTTCTTACTCTTTATGGACGTTTATAAGCTGCTAATATTTTCAGTCATATATAAGGAAACACCACATCAGTCCTATATCTTTCTCCATCCATAAGATGTTGTCTAATATAGTTTCCATTAGACAAGCACCTTCCTGAAGTCCTGGTGCAACTGAGTTTAATGTACATCTGGGTAAAAGACCAATGGCAGCTGTTCAAAGTCCTGAAGGTTTAATGGGTGCGTGTGTCACGTCTGCGGCTGAGCAGGGTCTCCAGTGGCCCAGGCTGTCTCTCTTGATCCCTCTCCCACCTCATCTGGCCAACACATCATCTCCCTAAACCCAAAACCAGCCTCATCTATGCCATCGAAGACTATGCCTTATGAAATAGATGTTTCTCAATATTGGTCACTTTTTTTCTTTTTTCCTTTCCCTTTCAAATTGAACTTCTCAGTCACGTTTTTACCCATTTCAAATGTTTTTAGTGCTCATAAAGTCTGTGACGGCATTTTTTTTCTCTAATGCACCATGGCAGTATTCTATTAAATTCTGATAGCATGAGGAAATGCCATTATGCCATTACTACAGAAAGAAAACCTAAATAGTGGTTTTTGCTCCTGCACTCATTATTGTTTTCTGTTTATCCCAAGTATTATTATTTTCCTCTGACATCCAGGTAAACTGTGAAATAATCAGTGCTGTTTGTTTTCTGTAGGTAATGGCCCATGCTCTCAGCAATGCTCAGCTGTGAATGGACTGGCCCGCTGTTCCTGTTTTCCAGGATTCTCGCTGAATTCCGATGGACGGACGTGCGAAGGTGAATTGGCAGTAGAGCTAATCCAAATACTACCTGCTTTCAGTAAAAATGGCATGCGTTAGTACAGTGATATCTTCTAGGCCACATTCTCATTGGAGGCAGGTCATCATTGAGAAGCAGAGCATTATAATGTAGAGGCTTTTCATAACCGGAAACCGTTCACATTTCACACGAGAAGCTTTCGGATTCAGTGAGCCATATCCTGTTAACTCAACTTCTTTGGCTCTAATAATAATTTTTTTAAAAACCGACTTTAACTTTAGTTTAGTGTTTGTACAGATTTTTATATCACAGGGAATTTAAGGCTGGAATAGTGATGGAGAAATGGCCTTCTTAGTGGTGAAGTTAACTTTTGGAAAACAAAGTAACGGAAAGCCGTTTGAAATCTTTTACAGTACATGCCAAGTTTTACAGTACATTAGGGAGGTGCTAATAAATTACCTGCCTACTGTTGGTTTGGAATGTAAACCGATCCAGCAGTACAGTATTTTGCTGTCGGTACTGCAGCAGCTCAGGTTTCTGTCTGATGTTGTACAGCCATTTTACGATCTGTAATGAGAGGAGCTGACCTGCACACAATTTCAGGTAAATACAAAGAGATTAAGGTCTACTAAGTGTGTTTGCAGTGTATAATGCCATGGCTTTCAGTGTTGTAGTGTTGTGGGATCTGATCCAGCTATTCACAGTCATAAACTAGTCTTAATTCACTGCAGGGTATGTGTTTGAATAAAGAACAACTTGTGTTTTTTTTTGTTTTCATGTATGTGGAGGATCTGTGTATGCTTTAGACATAATGAATCTGGATGGATTCTGCTGAAAAGGCTGCATTCATGCAAAGGACACTTTTCCTTACTCTCTCTCTTTCTCTCTCTCACGGAATTGCTCCCATATGTTCGAGTACGGGTGGGCCGAGAGCTTGATTTGGTTTGAGTAAAACAAACAGCAGGTTTAGATATCCTGGTAGTAGAGCCAAATACGTTTGTCACACTCGAGGAAACAGGAAATAGATGCTTTATCTGCCATATACTGATATTACGTTTCATACAATTTGAGGTAATGTCTGAGAAACTTCATGATTAGACTGGAGGGAAGACCATGACACAATGTAGATCCTATCTATTGGCCACTATTATCCTCCCATCGCAAGGCAGCATCTGGTTCTTCTTATGAACTCATTGTCACATGCTAGAAATTATATGTAATAAATCCATAAATATTACAGACACAAGCGATTTCAGTGTAAACGATATGTTAACTGCTTAGTTACGTAATTATACCGTTATGTATGTTTACCTTCTCAAACATAAAAGAACATTATAAGGAATCAAAGATTCCATGTGAAGTGTGGAAACATCTGTGTGTGTGTGTGTGTGTGTGTGTCCTCCACCCATCTACTGTGTGTACCATAGATGTGGATGAGTGCAGCAGGGCCACACACACTTGCTCTCCCAAAGAGATGTGTATGAACTTGGAAGGTTCCTACCAGTGTGTGCTTCTGAATGACAGGTGCGACGTGGGCTTTATACATAACCAGAATAGAGATTGCGTGGGTAAGATGGCTTAGCCATTTCATCACTATATTGCGCTGCTGGTTTGCCAGACTTTATTTCCACATATACACAGATGCATACGAACACACACACACACACACACACCGAGGAAGTCCAAAGCCCACAAAGCCTCCCAAAAACTGGGCGGGCTGAGTGGTTTTGTTTTCATTACTTCCATCAAAACTTAAAACACTAGTCTTGAGGGCTTTGTGGATGCACACAAATGCCATAGTTTATTAAAATCCCACTGTGTGCTTGAGACTGGGCCGTAAGTCAAACAGCAAACATGCACACATTTCTTCATAGAAAAGCACGAAAAGTATGTCTGATATTTTAAAATGTTAGTTAAGTTTCATTGAAGTTATTTTATACTCAGCTGTTCATCTATAACCAAGCATGTTTATTCTGTCTATTCTCAAAGGGAAACAATTACAGGCACATACCGACTGGCAAACCAGCATTAGTGCCTCCTTGAAGTCCCCCTTCAGGCTGGTGTTGCGTCTGACAAAGAAATCATGTTCATGGCCCCAAAATCCTCATTGCATGCTCTTCAGTCATGCCATCTATCGCTAAGAGGCTCTCTCAAGCTCTCGCCTGGTCACAGAAATACATTATTTATAACATGCATGTCTTCCGAAGCAATTTCAGAGTGGCAAAGGTAACCTATTATCACACAAAACATGCTCTAGCTTCTTTATGTTAGGAACGGTGCAGTTGGGAAATGGCAGTTAAAGACGTTCTTTTAGTTCCTAATGAGGGAATGCTCTGCTTGCCACCTGGGACAAAATGCGTTTTGCGAAAGAGGGAGAGACAGAGAACGATCGAAACTGGGCTAAAAGACAGGAGGATGAGAGGCGTTTCCCCAGCACGTCCCCACTTTTATGACTCATCGGAAATAGCGCAGTCCCCCAGAGTCGCATAATCCAAAAGCCATCGCTCTGGCAACCCCAAAATAAACATGTCCATCACTGGTGACTGGGTGGATTCTGCAGAAACCAGAGGTAAAATTTTGTCAGCCATAAGACTAAATATGACCTGAAGTTCTCTCTTTTGTGCTTGAAATGCACTGCAAGGAGCAGCATATGGTCTTAATTTGTAAAGGCTCTGCTTCGTTCTGCTTCCATCAGAAGGCGTCTATATTCGAGTGAGTGATGTCTTCACTTCTTTGGTAGAAATCGACTTGTTAATTTACCTCTCACAGGTGAAACTTTACGTTTCAGTCAAGCAAAGAGGGGAAAGTGTGAATATAATGAGCGGCTACACCCGAGTTTCTCTGTCTGTCTGTATGTCTGTCAGTCTGTCTGTCTCTCTCTGTCAACCCCACACACACACACAGCTCGGTTTTCCTGTTTATCTGCTCACCCAAGTAAAATATTAGATTATTAGTATCCGTATTCATGAGATTATTAGTCTCCATATCCATCACCCCAAAGCAATACGTGTACATGTGGTCTAAACAGAAAAGTTGACCCTCCAAGCAGTCTGGTGGCCCCAAAATCCTTTTTTTATGCGTGTCCTGAGGCGGGGGGTGGGTGTTAAGTGAAGGTGCTGTAGATCTGTCAAATTGTTTCCTGTAATTACTCTAATGAGTTTGCCGAATGGTCTGCGTTGACTTAATCCATGTCTTAGTGGTCAGCTCCACAACTTCAGCACAAAATGACAGCCAGTGGTGGTCGAACGTACACATACACTACATACAATACCTCTTTTATCCCAGGATCAGCCGTTTTGTGACCTTTTCCAAATGATGCCATAGTAGGAGATTTAAGCTCAGGCACAATGGGGCGTGTCTCACCCCTCAGACACATCAACACTCGTGTTGTAAATCGATGTCTTTCGTGTGATGCTGTTATACCCGTCGTCGTGTGCCACTGATAAGGCACCTCATGTTTTTTCTCTCAGCAGTAGCCACGGCCAAGAGACAGCACAAACACCCTAACAAGCTCCATCCTTTCCAAACGCACAACCATTTCTTTTTTTTTCTTTCTTTCTTGGCAACAACATCACAGTGAATCCTCTTTTTTTTTTTTTGGCTCAGCCACCTGTCATTGTCTAAGCTTGAAATAATTACCTTCAGCTTTCTCTCCCATCTCACTCTAATGCAAATTTTCCTAAAAATCATTTATCAGCTGCCATGTCCACATCATTTTTATATATAAAAAAAAAAAATCCTCATAAACAGATGTTCTTGGCCATAGTTACAGTTTTAAAGCAGAACTTAACACCAGAGCCACATGGTGGATGTGGCACTTTTAAAGCTAATGACCAACAGTTTGTCAGTATCACTTTACTTGTGATACTTTATAGGTCTTAATATGTTTGTATTTGTGTTTGTTTGTACTGGTGCCATCTGGTTGCAGCTCCACATGCTCAATCATGATGGAAATGCTCTAGTCTGTTTAGGTGCCACATACTGTAGCCATGCCTTCATCCCATCTCAGCATGTATACGCAGAAGGTTCACTTCCCTTTTTGGTCTCCAGATGTGAACGAGTGTGTCACAAACACACACACCTGCCAGTCCAACGAGCGCTGTGTGAACACAGTGGGGGCTTTCATGTGTGAGAGGCAGATTTCTTGTTCGAGTGGATACCAACTGAGGAACGGGGTGTGTGAAGGTAGGCATTCCATTCTTTTTTATTTCCTCTTTTTTTAATCTCACTTTCCTTCATTGTTTCTTTGACACTTACTTGCACTCTCTGCTCTTTCATTTCCTCTTCTATGCCTCAAAACTGAGGATTGTTGAGTGTGAATGTAATTCTTTCTCTTTTTCTTTCCCCCTCCCTCATCCAACCCTGATACACTCTCTGGTTGTAATTCTGCACACTACTGTATAGTGTGCAAATGTCCATGCACCATCCTTGCAGTTCATAATTCATCGATTTCAATGACACTGTAAGTGAATTAACTGTCTTGTGTCTGTGTTTCTTAGTATGCGATAAGAAATACAAAGAAATGGTTTAAATCCGGAAAACTCCCTTCGCAATAGTGTTCTCCTTAGTGCTACATTGTCTGGGATTGAAAATTGTCTTAACTTTTTTATCTAGGAGCTCAGAACAAAGGTAGCTCTACAGGTAACGTTCAAAGCCACAGAAAAGTCCAGAAAGCCATTCTTGAGCCCTTGTGCAGGATGCTTAAAGAGATACTCTTGTTTGTCTTTTATGGGTTGTGTAGCTTTAAATCGTCTCTACATGATATTGCATTGCCATGATAACCAGTGGTATTTTCATTTCATATTATTTATATACTTCAACATATCATACAGTGCCTACTGTATATACAATGCCAGTCAAAAGTTCTGATTTATTTTCTACATTCCATAACAATACTGGAAAAAAAAAAAAAAAAAAACTCTGAAATAACACGTACGGCATTAGAAGAACAGTCCGTTGTTGTTTTAAGGCATGAAGGTCAGCTGTTCTGGAACTGTTCTTGCAAGAACAGTATTGTCAAGTGCATTTGCAAAACTCATCAAGCACCATGATGAAACTCTCTCTCTCTCTCTCATGAAGAGCATCACAGGAAAGCAAGACCAAAACTTCCCTCGGTGGCTGCAAAGGAGAAGTTCATTTAGAGTTACCAGCCTCAAATATCACCAGTAAACTCTTAATTGTGGATTAGAGCCGTTTTAGGCTTTACAGAGCATAAGTAGCAGACACATCTCAATACAGTATCAACTGTTCAAAGGAGATTATTACATATTTTGTATGCCTTCAGCACTGTTTTACAGTGTAGAAAGAAATCAAAATCATAAAAGACCATGGGATTAGAAGGTGTGTCCAAACTTTTGACTGGTAGTGTAGCTTTGACACAGGCTGAGTGCTCCTACCCCATTCCACATTGCTGCAGTAATTCATTCTAAAAAAGCCATACATACTGTTCAGATGTTGGACATTTCTGTATTGTAGATCATTTTGTGATTGATCTTAGGAAAGAGGAGTTTTGATTTTCATGAGCTATAAGCCATAATCATAGAAATTATTTCACAAGAATATATATATATTTTTTTCACTTAATGAATGTAGAATATGGGAGTTTCACTTTTAGAATAAAATTGCGGAAAATGCGTATATGTGTGTGTGTGTGTGTGTGTGTGTGTGTGTGTGTAGATAAATATCCACCATCCAGCTGTTTTTTTGTTTTTTGATTACCACTCAGTCAGGACTGCCAAACAGTTCTACTAATGATTTCTGATAATGCTGCATTTTACTAAAAGTCATAACTCATATTTTCTGAACAGGAGAAAAAAACAAACATTAAAACACAATATATAAATAGTTACTTAGATTGATTAACATACAGATACATTTTTACAGTAATACTAAATGGTGAATATTTTGAAAATGATATATACTATATACACTGTAAATAAATAAATAAATATACTGTATATACTGAATATATATACAGTACAGGCCAAAAGTTTGGACACGCCTCATCTATCTGTCAATGTGTTTTCTTTATTTTCATGACCAATCACATTGGTAGATTCTCACTGAAGGCATCAAAACTATGAATGAACACATGTGGAGTTATGTACTTAACAAAAAAAGGT
>JAQMYL010000016.1:12598652-12609891 GCA_030014365.1 Clarias pachynema | reverse complement strand
AGTTTTGATGCCTTCAGTGAGAATCTACCAATGTAAATGGTCATAAAAATAAAGAAAACACATTGAATGAGTGAAGGCGTGTCCAAACTTTTGGCCTGTACTGTATATGTGTGTGTGTGTGTGTGTGTGTGTTTGTGATCACCCATCACATTTAGCCGACTAGTTTGTTGCTAACAACAAACATTAATATTTATGTTGTTCCTTTTCCGGCTTTGTAGCTCAATCACACAGAGGTCAAGAATACCTAAATTTAAATAATTTAAAAGTCCTGATAAAAAAATCCTGAACTTCCATGGAATGTCAAATGCAGTCTATTATCATTATTACGCCCTAATCTACTCTTGTTAACCCTGAAATAGTGGAAATTCTTGCTTTCCTGCCCTTTTTAGCCTCTACATCGGTTCTATATGATTATGTTATTTAACATGATTTTTTTGAAAACGTGAATCGTGACCATTACAAAAAATCTATATTACAAAAGATAAGTGTATTTTTAACCTGATCTATGTCCAGCACATCTGTAATGTACTGTAAGTGCTAAGATTTTGTAGCTTTAAGAACCTAATTTATAAATACAGAAGCATTTGTTAATATTCCAGCTAAATATAGTTGTGCGACTGCCCTGACCTTAGACTTCAGTTTTAAGCATGTGTAAGTAAAAAGTTTTTGCTGTTCTGGCATTTTTGTTAGTAGCAATCATTTTCATGCTACAGATTGAGGGATAAAATAAGGGTTAAGATTTTACAAAAATATATAGTAAAAATAAGTAGTATCCTTATAAGTCTTAGCTGCTTAGTGGTATTCTTGGGTTGTACAGTATACTGTCTCAATTATATGTCACTTTGGGAAAGCATGTCTGCCAAACGAATAAGTGCAAACCGAATTTTAGCATTTGCTGCCGTTGCCTTAAAGTGTTCAGCGGATTTATGAAAACACTTCATTGGAGTGGTCCATCATCTATGTTATCAGCAGCATGGCAGCATTCCAGCTTCCAAGTCTGAGATGCGGCTATAAAATTGGGCCAGGCAACGTAAATGCACATCCTCTGACCCCTACCTTACATCTTTCATGGGCCTTGTTCATCATCTAACATGCTTTAAAAAAGATATTAAAGTGCTATACTGATTAAAGTTGGTTGCAGTGGGCCTGCTCTTGTACATTATCCAGCATTTATGGGACACCAGATACGTTAATTATTATGTAAATCCATCAAGTAATGATAGACACACTCATGCTCGGAGAAAGGTTATCTAATTTATTTCCTTTATGTAAGTACTGAGTGTTGGATAGCGCAGTAAGTGTATACAGAGAATTAAGATAATTATTGGCAAAGGGGAAAACATGAGAGTGAACTAATTATGTGCTTGAAAGGGAGGTAGAGAATTAAAGCTTAGAGATGTTGGAATATCCCAGAACACCTCACCATTGCTGGTGTTTATTCTCATCAGGCGATATACGGCTGCTCTGCTATGATGTACTGATGTTAGTCTAACTAAAACACAAACAATTATTAAAATGTTTTTTTTTTATTTTTATTTTTTTACAAAAATCCAAACCAGCAGAAAAAGAGTTGGAAAGAAGGCTAATGTGATGGGTGTGATATACAGTACAGGCTCTGTGCATTAACATTGAACCACAGTGCCACCTACTGTTCATTGCGTTTGCGAGTTCATTAATCAGGTGCATCGCTCAAGTTCACAGATCTCCATCAAACGTATTATCAATCATGCACTCATACCTCATTAACGTCAGTGTCTAGACAAATCAGTTGACTTTAATGATGATTTCTGGCAGTCAGCTTTGCGAACCTGTAGGCCTCCAGGCTGCTCTAACACCTGCGCTGCTCTGTCTCCTCAGATATTGATGAATGTGCTATGCGGAGCCATGATTGTGGTTTGGGATTCCAGTGCCAGAACACACACGGCTCATTCCGCTGTAGCCCGAAGCAGCAGCCCTGCCTTACCGGATTCTCTCAAGACCCCCACGGCAACTGCATCGGTGAGAGAGAGCGAGAGATGCAGAATGAGTGAGCAATTGTATGTGAATGAGTGAGTGAGTGAGTGAGTGAGTGAGTATGAAAGAAAGACAGGAAGTTTCTTTGTCTTCTCATATCTCGTATCTCATTCTCTGTTCGCTTCATATAAGATATAATGTAAGTCAAGGCAAAATACAAATTATAAATACACATGGCAATTAGAAAGGACAACAGAGCAGTTCAAAGCAATTTAAATACTGACTGTTTTCGGAGCAGTGGGTTGTAGTGGCATGAATAATGGTAAGCTGAGAGTCATAATAATAAAGCATCTAATAGCAGCATTATAAAGTGCAGATGTGGCATGATAGGTGGAGGATCCGATTAGTCCATTGGAATGTTGGGAGACAGCGTTTTTTTGACCGGTGGTGTTGGTGGCAGTACAGATGCCTGGGCAGTACAGATGCACTGTTCTGTTTACCCTTCTACCAGGTGGCAGGAGGGTAAAAAAAAAATCCATACAAGGACTGGGAGGGATCATCCACAATGCTGGTGGCTTTGGTGATGCAGTACTTTCTGAAAGAGGTGTCTACTGCGGGTAGAGAGAGACCCCAAAGATTTTCCCAACTTTCCTCACCAGGTCCTATTGCCTGAAAATATGCCGTTCCCATACCAGACAGTGAGTACGCCTTTTTCCTGCCCCTCTGTAAAAGATGTTGAGGTTGGGAGAGGGCAGTTTGTTGCTCTTCATTCATCTGCTGGAAATTGAGATCCTGCTGGACCTTCTTGGCTTGGGAATTAGTGTTGAGGGTCCAGTAGAGGTCAAGCTGTGGTTGAAGCAACAATACTGTACTTTACAGCACATGCGTGAGTGAGCAGTGTAAACACCAGTGGACTGAGCACCAAGGAACGATACCAGTCAAAGAGTCCATGATCCTGTTGCAAAGTGAGAGGATGATTAGACCTAGCTTTTTTAGACCAACAACACGTTGTTGTGGGATGATTGTTTTGAACTGTTTGTGGAATTGTCACATAACTGTCATCTTTTTGTCCAGTTCGTCACAGACAGGTAGGTGGCAGCAGAGTGGTTAGGATGGCAGTATCACTGAAATGGGTCCAGTGTGGTAGGAAGACTGATCTTTATATGTTACATGACTAGCTGCTCAAAATACTAAACAGAAGTCGTTCAGGCAAGTAACGGATGGTTTCTTTGGCACGGAGATGATGGTGTCTTGAAGCACACGATGACAACCATATCACTGAGATGTTGCATCATGTTGTTCTTTGAAATGTGCATAGTGATTGTTTGTGGCATCAGGTTTCAGGTGACACTGCCATCTCCGACCAGGGTATGCTGTCATGTTTTGTAGAACTATACATCTCAGGGTGACGTCTTGAAGTGCTTACAAATGCATGGCCAAAGAATATTGTAAAAACCATGCCTTAGTCCCTCCACCTCCAACCAAACATCATAAGAGTTTGAGCTTCTCAGTCTCTAGGACATTCACTCCTGTCTACTCCCTGCCTTCTGTTCAGCCTGTATACTTTATTATTATTTTATTTTTCTGTTTTTCAGTCAATAATCCCTCATGTTAGTTTATTTATATCTCACCCTTGAATGATCTGGTCATAAATGTGTCGATTTATTGATACACAGAAAGGATAAAGTTGCCAAGAAGGTTTATAATTGGATGATATAAAGTAGCCTTTCCACCCAGCCTGAGCTTAGTTCTTGTGTACATGACCTACAATAGATACAAAACAAATAACGGTAGGTATTTACCCAGGATTACTCTAAGGTCACAATCAATCACATGTCAGGAGCATTGCGGTTGTCCTAGACTATACAGTATTTCATACTTCACATTGACTCATGCAGGTTTTTCTTTAACAATATCAAGACATTTCTATCCATAGAGGGAATTCAGGTGCTTGTTCAGTACCGTACTAATGCAATTCTCTTTGGCATATCGGCCCCTTTAGTTACCCTGCAACCTCCCCATGTTCTGTCAGACCACCCTATACATGTGTTTCCTCCACTGACTTCCTGTGGCTGTCTACAGATTTAAAACTTCAGTGCTTGCCCGCAAAAGCCAAAAATTGACCTGTGTCCACCTATCTTATGATGTGCCCATGACACTTATCATATCCCACTCTGCACCAGGCTCCTTTCAAGCCTATAGCAAGGCTAAACCTGACCCTCTGTCTCTTAAGATAATCAGAAAACATGTATCGAAAACATTTCCCTGTCCTCAAGCCAGGGGGTCAACTGAAGACCTAACTCTTCAAACAAGACCTAACTCTTCACCAAGTACTTCCTCACTCATCACTCAATCACTCATCTTCTATACCGCTTTATCCTGTATTCAGGGTCGCGGGGGACCTGGAGCCTATTCCAGGAGGCTTAGGGCACAAGGCGGGGTACACCCTGGTCAGGGTGCCAGTCTATCGCAGGGCGCACACACATACACACACTCAATCACACACTGTGGCCAATTTGGGAACGTCAATTAACCTAACCTACATGTCTTTGGACTGTGGGAGGAAACCGGAGTACCCGGAGGAAACCCACCAAGCACGGGGAGAACATGCAAACTCCATGCACACAGAGACGGGAATCGAGTCTGGGCGGGAATCGAACCCGGACCCTGGAGGTGCAAGGCGACAGTGCTGACCACTAAACCGCCATGCCACCCAAGTCCTTCCTTACTTAACTAAATAAAAAATATATACATTTTCATCATTGACTCTCTAACATTCTGTGGACTAGTGTTGGGATGTTTTTGAGACTACAAAGCATTTCTGAAATTTTATATTCAGCAGTTAAATGTTGTAAATTGAAATTTTTTTACAGTTTTCATTTCCATCTTACCGCTGGCTGTCTTTCAGACGTCGATGAGTGCAGAGTTGTGAGAGAGCCGTGTACGGAAGGTTTTAACTGCGTGAACACTGTGGGCTCCTATACCTGCCAGCGCAAGATTATATTATGCAGCCGAGGATATCACTCCAGCCCTGATGGTTCACGCTGTGTCGGTGAGCATACACACACATATACACACACACACACACACACACGTGCACACAGATGGTTTAGGTAATAAAATGAGTTCTCATACCTCAGGTAATGGAATCAATTTATTCTTACATCTTATATTAATGTTACGGCTGGTTACTGTTTTTTTTTTTTTTTTGCACATACAGCAGAAACTATGTGCTATGTAGTATTATAGTTATTGTTGTTGTTGTTGTTGTTTATTTTTAGAAGTAGTAGGAGGATGATTTATTTAGTTTATTTTCTTGAATATTTGATATAGATTTGAATATTTTGAGGCAACACTAAATTTTTTTAACTAACATTGTTTTTTTTTGTATCAATTAATGTTAACATGCCGTTAAGTAAAAGTAATAGTAACAAAGTAAAAATGTACTATAAGTTAAATTTAAAAAGCTTTATAATGCTTCTTTATATTAAATAAAATTTGAATTTAATTTAGTTTCATTATGTAGATTCATTGAAAGAAATGTGAAAAAACTTTTACTGCAGTAAGATAAAATAAAAAATGTGTTGTTTATGTAACAACCTCAGCAGCAACCTCATTTCCCCTCTCATCTGTTCCAACCACTCAGCATTCAGCATCACCAGTATAATAATCACCGGCCTGAACATCTCTCATCATCTGCACCTGTTTCTCACTGGTTCATGCCTTAAGATACATATTTTTTTTAATGTTTGAATTTGAATGATTCATAGGTCACTGTGCGGCTTAACAAACAAAAACCTTCCACTGCTCAGGTACAGGGAGGAGACTGAAAACGAGAGCCGAAAAAATCCTTCAGGAAGAATGGAGAACTATTCCTCATCATGACTACATTAAAAATACAAGAAAGTCTAGCTTTTGGTAGCTAAATATAAAGCAATGAGATTTGACTTGTATTAATTACTGTAGCATACATTTTCTTTCTTAAGCATATAATCATGACTATAAGAGTCTCAATGACTATATGTGTACTTAATGAACAGATGCATGTGCATTCATTATGACATTACTCTGTGGCGGCTCATTTTAACTCATAGCTATTGGTTAATACAAGTGAATTAAAAAAAAAAAACTAATTAATACAAATAGTGCAAATTTCAGCTACATATTTTACAGCTTTGGTCAACCTGCTTTTTACTTATTATACTGTATATCTCATGTATATAATTTTTTTTCTTCATTACCATAATACTAATCTTAACTGTTATTTTAATATGCATTGAGCTGCAGTTGACTGAGCCAATGGTCACCCATACTGGCCATGCTGTACAGTAAGCGTCCATATATCTGTGTGTTTCCGGCAATATTACAGTGATGTTAAATGGTGTGTGAGGTGTAGCTGGTCTGATATGTTTGACTGTGTCCTGCTCTGTATGCAGATGTGGATGAGTGTGTAACAGGAACACACCGCTGTTCTGAGGGACAGATCTGCCACAATCTCCCTGGCAGTTACCGATGTGAATGCCAGTCGGGCTACCAGTATGATGCCACTCGCCGTCTTTGCATTGGTAAGTTTTACACACACCTGCACTTGCCCAATATTGCTCCGTGCACAAACTCAAGCATCCTGCACAAAACCCTGGCTTAATAAAGACTAATTAATATAGAGGAATGAATTGGAATGCTCACTGCACCCCCTCTCCAAACATCAGTGCCATACCTCAGAAATGCTCTTGTGGCTGAAAGAGCACATCGCCACAGCCATAAGCCTTCCAAGAAGACTGGAGGGGAATAAATGTTAAAGTGGCCATTTAAAAGGCAAATATTAAAACCAAGTGTGATGCTTAGGTGTCCAGAAACCTTGGGCTACTATATGTAGCGTTCTTAAGTTTAGATTTTTTAAATTATTATTATTTAGTTGCAAAGTACACCATTATGCATATATTAACTGATTAATATTAAAATAGTTGTATTGTCAGAATATTAATATCACATGAGAGAGTGCCGTTGTGCTGAATATCAGCACCCCTGTGATTCTGTTGTAGGGACAATAGATGAGTTCAAGGGATCACAGCTGTGCTGATATTCAGTATAACAGCACAAACTCGAATGTGATCGTTCTGCAAATTGTTTATTATCAAGAGATTCGGATTAGTTTTTTATTTTTTTTTTATTTTTTATTTTAACTAGTTATTTTGCTCAACCAACACATATTCCATGACAATTGGAACGAGTGTTAAGCCTCTCTGTTCCTCGGCAGATGTGAATGAGTGCTGGCGTTACCCAGGGCGTCTTTGTTCTCAGACATGTGAGAACACCGTGGGCTCTTATAAGTGCTCCTGCACCACAGGCTTCTCCCTTGTGTCTGATGGCAAGAATTGTGAAGGTGTGAATTTTTTTTATTCTTTTATTAAACTGCAGTCATGACTCATTCTGTTACCCGTGAGGTATTTTCATAGGTGCAGGGATTTAGTGATTTGGTGACCTTCCATTTTCTTTCTAGGTATTTTAAAGTCACAATTTAGCATGTTTTAGGGACGTTAAAGTAATAAAAAAAGACATGAAGTTTTATTTATTAAGAATTTCATTTATAAACATGTGAACGTGTTCCAGCTTGTAAACTGTGTAAAAATAATTCAAGCAACACATATGGAATGCACATAAAGCATACATTTCTTCCTTCAAAAATAAACATGCATACAGTATGTCTGGATCTCTGTGTAGATGTAAGAATAGAAACAACAATAGCTGTAGAAAGTAGTGGTTCATTTAAGTAAGGGATATAAAAAAAACTATTATTTCCACTGTTGCTATAGCAGGAACAGTACTATTATTGCACAACTCAATGAAAGCATCTTCAAACACACATAAGTTGGAATTGACCTAATTTTCACAGGCAGTTAGGGCTCTGAGTTGCCGATTTGAGGGTCGAGGGTTCGAACCTTACCACCGTTGGGTCGCTACTGTTGGGCCCTTGGGCAAGGCTCTTAACACTACAGTATTCCCATGAATACTCCTCAGTCGCTGAGATGCAGGACATACCCAGTGCCAATTCCAAGCCTGAAGAAATGGGTGGGTTGCTTTATTAAAGGCATTAAAAACATGTTAAAACAATTTTTAGAACCAACTTAATGAAGAAAATCACCCACCACTAGTTGATCTAAGCTTTATTCACTCAGATCATAGTGTGCACCGAAACAGACCGGATGGTCCTGAGTACATGGACTATTACACGCCTGGTAGGTGGTTTTACTTTAGGTTTGGTCATTAAAAACGAATCATAAGCGATGAAAGAAAAAGAGAGATAGAGCGAGGAAGACGACAACAGTATGAGAAGTAAGCATGCCTGAGAATGACAGTGAGAGTCTCTGAGTGTTAGACGAAGAGGAGTGAAGAGGGAAAGTGACAGAGAGAAGAGTTATAGAGCGTGAGAGAGAAGGACAGAGACAAGGAGTGAAACCAAGAGATTGAGTCGGGGAGTGCATGATTTTCTAGAGGTCTTTAAGGACCTTAATCAAGCGTGATGACTTCCCTAGTCACATTACACTGGCAGTAGCATTAAGGTTGCCGTTTTCAAGGACTTGGCTGGTCAGCGGTGGCCCACGGTGCTATTCAGGATGTCACCTTATGCAGCAGCACCAAATTAATAGCATAGCCTCATAAAAATAGAAATTAAAAAGCACCCATGGTCCACTGTGTAACAGGGCCAACATTGAATGTTCTTGATATTTATAAACACACAACTTAAAAATGGTGCATGTCGAAAAAGGACGGAGGATGCACGTGCAAACTGGCCATGTTAACGGACTTCAGGATAAGAAAACAGGTCAAACAAGGGCAGAATCCTGGTATCAGAAAACGACTTGATATAGTCTGGAACAAACAGCACAGAGCTCATACTTCACCCAGAACAAAGTAACACAAGTACCTGATCAGGGGGTAAACAAAACAAAAAAGTACAAGTGATCTTGATACAACGAGTAAAAGTACATAGACGGAGACCACACCGGACCCAAAACAATGCACACAACTTGATAACACCAAATGTTTTTTGGTATAACATGGCAAAGCTGGCATTCGGTTTAAGGAGGAAATCTGTGCCTGCGGAGTTTAACAGGATTGCTGTCATTTATTACATCTGAAAATGAATGTAATGGGATGAAAGACCAAAGTTATGATTGTGCTGATGTATGATAGCACCACCAAGAGGCTGTACAGTTAGATAAAATGATGCCTGGTGTGTATTCTGGCATTGTACACAATGTACTCATTATGCTATGAGGTCTGAAATATGTTTAATGAATAATGTTATGCTGTTACATTACATCAGCATGAAGTACCATTGTAAAAATTTACTTACATTGTCGTTTTAGTACAGCCTTAATTGTTATCCACCAGTATAACACCATAATTCATGAGTTCTTTGTCACTATTGTCCCCTGTAATTTGCAGATGTTAATGAATGTGACAACAATCCCTGCAGTCAGGAGTGTGCCAACATCTATGGCTCCTACCAGTGCTATTGCCGTGTGGGATATTATCTGAAGGAGGATGGCCACACCTGTGACGGTGAGTCACATTTGTTTAAATGCTCTTATACTCTGACTTACGGTCACTGCTGTCATAAAGATGACTGACTTTCCAGAGAGACTGTATTTTAATAAATCAATATAGGTGACATATTATTTATTTAACAGCTCTGCTACTCACTTTTTCATGAGAACAATCTATACAAGATGTGAAAAGAAGCAAAGGACGCAAATAGTAATTTGTCGCATATTGATTAAAGCTAAGAAAGAAGACACACCAGATCAATAAGAATGCGATGGGATTCGTTTTATCTTGTCTGCTATGACTGATGTCATTGTTCCTTACGGAAGGTGGCATATGTTTTTAAGGTCGAAATGCACACATTGTTTCATTATCTTCTTCCTGCTTCCGTAAGTGCTCACCGTGCTGCCGTGTTTATCAACAGCTCTTATCGCTCCACTCCTGACAAAATATCTTCTTTTTTTTTTTTTTGGCCTGTAGATATTGATGAGTGCTCTCAAAGTATGGGGAACATGTGCGCCTTTCAGTGTGTGAATGTTCAAGGCAGCTACAAGTGTGCCTGCCCCCTTCATGGCTATTCAATGTCAGCCAATGGACGCACATGTCAAGGTAACTTTATATATGACTTTCAATTTCTCTAATGAATTGTGAAGAGCTCTTTTTTCCTTTTTTTTTTAAAATGTATAATACACAGAGCTTAGTGTTTAGCACTGTTGCCTTCCACCTCCAGGGTCCAGGGGTCGATTCCCGCCTCTGTGTGCATGGAGTTTGCATGTTTTTCCCGTGCTTGGTGGGTTTCCTCAGGGTGCTCCTGTTTCCTCCCACAGTCCAAAGACATGCAGATTAGGCTACTTGGTGTTCCCAAGTTGCCTGTTGTACAGTATGTGAATGAGCGTGTAAGTGTGTGTGTATGTGTGTGTGCCCTGCAATCGATTGGCACCCATCCAGGGTGTACCCCGCCTCGTGCCCTAAGTCTCCTGGGATAGGCTCCAGGCCCCCTGCAGCCCTGTATCAAGGATAAAGCGGTATACACCAAAATACATAAAATAAATTTTAAAAATATTTTTTATTTACTGTCCCATATTCCTCATAACTCATTTGCACTCGGACCTGTGCACATCATCTGCCTAGAATTTTATAAGGTGTATGAAAGGGGTTTTGTGTATCCTTCTATAAATAAGAATTATTTAAGTAAACAGTTTATATTTTTAATACATCGTTTCATTTTAATATGTGCTATAAATTATATTTTGTTATAACACAAGCACAATTTCCTGGTTTCCCACTGATGCATGGATAAATTGTTTGGCCCGTATACAATTTTGTTTTCATTCAGTGAGGTGTGACATTCAGAATTTGCCAACGATGTGGTATTTGCAAATCACTTTTTTTTCCAAACATTACTTGCAGCCCACAAATCTGTAGTCAAACAGGCAAAGTTTTAAAAAACAAGAAATTATTATTCTGAATGAAACAATGGTTAAAATCTGAATCTCAAAACCATGTGGAGCAGTAGCCAACAAGCATCGGAAATATGTGCAGAACAACTATAATGGTGGAAAATCCTTTAGAAATGTCACTAACCTTATGGATTAATGGAACCCGGGCCACTAAGGTATGGAAAGCGCAAGTAGTACAGTAGATGCACCAGACACATGTAACACAAGTTCCGCATGATCGTACACGCTGGATGTCATGTGCTGTACATGATCAGCCGGGGTCACAAGGTGTAACTACC
>JAQMYL010000016.1:12551734-12566785 GCA_030014365.1 Clarias pachynema | reverse complement strand
GGAGCACGAAGTACCTCTCATCCCTCCCCTCTGAGAGAGCTCGGCCAATCAGCTCTCTCTAGACCTCTGGCTGCGAGCGGTTACAGCATCACCCGGGAACCGAACCAGCGATCTCCGGTTGAGGGCGAGCACTTTACCACTGCGCCACTCGGGGGCATTTATTGTATATTATTTACCACACTATATTATATTTATATAGGCAAATTATTCTGCACTGTGAAAATGCACTTCTGGTTGGATGCTACCTGTATTTCATTGCCTTGTACCTACATGTGCAGTTTAATCTAATCAAATCTAATACACAGAATAACAGATAAATGCCTGCTGTATCCCAGTTGATGGCATAATTAAAATGATATGTTAATAAAAATATGCTGAAATAGTTTTTACTTAAATCAGAGTCACAGTTTTGTACACCTGTGTAAATAAAAAATAATTAAATGAATAAAGCCTAATTAATGCTTAGACTACAATGCTTAAACTTCTGGCAGATGCTACCTGAATTGTCAAATCTTTAAAAAAGTTCAGTCCAAGTTTTGCCTAAAACTTGGTCGAGCTAAGCAAGTTCCTGTTGAATGGGGAGTCAAATTAACTGTGGCAGCTAAATACTTCAGTACATAAGCAGTTAGCATGTCAGGTACCACAGCATCCTCAGATGACACATTGCTGAAATCAGTATACCCTATCTTATTCCGATCACATACTGTGAGTGGTGTTGGGAGATAGCAGCAGTTATAAAGCTACTAATCGTAAAACTGTGATATCCAGCTTTGGTGAGCCAGACATCAGAGAGAAGATGTTGACCAATCGCTTTGCGCACGTTTGCATTATTTACACTGGAGCTTTGGGCCAGGCAGAGAAGCATGTTCTTATTTACCTTGGCTCTATGCTTATCAGCAGAAATGGGAACTGTGTTATGAAAAGCCATAATTCTGGGTGGCCTTCTGAGATATTGTGGTTAATATGCTCGAAGAAAAATTAAATCTTCGTAGTTGTTCAGTTGACTGTGACCATTTACAAGGAATTAATGTGTTTCAAAAGCTTTTTTTGTGATGTGTTGAGGAAAACCAAGGTAAAGACTGCGAAAAGGTTAGTGTTCATGAATAGGTGTGGTTGAATATGTTGAGATCAACTGTATTTTCTTCATGTATTTAAATATTTGCATTTGAGTAAAAGCAGTGTGAGTATATTCAACATATATTCAGCATTTGGCTCAGTGATTTTAATAAAGATATAGTTCTGTTCGTCTGTGGACCTGCATATTATTGGTTTATTACAGCTGTTTACTTACTAGTTATGCATAAGCTGAGTGCAATTACTGTATACTAAACTATTGCACTTCTTAAAGGGCAGATTGACATTAATTGGCTGACAGTCATTAATGTGGGTTATTTATACTTAAGTTAAATGTCATACTATTCGATCCTAATTAGAAATGGTTATTTATACTTTATACTTTTTAAATATTCTTATTTACATTTCTTATATATTTAAGCACAAGCAATGTTAATTCTTTAATGAACTGTTTTCAAGAGTCTTAGGTGTCTGCAGGTCTGCAGTCACTTTCCTCCTTGGGAAAAAAATATGTCTGAAATCCATCCCTCTGCTGACTCACTTTGTGAAAAAAAAATCATTTCTTTCTCAAGGTCATTGGTGCTGCAATTGTTTAAGGAAAACATGCAGCTTTGTAATCAATACAAAAATATCCTTTGCTTTGCTGAGGCTGTATAAGAGGGAATTAATTTGGGGATTAGGGAAATTGGAGAGTAGCATGAGCTGGTTCAGACGAATGCACTTTAACCCAGACTTTCATCACCTGACTTAGGTGAGTCTGGCTACAACAAAGGATAATGGTGGTGTTGATGGACGATGCTGTGCTCTCTCTGTGTGGCATGTCCAGCCTGCCTGTTTGTGGCTCTGAGAAAGCTTGCTCCCTTGCTCTAGTTCCCACTGTCAGGTTTATTCCCACAGAAAATATCTAGCTAACAGAATTATTATTATTATTATTATTATTATTATTATTATTATTATTATTATTATTATCAAATAAGAGAAAGGGATACAATTATGAAACAAACAAAGAACAATATTGATTGATGAGTAAGAAGTGTGTTCTTTGAAATTAGCTGTTGTATTAAAGTCAATTGGATTAAAATACTGTAAAATTTTATACATGCAATACCAATTAACTTTATTGTGTATCTTAAATTTAAAGTTTCATTTAAAATATGAATTTAAATTAATAATAACATCAACAATAACAAAACAAACAATAAAATCAAACAATAAGCAATGTTTTGAGTGTCATTGTGATGACATAATAATAATAATTATTATAATAAGAATAAGAATAAGAATAATAGTATTAATAATAATAATAATAATAAAGTGATAATTAATTGGCTTGCTGTCCAGGCTCCGGGCCTCCTGCAACTCTTTATACAGGATAATGGGTATAGACCATGTGTGAGTGAGTGAGTGCGTATTATTATTATTATTATTATTATTATTATTGGAAAGAACAAATGGCTTGCGGGCAGCAAATTGACTAACTAACATCTAAAACATTATATTAGATTTGTTGTACCTTCACCAACACTGTCCCAGTCCACTTCCTCTGGTCTCAGAGACACCTCCTCATATCTCTCTTCAGTCTGTTAGAAGCATTCCTGAAAACCCCAGCCCATTTACCATTGCCCTCACTCACAAATCAGCCATGGAATGCATGTCAGTCTGAAAATGGATTTGGGGTAATAAATTCTCCAGAGCTGCTGCAATGGAAGCACAAGTTTCATAATGATACCGAAGCGTTGGGGCATGCCTCCAAAGAAACATTGTGGCTAGGGCAGCAAGTCTACTCTGAGCATTTGTTATTACAAAAGATATTTTTCTCCTGCTAGGTGGAATCAGCATAGAGTTGTGGACTGTGCCACAACACGTTCTGTAAGAGAAGCCAAACTTGGGGAGAGTTACAGGAGGAAGGTTGTCTTCTTCTGGGTGATTTACACTCTATGCTCTCAGTGGGGAAGTAGAAAGGCTTGCAGTGTTAAATAAACACTTGTAGTGTAAGATAACTATTCACTCTTGTAATATTGAGTCATTAGACTCAAGTGTCCACCCTCACTCCGCTCTCAATGGTGCATGGCTTTAATGCTGCAGTTTTATCAGGAATAGGCACATTTCAGACTGAGAAAGTCCTAAATGTGAGGTCTGTACTTTTGCTGGTGGGAATACAAAGCATAACAGCGGTAGCCATCAACAGCTGAGGGACTCACTAAACAGCTGGTGACAGATCCGTCTGGATGCATCACCACTTTACACTATAACCTGTATGTGTGTGCGCATGCATGCATGCTTCTGAAAGATACCTCAGTACAACACACACTCTCCCACTCTGTTTTTACTGAAGACTTAACAGTCCTACACAATGCGACTCAGGAATTTCACCTCGGTCGTGCCTTCACTGGTAAAAAGCAACTCCCTCTAAACAGTACCCTTTGGGCATTAAAGACATCAACACTAAGCATTTCAGTTAAATCATCCGTTTGCGCATATCAATCACATTCTCCAAATCGGAGGAATTATTTAGGCCTTGTTCAGCTACTAGGAATCACATCATCATTCATATCATAATAAACACACTGGTTTGATGACACTCCTGCATGTGAAAGAGACGTGTTAAGGTTTTCAAGCCCTTGCTAAAAATTTGGATGAACCTCATACATGAAAGTTTTTGTGATGTTATATTTCACACATTTGCCCACATGTAGTATGCTTTATTTTATATATATGTGATTCTTTTTTTCATAATTCGTTTATTTTCACTTTATTTCTTACATGATTAATTTATTTTCACCTGTTCATTCTTCATATGTTTGTAAGATATCATTTTCTCATGTGAATAATTTATTCTTGATCATATTGTTGTTAACAAAAGTTACAATTTAAAATTGCATAATCATGTAAATTGTATAATCATGTATGAGATTTTTCTATAAGGGCAGTAACACACACAAAAAAATGCAATAAACTGTTATCCCTATACTTGGCACAGATTAATGGAATTGCTTTGAGGTGAAATAATTTGTTTTCACAATTGCTCATTTTCAGTGTTCATTCCTTTGCCATGACCAAGAACGTTCACCCAGGTGGTTTCTTTAATCTTGCACAAACCGAGAGTATAAAGGTGTTTTACAGTATTAGGCTTTTTCAATGTTCACAGTACACAATGTTTAAAATATGTAGAAAGTTTTTATAGCTTGTTTATATAGCTTTTATAGTATGTTGCCATAATTGTTAACTTCCGGCTTAATCCTAGGCAGAGTGAATCCCAATCAACGATGGGGAAAAATTATTAGGTTGAATCTCAATACTGACAGGTGGCCTTTAAGGACATCCCTTAAACCTTAAGTACTGAGCTGTTTTATTTAATTTATTTTTTTTTTGTATTTTGTGTCAATTCAGATCAAAGAGTTTGTAAAATGAATCAAATGGAATGTGATTGTCATAGCCAATTAACTGGAAGCTTTCCATTGATAAATCAACATCAAAGGAGATCTGTGCTACAAATGCCACGGATCATTAATCAGTGGCAAATTTGACAGACTCTTGGCAGACTGGAGAAATAGCTGTCATCAGATGAAAGATCAATCCCAGTAAGGATATACATCCTGCTTTTAATAAATAAATATTAAAACGTCAATTTGAAGGACCTAGGACACTTTTAGAGGATGTTACATCATATATTAATTTTATCCTTCAGTTCTGTTCTCACTGTTTACAGAACTTTTGTTGTAGAGCTATTGTAGGTTTACTTAACCAAAATGTAGCTTTAAATTGCAATAATGTAGAACAATAATTAATCCATGTTGAGCCTAACATCATGATTATTGTGCACTTCCCCAACAGCATCCTCTTATCGTGTGATTGTGCACACATGCATTTTGTGGTCTAATCCCTTCCTGGATATTGGACTGTGAAGAGAACAATCTTGATTAAAAAACTTCATGTAGAAACATATTAGGCAGTGGAAGAATGAGAGCCCAGAGGCATGGTGCTGGAATTCTCCGTTTGTTTTGTGGAGGAAGACAGAAAGACTGAGAAAGGAGAGAAAAGAGAGGGAGGTAATGGAAAGTTCAGTAGCAGGTGAGACTCACCTGAGAGAGAGAGGTAGAAAGAGAGTAAAAGAGAGAGAGTGACCTGTAGGTCTGCATGACTGCAGGCCATTTTGGAAAAAAAGGGGGGGGGGGGCGTCCACTGACAGACACTTGTGTATCCCCATCACTAAGAAAAAGATAAAGGCTACATTGTTTCATTGCTGGTACTGATCTTAATCTGATCTAGCTAAAGATCAGTGTCTGAGCTGCTTGGAGTATTAGTACCTTGATGTTGGTTGTACAGTGTGGTGGACAAGGAAAGTCCCTAGGAAGAGCACAAAATGTTGGAAAAGTTTTTTCTTTGTTGTTTAGAAAGTTCTGATGTCACTATTGGAGACGTAGATACTAAACATTTTTTTTTATTATTTGGGGATTTTTTTTGGGAAGTATATCCATCTTCCTGGTCTGTAACAGGAACAGTACAATTCTGAGGACAAACGATAATTCATCCATTTGTACACAACATAAATTTACTTTTTGAAGCCATCTTCGACTCCAAATATTTGCTTTATAAATGATAACCATCCAACGTGGGTGCAGGTCACAGTTAAAATGAATCATGTTAAGCAATGCAACCCCAACTGCAGGATCAAAGCTTATTCATCTCCCAGGTGACAGCAATCTCTCTTCAAAGCAAACAGACCTGCCCTGTCATTAGCAGCACATTATGATCTATAATTAAAGCAAAATTAAACCAATTAATATCTCTCAGTAGAGATGGATAGCTGATAGGATAATGACATATGAACATAAGATCAATCATAAGGAGTCGGGTAACAAAGACATGATAATTTGGGAAGACAGCATGCATATACACAGACTGTCGATGTGGACAGCAAGCAACTTGGACCAGGTGTTGAACTTCCTGAACATAGATATTAACCAGACCTGTCGAATGCTACCATTGCCCACTATTATTATGTTTAAGTGGTCCTGCCTCAGTATTCATTCATTTAGCCATGCAGAAATTAAAGTAATGTGGCTCATTCTACTAAAACTACCAGAACATTTCAGGACCAGATTTTTTTGTAATCAAAGACTGAAAAATAAAATATCAATTAATAATTTGAATTCATAAAGTACATTGTTTTCAGCTACAACCAGATTATTTTCAATTAACTTTTATTTGTATAGCAATTTTAACAATATACATTGACAAAAAGCAGCTGCACAGAAACTCGGATAAAGATTTATATGTAGATTATTAATGAGAAAACCCGAGGTTAGGGTAACAAAACAAAACTCTCTGAAATAACATAGGGAAGATACCTTAAGAGGAAAGGAATGAACCCGCTCACTCTCTCAGTGAAATCAGAAAGCCTCCAGACAAAGTCTAATTTAGCTAGAATAGCCTTCAGTGAAGAAATTGCAGTAGAAAGTTGTGTAACCAAAGCCGAGAACTGATCTGCCGTTCAAGTGTGTATCATTTCTGATTTTGTAGTGTAATCTTATTGATTACTGCCTTTCTCTTTTGCTCTTAACTAGTACTATAACTAGAGACTCTTACATTGCAGGCGTTACATGAATACTACTGTAGTTTCACCAACATTCATATATTGGTCACAGATAGACTCACAACTCCGGCAGCTGTCTAAACGCAGCCTCCGGGATCATTCTGACTACTTGCTAATTTTCCTGTTTGTCAGAACTGATTGTGCTTCTGAAGACATAATTAACTACGAGCACAGGATAGGTTCAACTTCCACCACAGTTGCTTTGAAGTTCTGGCTCATTTCAAATAGGATTTCTTGTGTATGTGGTCAATGGTTTTATGTTTCTTCAAATTTCCAAAAATTTCCCCGAATTCCATTCTCACTTTGATCAAAAACAAAAAGTTGTCAAAATACTAACTGAAAAGTGTAACTGGCTTCAGGCAGTCCATGTTAAGGAGATAATTGGGGTTTTCCAAACTTGCCAAACTCCACAACAGGAGTGAACTGCAATGTGAGCAGCTTATTCTTACAGGTACAGAATCCACATCACATTAGAGAAAAAGTGCATTAATTGTTGATGCAGTGCTTAGCATGGAATAGTGGAATATCAAGAGGCACAGCTATTAATGAACAGCTGAAAAGGTGCAGTGGAAAATACAGGGCTAAATATTTTTCTTCAAGGTGTGTTAAGCTAACATCACAACACCTCTCCTCCTGTTTCCCCCTGTCAGAGGGTTTTTTTTTTCTACAGCTTATCTACAGATTGACCAGTTCATTCCATTACTTCATGTGTATTTTTAATAATGAGTGTGTTCAATATGCTATAATCCATGGTTTCTACAGTATATGTTTCTAACTCTAAAGATTTTAACCCTTTTGGCTTGCTAAAGTGGTTTTTAGAATTAAGTGATAATAATAATAAATGGCAAAATAATGTATAGTCTAATGTACAGATTTATACTTCAAACTGCACATACTGTAGAACAAGGTTACAGAGAGAATTTCTTTATGGTCATGCTGTCTAGTATCACATGGGTTGCCTTTTGAGTCTGCTTCCTCTCAAGGCTTCTTCCCTGTTTCATTTCAGGGAGTTTTTTTTCTTCCAGCTTGATCATTAGGGACAAAGTGCTAAATTGAAAAAAGTATTAATTTTTTTATTATATACAGTACAGAATGTTTATTTCTGTAAATATGTTCACCTCCTGCCTTTGGGTCTGTGTGTGAGGAGTTTGCATGTTTTTCCCATGCTTGGTGGGTTTCCTCCAGCTGCTATGGTTGCCTCCTGTAGTCCAAAGACATGCAGATTAGGGTAACTGGTATTTCAAAAATGCCCAGACTGTGTGCATGCAGTGGACTGGCACCCCATCCAGGGTGTATCCTGGCTTGTGCCCCAAGTCCCTGGGGATAGGCCTCCCATGACCCTGTTCAGGATATAAACAGTATAGAAAATATGTGACTGGATGAGTGAATCTCCAGGGTTGGAATAGAAGTTACATATGTACAGTATATGGTGAAACTTTGTTTCTGTAGGAATGCACGTGACCCTGGCACTAAGTACAGCAGAAGAATCGGATTTCCCGTTGAAATGCAGATCCTTTTTTAATGGCAATCAATGAATAATTCAACTTCATTAAATTTTATTTATATAGCATTGTCATTGTCACAAAGCAGCTTTACAGATTTAAAAAAAATTAGGGAAACGAGTGTGTAATTTTAATACAATAATCGGAGTTTAGTCAATGTGTATTTTTCACCGCACTCAGTGTCAAGTATTTATAAGTAATATACATTTACAATTATGTTAATTCTCTTTCCTACCCATCAATAAATGCATCTGGTTTGTTGTTCTTGTTTTTACCGTTTTACCATATATTAGTTTTTGGATTCAATTCCTACACAAACAAACCACATTGTTTGCCGTTAGATCCAACTATCTGATAAGTACTGAACTGCTAACTCTAGGTGTATATTTATCCATTGACACCCAGAGTGTACATGACACTGGTACCATGAACAACCCCTGACAACAGCGCAGTTATCAGGGTTTCCTAATGAGCTCTGCTACATGGAGCAGTGCTTCTCAGGTGTCCCGTCTTCAGGCTTTTACCTGGGCTGTTGATAGACAAACCATACCATCTGGGAAGTTCAAGTTAGCACCATTAGTCTTTCAGCATCAGGGACAGGGATTCTGAGATGCCACTCCTTCACTGATCTGTGTTGACTGTGCTGCTTAATTAAGATCTCCATTTCTCTTAGCAAATATTCTCTTGTCTCCTACTTCCTCTTGTTTTTTTCAGCGAGTTAGTCATAAAGGAGACTTATGTTGCTTAAAGCAGAAAAATAGGAGAAGCATTTGCCCACCATTAGCACTAGAGATAATGAACAAACATTAAGTGATTACACAACATTTTATGAATACCGCCAAAATTAATTGAAATATATTTATAGTTAAAATATATTATATTTTGTATTCCCAATTATAGAAATAAAATGTCCTAAATACTTTCTTCTTTTTATTTTTACATAATACTTGATTTTAAAGACTTTGCACTCACACATGATATTGAAATTGATCTTTGATTGTCTCTTTAAATCATTAAAGAGACAATCTTGAGACAATTTGTATTTAGGTCAGAAGTCATACGTCACTGTCAAACAGAAGGCACTAAAGCAATTTCCCTCTGGGATTAATAAATTTCTTTGAATCATTTTTTAGAACAAAAAATGTATGTAGTAGATCAACCAATAAAAATACAAACAATAAAGAATTCAGCAACTTACACTGTAAAAATATTAACAGTTATAATTGCAAATGCACTATAGCTTATTGTAATTATTTAATAGTAATTATTTGAAATCAATCACATTTCCAAAAATGTAGATTTAATAAACTGACAGGGTGGGTACAAGTGAGGAATCACTCATTATCGTGGATACTTGCAAAGCAAACAATACTTACACACAAAGCATGACTGTGAACTGTAAACAAGGGCTGTGAACATCGACTACTTGTGATCTTACTAAACAAAACAGATACTAGACAAACAAATACTTCTACAAACATAAGCCTCTGGTTTTTGGCCTCTGGTTTGAAGATTACTGGTATACCACTGTGGGTTCTGGGCAGCCTCACTCTGACTGACACACTAGGAACAGGAGAGAGCTCCCAAAAAGTCCTGGCAGTATAAGAGTTTGGAAGCACCACTTCCCCATTTAGATCTCCTGGATCATTTCCACTGCATTCATTGGTCAGTCTAGCTTTCTTTTCCAGTATTCAGAGATGAGGTGGGTACGAGTGGGGAATCTTTAATCGTCATGGAAACGCTCACAGTTCTGACAGTAGTAGCACACAAAGCATGAACATGAACTGTGAACATGTGCTTTAAACAAGGATTGTATACGACATGACAAACACAAACTAAAGAGCTGGACCTTAGGTAGTGAGATTCAAGTGTACTCATGACAGCAGTGACATGTTACAAGTGGTGGCTAATTGGAGCTGTAGTTCAGTGCTTCCAGGATAATTCCCTGGCATAGCCTCCTTTAATGCATGGCTATCAACATGCCAACCAAAGTCCAGAGGGAATCCTGGACAGTCATTAGCAATGAGAGCACTGGTCACAATGAAGGACTGTTTCTTTTCTCATATAATTCAATTAAAACTAAATCTATATTAAATATCACAAATGCTATAGGCATGCATACCAAGAAGCCAAGGTCACAGTCAGTCACAGGAACATGGGCGTATTCATGGGCGTGTGTGAGCTCATGTACAGTATGAGAAGTTGGAGGAGAAGTTGGAGGATGGAAATTGGCAGGTGAACAATTTGGCAGAAAAATGCTGTGAAAAAAATAAACTAATGAAATAATAAAGTATATTTTCCCCTTGTCATTTTCCAGATTGCCTGTTGTCTTGTGGTCCTCTCCCAGAACAACCTAATTTGTTGATCATGGCGGTTCCACTGTAGGGCCACAGTTTTGTTTGCATATCAATGTCATTCTGCAACAGAAAAAAAAGATCTGCTGGTTTATTTGCTCTCAGGTTCATGGGAATCTGGTAATCTAGGTTTTCATTTCTGAATACTTGATGATGATGATAATGATGATGATGATGATGATAAGTATTAAAGGCTCTAAAAGGCTGCAACATTACATTGTCTGTGTGGCTGAATAGTTCAATAAAATTGTGATAGAATTAAAACTGACAAAGAATATGTTTGAATGTTTTCTTCAACACCATAGAAATATATCATATTAGCAATGACTCATGTGAATCAGAATAGTCATATTAGCCAAGGATTCCTACAATCTGTTGAAACAGCTCTCAATATACCTGCTCAGAAATTGGCTGTAGGTGAAGGTGTAGGCTTTTCCTTGAAAACTTCACTGAGATTTGGGGCCTGAACAGGTAATCCACTGACATTTTTCTTAGCTGTCAGGATATTTTTCTGCCAGTTAGATGTCAAAAGTAAATGAACGATTATATAAACAATCCTCTGTATCAACATAGATAATATCTGTATTAGTTTACCTGGATGCAATGCAGGCATTTGAGGTGAATTTGCATTAAAATAATCTTCTCTGATGTTTTCATGGGTTTTTGTACACTGCTGTTAATTTAAAAGAAAAAGAAAGCACCCTTCAATCAACAATCAAACACCAGTTTTAATCACTGCTTTTAGAAAAACCGAATGAATGTTTTCTTGGCATTTCTGCTTATCCCTGCTAATCCCTATCTCTCAGTTTCTAAGCTTAATTGTAATAATGTTGGTTATTTGAGCACTCAAACCATGCAAATATCTCCTCTGGGTAGATGCCAAGCTAATTATATTGAAAGTTGAGTTTCAGCTCTTGTTTATTGTGGAAAGAGGATTAATGACCTGTCCAGGATGAGATTCTGTTTTATATCTCTTGTAATAGAACACCATTCTTTCTTTTTAGTGTTATTTTTTATATATAAATATGCCTTATATTTATAGGAGATCATTCTCCATGATTGCTGAATACAGTATAATGTATAGGTTTGAATGCTGGTTGTGTGTCTGTTAAGTTTCAGAGAAGGCAGGTGGCATTAGAGTGGCACAGGCATGTGGTTGCCTTAAACAGATATCTAGTAGACACCATTAGTGTATTAATAGTAGTATTAGGGACCTTCAAAGTCCCTTTCTATATAAAAACCAATGTACCACATGCATTTTGATAAACAGTTTTAATATCTGTAGCATATTTCAAATCAAATCGTCATCATCATCATCATCATCGTCGTCTATACCCCATTATCTTGTATACAGGATCGAGGGGGGGTGAAGCCTATCCCAAGAAACTTAGGGCATGAGGCAGGTTACACTCTGGACCGGGTGCCAATCCATCGCAGAGCACACAACCACACACATATTCACACACAACAAGCAATTTTGAAAAGCCTAATCTGCCAGGTCTTTGGACTGTGGGAGAAAACCAGAGCAACCGAAGGAAACCCACCAAGCACAGGGAGCACATACGACATACCACATACTAAGGTGGGAATCAAACCCAGAACCAGGGGGATGCAAGGTGACAGTGGTAACCACTAAACCACCGTGCTGCCTTTCAAATCAAATCCTTTGAGAAAAATACAATCACTTGCTTATTCCTGAAACATGTGGAGCCAGAGGACTGTGAAGATTTGATGTTAGTACATGTTATAATACCTTCTACTGTCTGTAAGGTGGTGGTAAACACAGCTGATTCCAACAATCTGATAGTCCCTCAATTACTAAGAATTTCCCCAAACTGACAGAGTCAAGAAAAAATCTGTTGGTAATCCTTAATTGCATGTTATTACTTCTTTATTTTAACCCCAAAGAAATTTAGAAATGCTGTCAAATTTATTCCCAAATCCTGTGGATCAACTTTACACAAACTTGAACTGCTGAGTTCGGAAATGGTGCATGCTAAATGATTATTAGGAAGGAGAATGCCATCAAAAGATAAACGTATCTGTTATAACCTGCAATATAGGTTTAGGATCTCCAATAATAAGCCTGCAAATAGAACACCTTAAAATATCTTTCAATACAGTGTGAATGAAACATTTTATTTTGATAATTCGAGTTATGTCGAGCATGGACATGCCCGTATACTCAGGATCAAAATAGATCTGTAACAGATTTTACTTTATGAATTTCTATATGACCTTGAAAATCAAAGTAAAGAACGATTCATTTTAAGCATTCTAAACATCCTTAGTAGAGTTGTGCAGGATGGTTATCATCAGAGCCTGCAGATGGCACTCTTGGCCCTGAGCCTCATGTCAAAGTGACATTGGGACAGAAGAATTGTAGAACACCCCAACGCAGCAATTATCAACTATATGGAAATTTCTCATTTGTTTCTCGTCTACTGTTTACAACTGTTTGCATGAATTTGTTGTCATGAAATCAGCTTTTACTGTAATCTCTGAAATTATGTAGGAGGATGAGCAGTAAGCTGTACTTACCAAAAGTACCAGCAGTGGAATGAGTAGTACTAGAGTAGTTAACGAGAGTATGTAGCCCTTTCTCTAGCATTTTCGAGGCAAATATTCAAGTAACTAAAATTGATACTATTTTATTTGGAGTACGATAGGTAGTTCTATCTTTTTCGTCAAATTCAAGAACTGGTGATGATGATGTTCCCAAAAAACTGTTCCCAAACTGTGCCATAGTGGTATGTAGCTAAGGGGAATTAAAAAATAATAATAATATTCTTAGCATCATGCTTTGACTTCTCTTATATTTAAACCACAACCTATTCTCTGCAAAAAACCTAATTAGTCCTGTTGTCAGGTAGGTGTATGATAAAGATAAAAATACATAGTCTTTACAGTATGTTCCTGAACACCATACTTCTCATGACTTTAAGCATACACATTGCTTCTAAACTTATACATATTACATACATTATTACATAGCTTTTTCTAATTATATACTAAATGCATTTGGTCACGCAGGTACAATGATGACAACATATTTAGTTCACAGTTCTATTTTATTAACCTTTTCTTTTACATACATGAGAGAGTCACTAACATACATAAATAAGGTTTTGTTTTTTTTGGAACAAAAGATTCTAAATTTGCCTATTAATTTGGTTTGCCCATTAAAATTGTTTGAAATTTAAATATTTAAGAAATGCATGCCTGGCTAAATAGATAAATTACAAGACAAGTTAGCGTAATTTGGATTAGTTTGATCTCCGTAAAGCTAGATTTCCCAATCACACAGTAGGTTTTCTCACGCAAAAATGGTGTACCCATGTCTGAGGTGTGAAAACACTAAAACACTTCCTCAAGCATCCATAGGCTGTTGAAATTTTCATGTGAGCTACTGGTGTATACTTTCAATCTCCTGGAAGAGAAGTCTTCAACAGAATTCGGTTGTTTCTGGCCCTGGTTTTGTTACATTAGGATATCACTAATCAATTCAGTGGGGAAAATGTGGGGGGGACTGTTTTGTATGGGGTCCCATGAAATTGCCCTTGTCAAGGTTCAGGACATGGTCAGTAAGAGTGGCTTGCATCTAATCTCTTTTGAGATCCATTTTCTTTGTCTGTTTACCCCTCCACCCATTTCTGCCTCTGCTTTCTTTTTTTCCTCTTCCTATTATCTATCCTCTGCCTATTTTCCCTCTCTTTTACCTCTTCCAATTATCTTCTCTCCTCCTTGTCCTTTCTCCTCTAATCCTTGTCCTTTTGCTTTTCCTCACTCTTTCCTCTCTTTCAAAGACCCTACTTCCTATTGTTCTGTTTCCGCAGGCTCTTCTGTGCCGTTTATTCAGGCTCCAAGGCATTTCTACATTTTGAACTTTCTGGGTCATGTTCTTCACTAACTGAGCTGATTAAAACTGGAGGTAAATTTTAATTAGTTGAGTGTAAGTACAAGTGCAAGTATATACTTTGTTGACCTACAGTAGCAAGTTTTATAAACACACACACACACACACACACACACACACACACATATATATATGCCTTACTAGTTTCCAAACCCAAAAACTGCTTTGCAAGTAAAACAGAGTGGAGTGAAATTCCACTATGCAGTTAACCTAATGAGATACACTAGGCTGAAACTGCTTATATACATATCAGTGGTGAAGCAGAAGATGCAGAAATGCAGCTGTCCAACAGGCTGTTGATGTGATTTTGGTTATACTTTGGAGGGTAACTTTGTAGCATAAGCTATTACATACCTGATAATGCTTATTATTATCAAACACTGTATATTTGTTGGGAAGGAAACTGCCGCCTTTTCATTTGAGGGTCCACATTTGGTGGACTTCTGAGGCTATTGAATGATCTCCAGAACCCTCAAATGAAAAGGCGGCAGTTTCCTTCCCAACAAATATATTAAATAGTAACAAGAATTATTAGGTGTGTAATAGCTTATGCAGTAAGCACAACCTCATGGAATAAAATATTACTTTTCAGTTATATCAGTTACTGGA
>JAQMYL010000016.1:12536604-12547377 GCA_030014365.1 Clarias pachynema | reverse complement strand
CCTTTTCATTTGAGGGTTCTGGAGATCATTCAATAGCCTATATATACACACTGCCCAGGGACACACACTGTGTACTCTGTGTTTAAAGTGTACATGGTCCCAAAGAGCAGTACCCCACTTCAACACTTGTCTGTTTAACAGAGGTCATGTAATCCGCATCCAGGGTCATGTAAATGCTCTCTCTCACACAAACTGATGTATTTTGTCAGCAGACAAAATAAAATATTAATTAATTCACTAATTTATTTATTTATTTAATTGAATTTAATAAGCAACATTATGTGACAGGAAGTGCTATTGTGCTCGTAGCATGGCTGAGAGGTGTAAGAATGTAGCCCGAGCCGTGCTAATGAACAGCACAACAGCACGACTTCAAGCGTAATATTCCTTTTAGAAAAGTTTTGAATATACCATTTATTATCAACAGAATATGATTTGCTTGTTTATTAAACCAGGTATTTTGGTCCACCAGCACATATCCTTCAGCGACTGACGAAACAAACTAACCGGGATTGGCAGAGCTGGCAACCGACAGTTAGTGTAGTTTAATTTTATTTTTAAAAACTTTTTTTACTGGTACAATAGAGCAAAAAGTTGAGGAGAATAAACCATGGAGGTAGTGGACAGTCCTGTAAGTCTCGTCATTTTATCTTTATATAACCACTTAAAATATCTACTCATGTCGTGGTCCAGGGCTGAATCCCAAACAGTGCTAAACGGAAAGCTATTGCACTAGGGTGTACAATCTCTCTCAACATACCAAGTAGTGCACTTAATTAGGGGTTACAGAGGGATTTGGGTTTCATCCTTGTGTTAGAAGCTAGTTTGCTCAGTTTGCGCATAAATAAACAATAAATAAACAACACGGAGGCAATTTGGAACAACTGTGAGTCGTTTTGAATGTGCATTTTGGCATGTAACTGAGGTCCTCAGTGGTGTGGTCCATACCAACCTATTCCGGCCATGCTGCGACCGTGTAATTAACGATTACAGGACCCCAGGGATGTGGAGTGATACGTACAGTTAAACATCCCAGTAGTATTGCCTCTCATCTTATCAGATTGCTTCGATAAAACTAACTGTTGTAAAAATTTAAATGAAGAACAGGTGAACTGAAATGCCAAAAAGAAGCCTAAACAGGGCACAGGTGACATAATTTATGTAGCTGAGAAAAACAATTTCTACTTGCTATTTATGAAAAAAAAAAATGAAAAAAAAGATTAGAATTAGATTCTATTCAGTGTAATTTTATTTGTATAGTGCTTGTAGCAATGAACATTGTCGTACTGTAAAACACCCTTAGAGGTGAATTTCACCTCTAAAATTCAGAATATACATTTTAAATTTATAACTGGCTCCCTAATGATCAAACAACTGACAAAGAAAATGTTGTTTTTATTTCATTTGTATAGCAAGGAAATAGAGATTGTTGTAAAGCAGTTTTACTAAAAGTAAAAAATTAAATTAAATAAAAACCTGACAAGAAACATTGGATATTTTGATTAAAAATCATTTCCCTTTTAATAAATGTATACTATACATTTATAGTCAAAATGTGCAGCTGTGTAAACAGGATTTCATGAACTTGTGAGTATGAGCATAAGAGTCATGTCTGAATTATATTCATTATATTCACTTCCTGCGATTACCTAAATTCTATATTCAGACTGCAATTAATCCACACTATGGTTCACTTGGAACCTGACTGATATCACCTCATTCAGGCAGTCTTGGACAGGTAGATTTGGTCCACACCCGAGTGTTATTGCTATGTTCGTGCCTGTCTAAGTGAACCACATCAAATGGGAAGGGGTTCTAATTCTTTGTGATGGAGAAACACGTTGCTGAAGGGTTCTACACAAAACCTTCATGAGGTTGTTTCTGAGGGGACAATTAAACCAATAAAAAAAAAAGCCTTAAGGGCTTGAGATTTAACATTTTTTTCCTGTTACAGTAGTCACATTGTAGAAAAGGAAAGAGAAAACAAGATACATACAAATGTTTCACAGTAACCGAATAGTATATAGATGATAAAATGCTAACCATTTAACTTTACTAAAAGGCACTGATGTTGTTAAACAAAAAGCAAAGACCCATAATACAGTTCAGTTCTTCGACGTGTGTCAATTATGAGAAAATAAGCCTGCTGCAAGTTTGGGGGATACATTAGGAGAAAAAGAAAAGATCACTGCCATCAGCAATCAGCCACTGAGAACTGAAAGCTGAAAGGCACAGTTTTTGCAAACACTCAGAAAGGCCTCTATCTCCCTCACACAAGTGCACACTCATGCACAACATCCTGCTGGCAGGATTCAGTCACTTCAGCTTAATCCAGTTTTCCACCCAGCTGCAAGAGAAAGTCACCTTTTGGTTTTTTTGCACATTTGAATGGAAATAAGGCCAGAAAAGGGTGGCTGTGTAGCAGTTTAGGGCTCACTTGGGTCCGGGGTGTGAATGGGAGCTGCTGTAGTCAGGGACAAAAATGTGACAGGCAGCTTTATCACTGCTAGAAAAGCCTGAGCAGCTGAAAATTATAGCCTCCTTTCAGCTGAGATCCCCACAAACGGCCACACTGCTAACCTCTTATGCCTCAGATCTTTCTTAGTATCTGTGATTCTCATTATGGGCTCACAATACTGGTTTGGTTAAGTACAGATTAGCTCAAAATGACCACTAGTGTTCTTGTTGATTGTTTACATGTTTTGCTGGTCCCTCTAGAGATACACACCCACATACTGATAACCCATTTCACTCAACCCTTATGAATGGGGTGACATTTGGTGAAGATTTGGTCATTTACCTTTGGCTTACATGTACAGTATTAGGTCAAGTTCCATGGGTAAATTTGTCATCTGTACAAGGAGAAGTAGCTGTAAGTTAGTTACCAGAGAAAGCATTACTTGGTCTGAAAGAATGTTTGTATGTCTGCCAGAATTGCAATTGTATTAGCTGAATGATGAGGTCATTAGTTCATTTGGACTTAATTGAGCTGCAGATGTTCAATAGTTGAGTTGGGATTCAGTAAGTAAAACAAATCTTCAACACATTTCCTAGTGGATCAGGGAGCACATGTAGCAATAAAAATTCTTTCTATTGGAAAGCACATTAGACTGATTCTTGTCTGTATTTAACTCCTATAAAATATATGACCCGAATTCCTGAAAAGTTGGGATGTCTTTTTAATTTGAATAAAATAAAAACTAAAAGACTCTCAAATCACACGAGGCAGTATTTTATATACAATACAACATAGAGAACATAAATGTTTAAACTGAGAAATTTTACTCTTTCATGCACAAAATGACCTAATTTCAAATTTGAGGCCTGCTACAGGTCTCAAAAAGTTGGGACAGGGGCATGTTTAGCATGGTGAAGCATCTCCTCTTCTTTTCAAATCAGTTTGAAGAAATCTGGATATTGAGGTTATGATTTTCTCGATTTTTACTGTTGAAATTTGGTCCCATTCTTGCCTGATATAGGTTTCCAGCTGCTAAAGAGTCTGTGGTCTTCTTTGACATATTTTTTGTTTAATGATGCACCAAATGTTCTCTATAGTTTTCTAAATTAGCACCTGGACTCTTCTACTGCGAAGCCATGCTGTTGTAATAGCTGCAGTATATGCTTTTGCATTGTCCTGCTGAAATACACAAGGCCTTCGGCACTTTGGCACCGCCATACCATCAGAGATGCTGGTTTTTGAACTGAATGCTGGAAGGTCTCCCTCCAATTTAGCTCGGCGGACACGGCGTTCATGATTTCCAACAAGAATGTCACATTTGGACTCATCTGACCATAAAACACTTTTCCACTTTGAAACAGTCTATTTTAAATAAACCTTGGCCCAGAGGACACCCTGGACCATGGACATCCTTAAAACTCCTGGACCATGTTCACATATGGCATCCTTTTTGCATGATAGAGCTTAAGTTGGCATCTGCAGATGGCATGGGGGATTGTGTTTACCAACAGTGGTTTCTGGAAATATTCCCGGGCCCATTTAGTAATGTCAAAGATATAATCATGCCGATGAGTGATGCAGTGTCGTCTGAGGGCCCGAAGACCACGGGCATCCAATAAAGATCTTCGGCCTTGTCCCTTACACAGAGATTTCTCTAGTTTCTCCGAATCTTTTGACGATGTTATGCACTGTAGATGATGAGATTGGCAAAGGCTTTGCAATCTGACGTTGAGGAACGTTGTTTTTAAAGTATACCATTTTTTAACGCGCTTACCTTGCCTCTCTAAGACACTCTGCCTCTCTAAAACATCTTTTATAGCCAATCATGTTGGATACTGATGCTAGATTGGATTAAGCCCTTTGTTGCCTTTCCCAACTTTTTTGAGACCTGTAGCAGGAATACAGTATATGACATGAGCTAATTTAGTGGGCAAATTTATAAAATTTCTCTGTTTAAACATTTGTTATGTTCTTTATGTTCTATTGTGAATAGAATATTGGCTCATGTGATTTGAAAGTCTTTTATTTTATGCAAATTTTCAAAACTTTTTTTTCAGGAATTGGAAATATATATTTTTTTATGTTTTAAAAATAGCTTAATAATAATTATTCTTATTCTTATTATTACACAGTATATTATTTGAATATTTTAGAGTAGGTCTATAATTGAACACTGTAATGTTCTATTAACTGTATCTTATACAATAGGCTCACTATCATTTCTATAATATAATTTCTATAATCTCCAAATATGCCTAGGTGGCACTGTGGCTTAGTTTTATAGCACTGTCACTTTGCACCTCCAGGTTCGGGGTTTGATTCCCGCCTCGGGTCTGTGTGCATGGAGTTTGCATGTTCTCCCTGTGCTTATTCAGATTAGGCCTAATGTTTGACTGAGCATGAGTGTGTATGTGTGTGTGTGTGCCCTGTAATGGATTGCCACACCGTCCAGGCACCTGCCTTGTGTGAGAATATGGCTTGATATGTTTTCTTTTATTAAATTTTTAAAAAGTCACTTAAATTTGAGAGTGTTAATCTTCAGTAGGTAGACAATAAGAAACGTAGTGTAGAAATTCAAAAATATTAATTCCACAAACCATTGTACACTTACATTAATTTGTTGAACCATAAGTGATCTCAAATCAACATCCTAAATAGACATGCATAATACCAATTATGACAATAACACCACATTGGTGAAATATCATTTTGTAATACCATCTCCAAAGTACCAAAACACTCTTAAGCACCACTTGCTTTAATGAATTACTTTAATAAGGCTGTTGCTCAACAAGACACTACCAAGAAATGCTGTGTAGTCCAGGATCTAGATAATAGTACTTCTCTTGTTTCTCTCTCTCTCTCTGCCACTCTATGTCTTTGTCTGTCCCTTTCTCTCTCTATCCTCTCACATCAATGAAAGTCCGCCTGCTTTGTAGTCTGTGACCCAGTAACCGGAGATGTTCCTGTGAGAACATCCGGAGATGTAACTGTGGTTTATGATGAATTGTGATTGCACAAGTATTACCTGACTGTGCCCTGCCACATTTCATTTCAAATAGCGCCCTTTTCTAAATAATAGGCAATGTTTCCTGTTCAGGAGAAACTATCGCACTATACTATTTCACTTTTAATATAAGGCAGTAGTGATTAATGTGATTGATGAATAAGAGAATAGCCTGTAGGAACTCAGCAGTAATGTACTTGTGATGGAACTACAATAGAAGGCCAGTAAACTGGAATTCTGTGTTTCAATTGTCACAATTTCAGTTACACATACTGCCAGAACAGCATTAGCTCTGTAATTATTACCCCCCTCCCCCACCCCTCGCCCCCCTCGCTCTCCCAGTCTGAGATCAGTATGGACAGCCCAGCTGTGTTTTTTCTGGAAAGGAGATGACCTGGACCCTCAATCCTCTGACCAGGCACTGAACTATTGGAGACGCAGACAGCGAGGTGACACAAAGCAACTCTTAACAACTCTTATCCTATCACACTGAATAAAAACAAAAGGGCAGAGTCATCAAATGCAACTACATCCAAAACCAAAAAAATGCCAAGCGTATATTCTTGATGGTACAGATAGACTTTGATAGAAGAGGATGTCTAGTCGCCTACCCGAACATAAGAAAACCAATCAAGGTGTTAAATAAACACTGTGCTGTGTAAAATTATTAGCTTGGAAGCAAAACTATGGTTATTCCTGCAAATGTTCAATGCAGATCTCTCACTCCAAACATCAACTTTCTCTTCTTGAAGAAGCCTCAAGCTGTCTAAACAATGGTAGTAGGACACAACAACAAGCAATGTGCAGCTAGCCTGGGAAAGGAAAATGCATAGCTTAGAATAGATAAGGAGGGAAATTACTTTATTTTGCTTTGGTAAAGAAAATTGAACTTGTTTTACACATGTATGCATCAATTGACCTCATATTAGATAGATAGATAGATAGATAGATAGATAGATAGATAGACAGACAGACAGACAGACAGACAGACAGCATATATACTGTATGTGTGTGTGCGACTCCTGCCTGTGTGCATGGATTTTGCATGTTCTCCCAATGCTTGGTGGGCCCCACACTTTTAAGGAAATGCAGATTAGACCTATTGTTGTGCCCAAATTGCCCATAGTGTGTGAATGAGCATGAGTGTGTGTGTGTGTGCGTGTGCCAAGTAATGGATTGACACCCCATCCAGGTAAACATGCAATGCCTTGTGCCCTCAAGCCTGTGTGCATAGAGTTTCTTTCTCCCCATACTTTGTGGATTTCCTTCCATAGTCCAAAGACATGCAGATTAGGCTAATTGACGTTCCCAAATTTCCCGTAGTATGTGAATGTGCGTATGAACCAGAGATCCTACCACAGTCGCAAAATGGGAATAAATACAGTGATAATCACCATTGGACTTCTGTGATGGGACATGGGACAGTATAATATGGTAAAGAAACACCAAAAAACTAAAATACGGTCTTGGGCTGGAACTCTTATTATTACATGGTATCACTGTAATAACATAAATATTTCATGCCATTCTGCCCCTATCTGCAATACAACCTCAGTGGCACTTTACTTGGCTAAACAAATACCAGTCCCGTCAACACTGGCATCAGAAAATGTACCTTTACTACAGATTATCTGTCATCTACACAATGCACTTTGTTATTCTCACTCCTTGAGATGGAGAAAGTCCAGTCATGCCCTGCTGCAACCTGAGCATAGTGGCAGAAGGTAATTGTGTTAGAGCTCTTCAAAAATGGGTTTGATCTTTAGCGCTTTCTTTCTTGCTGTGCCAGAGTTGTCTGAGCATCTGACACACACACGGACACGCACACACACACACACACACACACACACACACACACACACACACACACGGCGAAAGGTCACTGACTGCCAAGTCCATCACTCAAGCCATCTACAGTTGTATTGTTCACGTTATCTTGAAAGAGCCTCTCATTTGCCTGACATTCACCTTGTAATTTTGTTTTAGATATGTCATTAGATCTTACATATATGCCCTGTATGTGTTTATGCATTGTGTAAAGTAGTAAGTTGCTCACCACAGCAAGAGTTTCTTGGCACCAAGGCAAACAGAGGTCTGATTCCCTGAAGAATCCATGTCTTGTCACTTGTTCAAACCTGTTTTTGAAAGGAGCTTGGCAGATTCCCAAAGTTTACTGAAACAGTCCTCAGCTGGTGTTGCCAGTTTATGAGACTAAGCCACGTAAGCAGAGTCCTTTTTGCTTCAAGAGCTTCCAGCAGGCTGTGTCATAGATGTGACCTTACACTGAACTATAACTGGATATTGTTCTTTGAAACAATCAATACTTGAGTCTGCTGTCATGCACTGCAACATGATAGGAATATGTAACATTTACAACTTACAAGTTGCTTCTATGTTCTTCTCACAAAATGAAACAATTGTTTAGCACCTTAGTGGAAACCTTTACATATTAGACAATAGGTTATCGTTCTTGAAAAGAAGTTGAGCATTCATCACTGTATGGCTTATGTCAGCCAGACCTACTAGGGAAGGCATATCACTAACTCAGAGTAGAGAAAACGAGACATTTCCTGTGTGTTCTTGAATCTCATGGGTGTGAACAGGGCCAACCCAAGTCCTCTGAAGCCCTCTGGCTCTGTGAAAGTATTGACTGGGCCAAGAACTACCTGTCATGGGCCGCTCAGGCTGGCCTAGTGCCTGTAACTGTGAAATAACTTGGCCTTAAACAAGGGTGAACTCTGGCTTTAGCTAATGTTCTAATTACAACTGGAGTATTTTAGGCCAGCTAGGCAACTTAAGGTACATGTGGATCATCAACTCTTTGTGGGTATTTCTTTGTGTATTTAAGCAAGAAATATTACCCGTAAGTAGTTCAAATTCTGTCATTAATAGTAATAATGAAAATAAGAATAAGAATAATGGTCACACACCTGTTGAGTCTGTGCAGAGTTTTCTGTGTTCTGGCAGTCTATGTGGGTTTTCTCTGGACAAGCCGGGTTTTTCCCACATCCAAAAAACATGTAAGGAAATGGATTGGCTATGCTAAATTGTCTCTATGCATGTGAATGTGTGTACATAGTGTTGTGCAATAGATTGGAGGCCCATCCATGTGGTATTTATTATACTCTATATATGATGTAGAATAATGTAATTGTCAATATAATGTATATTAAAAGTGCTGAAATCATATTTAATGATTTAAAATGTACTTTTTAAATTTATTTTTCTACTATCACACAAATTCTTAGTCAAAGTGTTTATTCCTATGGTCGTTGTATTATAGGAGGACCAAGAGCAATAACATCAATTAAAAACCTGTTATAAAGCTAATTTCAACTGAATTTGCTGCTAGGTGTCTTTTAAAGTCAGCTCAATTGTTTTAATAGAAATGATGCAGAGTTAATCTGTCATCAATTGGTTCAGGACTCAACTTTCCCTTCCTCATGTCTGTCACAACATCCTAACTGTTTTTATTTCTTCTTTCAAGAAGACTGTCAGAGATGATCCACTACATTCCTTTTCCTGACTGTGTTTGGCTAGAGGTGATGAAAAAGATAAATTAATGATTCTATGTTCGTGTAGACATATTCTGCCAATGACAAAGTACGGTAATCTCAAACCACTTTTTTTTTATACTTGCTTGCACTTTGTTTATTGTCACACCCTTCCTCCTTCAAACATGCCTGCTGTATTATTATCAGTGCAACATTACTACTAGATAGATTGCTACTAGATAGATTGAAGTTGAATTCAACTGTGTTAAAACTGAATTCACCTAAGATAAAAAAGGACTGTAATATAAACTTTGTAGCACAATATAGAATGATCAGCCATAACATTAACAAAACTACCAGGTGACTTGAATAACATTGATTATAAACTGGTGATCGTATCATGGGCACCCAAATTCCATCTATGATTGTGGGGACCAAAGACCCACCCATCTGGTTTGATCCAACAGAAAAGCCAATGCAGTACAAACTGACAAAAAAGTAATTGCTGTGAACACAAAAGTCAACACAACCCTTCTTATATATAGAGGAAATATTTTAATAGCAAACCTTAAATTGTATGGGTAAATGCATTGACATTTCACAGCAACATCCACAGTACTGATACACTTATTTCCATTCTTTTGGCTAGGGACATGGCTTCTTTACCACAGTTATCCTCCAATTATTTTGCTCTGTTCTCATTAAGTGAAAAAGCCATATTCACTGACATTTTCATCCTCGACTTGCTGGTCCTCAGGATGGTTTTGAGTGTCATTACTACATACCTTACACATCCAAAAGAGTAAAGAGAGAAAGTACACTTGCCTCTAATATTAGGCTCATAAAGAAACCCTTTATGTTTATGTCTATCTTGACTGACATATTCTTAAATTATCCTGCAATATTATTCCTTCATCGTTTACAAATTGGATGTAGGTTGCAAGCTGGTGCATGTGATGGAAACAAGCTACACAGAGTGGAATTTTAGACAGATGCCACCTATGAGGAAGTAGAACCAATGGGGATGGAGATCTGTACTTAAGAGCAGTTTGATGACATTTCCTTAAGTTACAAAATGGATCCGCTTTATTGTCAGTCATGGAGGGCAAACACAAAAGGGGTGTGTGGACCTCCAAAGTTGCATCACAAAGGCTGTGGTTGTCATTACTGTATAATAAAAATCCTGGAATGTGGGTTAAGTGATACCCTTTAAGTCATAGCTTTGTGAAAAAAAAAATTATATATATGTAGTTTTTTTACGAAGATTATTTAGCTTTAGGGTTAGCAGTAGACCAATGAGGTATTTAATAAATGTGCTCAATGTTAATTAAAAAAAATTATTTAAAAAAATTCATAAGCATTTACCAACATGTTTAACAGAATAAAAAAATTGTAATGTATTAACAAAATTAAACACGTAACAGGAGAGGACAAAAAGAACCACAGACTCCCCAAAGTTATATAAAACACAATTCAATAAATACAAAAACTAATAAGAAGAAATATAAATAAACAATTTTTTTAAAAATATCTGAGAATCTTATAATAATAATAATTATAATAATATTAGGAATAAAATATTTAAAAACATATTGGAATAAATTCATATAATCACTAGTAAATTCCAGATTACAGAACCTGTGCTAGACATTCTCAATTAAATAATCAGTTCTAGAGAGAGAGTAGACTGTGGCAAAGTTATTCATTTGGAAAACATTAAGAATATCAGATTTTTTAAATAAGGGCTTTGTGTGATCTTTATATCCAACTCAAAATAAAATTCTAAGAAATCTTTTTTAAAGTTCATTAATCCT
>JAQMYL010000016.1:12525108-12535541 GCA_030014365.1 Clarias pachynema | reverse complement strand
TACATGAAAGTTCCATGAACTGTAAAATAATTTCATTTGGTTTTGTTTCTATTGATAAAGCTATTCTTTGGGGTTATCCATCAATCAAGAAATTTCCAAAAAGTAGTTTTGAATGTTTTGTTTATTGAGGAATTCTCCAAAGTGGCCAAATATTTTTTGTTTTTTTGCTTACAAAACTCTGAAAAATAACATAGTTTCTTCCTTTGTCTTATCAATATGTTTATAATTTATATTATGCCTATAAATTGTGTAAATGTTTTATTGTAAGGGTGTTATTGTCTAGTGTGTAAACAATAAGTTATAAAGTTTATAACTTATTGTTTAGTGTGTAAACAATAAGTTGTAAAGTTAATTCCTAATGGAAAAAGATTTCACAAGACCATAAGTTAACCAAGGTTTATTTTGCTTAAACTGATATACTGTAATAAAGGGCAATAAAAAAAAGTAACATAAATAGTGTTATTGTGATATATAAATATTGATAAATATGTATTGTGATAGCCCATCAGTCCACTTTTAATTTCAATAAAAAAATATTTATATAACCATTTTAACAACAGCCACTGGAACATTACAATTTTGCAGGAATCCATATATGCATTTAGATTTAGCCCTGATGAAAAACCTTGGGAAACTGGTAGAGGTGATAGCAAATTTCCAATCCTTGGAGGAAGAAACCTTGAAAGAGATCAAAAGAGATTTTTTCTCTTAAGGGTTACTTCGTTAACACTCTTCCACAAATTCATACTATAAGTCAAGCATTGTAAAGTGTACTGAAAGGAATCTTTTTCCCATGTAGTACATACATGTGTAGTTTTTAGTTTATTATGAAAATACAACATTTATTAAAATCTTTAGTAAAATTATTCACTGAGAAATAAATTATACTAGTGCTTAAACTATTTTCTGTCGGTGTAATCTTTAGGCTAGCCCAGTGAAAAAACTATTTTTAAAGGAGACTTCTTATGTATGTGTAAACCATAAAGAAGAAGAAGAATATAGAAGGTTCCCTAATTTTTGTCTTTTTTTGTATTGGTGAGAGCAAACCAATTAGATTTTTCTTCCTAATGTGACCATATACTGTATAAGATGATACATTGATAGGAGGTCTTGATATACGAGTAGTACACATCGTGCCAATCGTCACGTGAACACAACTGAGCCAATGGTTTCTTTCTCTGTGGGATTATGGCTAATCGTTTCCTATGCTCAGTCTCAGTGCACGTGCATCACTCGAATAGTCAACATCCATGCATGCGTGTACTATTTACTATAACATTGTGAAATCTTATGGGGAAATTTGCTTTGATATATGAGTGCTTTGATATACAAGCACGCTTCCAGAATGAATTATGCCTGCAATCCAAGTTTTAGCTGTATTTAATAAAGATTTGTATAATTTATACAATCTTTAATAAAGATTTAATAATGTATACAAGCCTTCTCTGTGAGCGGTAAGACGATTTTTAAAAACCTCTGATCTCTGTGCCTGGAATTTGCAAGTTCTCACTGTGCTGGGTTGGATTTCTTCGGGTACTCTGCTTTCCTTCCACATTCTAAAGACGTGCAGATTAGGCAAATTGTAATTTTTGAAAATTGCTAAAAATTGCCTGTGTGACTGTTTGTGCCTGTGTGCCCTGCAGTGGATTGGCGCCCCATCCAGGGTGTACTCTGCCTCATCCCCCAAGTCCCCTAAGATAGCCTTCTTGAGGTAGACCCTGTACAGGATAAGTGGTGTAGAGAATGAGTGAGACAGTTTATGGTGAAAATGACATGAGCATAAGAGACCACTATACCCTCTCTCAGGAGTCATACACTCTGTCAGACACACAAGACACACAGAAGTAGATCATAGCATAGTATAATAATGGGCAATATAATTGTATATTAAATACATACATAATGAGGTTTTACACTGCTTTAGTATAAATGTAGTAATTATCAGATTGTTTTACATTACACAGAAATTATTTATTACTGGTAACTTTATTAAGATCACTATAGTAATATTGGGTAGGACCATCATTGCTCTCACAGCAGCATCAATTCTTACTTGTTATGTTTTCCTTGGAGGTTCTGCTGTATGCTGACATCACGTAATTGCTTCACATTTGCCAGGTGCTTATCCATGAGGCGAATCTCCTGCTTTATAGCATCCCTTTTTTTATTTTTATTATTGTTATTCTGCTCAACCTGGTTATAAAGTGGTTATTTGAGTTCCCGTAGCCCTCCTGTCCACTTGAAAATGTCTGGTCATTCTCCTCTGACCTTTCTCATGATCAAGGTATTTTCTCATGAAGAGCTGCTAGAGTAGAGTGTTTTTTTTTTCTCACCATTCTGTGTAATCTCTCGAGACTGTTCAAGTGAAAAGAGATCAGCAATTTCTGAAATACCCAATCCGGCTCATCTCACATTAACAACCATACCAGTTTACCTTTAGTCAGTTATAGTCAGTTACTGAGTTCAACTTTCTCCATTCTGGTGTTGGATTTGATTAACTCTAGCTCCTGACCTCTATCTGCATGATGTCTCAGTATCCCAATTTAGTTTGATCTACTGTAATTTAATTAACTAATAAGTAATGTTAAACAAATTATACCAAGCAAGTAATCCCAGATTTTTAAGATCTGATCTACACCTGATTTAATTCCATAGGATAGAAACTGACAAATTTTTCCATAACCAGTGTGCACCACATATTAAGTCCCAAATTGAACCTATTTTAAATTTAATTTAGCCTTTCAATACAGTTTATGGTATAATGTGAAGTTAATAAGGTCATCATGCACATCTTGAGCACAGATGTTTGTTAAATTAAGTTTTGTAATTACAGTACGGAATTTAAAGATAAAATCCGAATGCTTTATTACATTGTCCTTATGTAATTAAAAAATCCCTTCAAATGGCAATTTTGGTAATTTACATGACAGCATATAAACTGTGCTGAACAAACAATATTATTAGAAAAGACACAGCCTTTGCCTTCAGTGCCAGAGGACGATTTAATGTCTTGGCCATTAAAGAAGAAATAGGAACCATAAAGTTCAGATTTATGTCTCATGACTAAGAAAAGACCAACAACAACGAAAATGATCTGACTCAAGCATTATGCTTTTGAAAATCCCCTACTATATCCTCTGTGCATGTTTATCCTGCAGCATCATTTCTTATTCCTCTGTCTACAAATTAATTAAGTCTCATAGTGACCAAGCCATAATAATGTTTCATACAGTTATGAAACATGTTCTATCTTCACAAAATAGTCATAACAGTTGAGGGAGTCATTTGTGTTCAGACAAAATATGAGACCCACCTGTAGATTTAGGGTGACTAAGCTCTTGTGCAATATTTCTGGAAAATTTGTCTGATAATTATGAAGCTCCACACCCTTAAAATTGTTTTGGTACACTACTAGGATCAAGGATTTTGTTCCAAAAACAAGAATTAGTACGGGACAGCTAGCATTCTGCCTAGAATGATATTAATAAATTAGTGGTTCTCTGAGGATTCGGTTCTTCCAAATAAGCCCAATGCAATCACGCCTCCAGCAGCAGTTATATAAACGGAGACAGGTACACAAGCATAAATCAGGATGGGCCGTCAGATTCCAGGTGTGCACATGTGCACCCAGATTGGGCCATAACCCTCGGTTTAAGCCACCCCATATCAATGGTGATTATTGTTCATATATTAAAATATTAAAAGTAGAAAATTTACTTTAGTGACACACTGCTGGCAAAGCAGGACATGCAGTTTCAAATGGGATGAGACTTCTAACTTTGTTCAAATTTTAGGACTGAAGGTTTATTTCGCTGAAGTCAATGATTCTAATTCTCCAAAGCTTTTTTTTTTTTTAAACAGATATGATTTTGGAAAATGATATTTAGACCTTTAGACGGTCCAGATTAGATGCTAACAGCACTGGGTCGAGAACCTAATGAATGAATGCCTGAATAAATGCATGCATGCATTTGTGGGACTGTGTTTTCAATGGGAATCCTCTTAAGCAAATTTTCCTCATTGTGCAAGACACCACAGAAGGCATACGAGATGGATGGGGCTGGACGTAGAGTCTGTCTCCACATAATTGTTTTTCTAACACTTCTAGCTACAAGTGTTAAGGTCTCAAAAAGGCTTGCCATTCAGAATGTCACAAACAAGATCAGTCAGAGCCAAAATGAGAGGGCCCCAAGTAGCTTTTTCAAAACAAGATATTGTGATTCAGCTCATGGTGTCCAAGAGCTGATGCTGAGGTTGTTTGGCCAGCTGCCTTTTCAGTGCAGTCATCTATTGAGATGCTTTTGCCAATGCTTAAAGCAAGTGTTTTGCACCAATTATTCAAGCGCAATGCTAAGATCTGTTCAAACTTTCAGTTTGAAATTCCTCTTGACATCATCCTTCAAAATTGAAAAGTTCTCTCTGCATTACCCTCCCTCATGATCCTGAGCAAGAGAAAGGAGGGCTGGAGCAGACAAAATAAATAGCATCCCAAAGTTAGCGGGATTTTGCATAGTTAACATTTCGCTAATGTGCAGGAGCACTTCTCAGGGAGACTGGGCAGCATTGTTGGGGGGCCAGGCGCGTTGTTGTGGCGACGGCACTGAGGAGTGAATGAAGCAGATGTCAGTGTAATCCATCACCCCATCACCCCCCCCCCTCCCCCTCAAACGCCCTCCAGCTCCCCTTTTTCACCCAGTGCTGGGACACCCTCCACAGTGCTGCTCATCAATTAAATCTTTTGCACAAGCCCTACCATTAACACACCAGCACTTTCCTCAGTTCCTTCCCTGCCCCGCAATCATCATCACAGTAAACTGTCAGAGTCAGTGGCCAACCATAACTTAGCAGCAACAAATGTTTTGTGGCTGATGACTTGTTACCGCCTAGGTAATTTGAGGGATTGTCATGCCATTGATGACTCTTTTTTTAGAAGCCTGTTTTTTTGCCTTGGAAGAATTCTCGCGGTGCAGTCATTTACTTCATTTCTAATGCGGACTTAAATAAAAACCAAAAATAGAATACACTTATTGTACTGATTTACAGCATCAAAGATTTCAGAAAATTACTAAAAAGACAAGTAGAAACTTTTCAACCTGCTGAGGTGACTTTATTAAGACTGTTCAAAGCAAAACGTACATTTTTGTTAAATCTGTTATGACAGTATAAGCATGCAGAATGACCAGTTTGGCAAAACAGTGTTTGAATTCATTGTAATGTATTAGAAATAGGACTTCCATAAAGCACCACCTCCAGTTCAGCTGTTCTTTGGTGAAAACTCACTCTTATGTTTTATGTTTTATTAAGTACCAGAGTCTTTGCTCATTTTTAGTTTATTACTGGTCCTATATACAGGACTGCTATATATGGCTGTTGTTAAATAACAATACAAAAGCGGTACATTATTATTCTAATTATTCCATTTCAGCTTGACATTTGTGATGCAGTCAACCCCAAACCAGTGATCAAGGTACCATGACATTACATTTGAAACCATATGCAGTTTCTAGCTTAGATTTCCTTAATTATGGAGGTTAGGAAAATTGTGAAGCAGGACAGTTTATAACAAAATAAATAAAATACTCATATAAAAATAATCTCTTGCAAAATATATTCTGTTAACTGCTGTTAATTCAGCACATGAACGACTCATTCAGGTAACCACATTCACACATGGTATTCAAAAGCACTAGTTTCAACAGACACTATACAGATTCCAAGTATAGGCCCTGGGGGAAAAAAACCTAGCAGCAAAAATGGAAAGACATAATATTTAGTATAGATATATATAGCAAGAACAGTATCAGTGACCTCAGCATAACGTATCAGTAGCAAGTGGAGGCATCTCCTGGGTGCGAGCTATTCTGTTCCAAAATGAGTTAATCATTATCTTGACTCCTCTGCCAAATAAAAAGACAAGAGCCAAGGGAGAGATGTGTGTGAGCTCATGAGAAGGCTATGTGTCAGGTATTATTATGTACAGGTTCTTCATCAAATGATTTCAGCTCACTATTCTTTCTTTTTTTGTGGGGAAAAAAAAAAAGGTTGCTCAAAAACAAAATAATTTATTGTGAAACAGAATATATTTCAGGCACTGGTTTAAGACACATTGTTCGGAATGTTTCTGATGGTTAAGATCGTCGAAGTAAGTCATTTTAGGAGATGCACATTTCCAGTGTATATTGCAATAAATACTGTATATATGATTGTACTTGAAGGAATTGTACTACAAACGTTTAGTATATATTGAATCACCAACAAGAAGGTGGTCCAACTGTTTTGTTCACAACGAGTTCTGTAAAAATGACAGGTAATTAAAGTACAAGATGGAATCAAAAGTGAAAAAATGGGTTAAGTTGCTTCGTCCACAATAACAAAATGTTGCATGGCAAAATAAAAGACAAAATCACATGAAAATCAGTAGTTTTATTATTAAATAAATTAATATTAGCCTTTCTTTCTCTAAATAAAATGTTAAATACCATTGATATCATGTCCATATACAGTAGGTTTTCACGATGTCCAGAGAAACCAATTATCCAGGTTTTATATAAGCTCACTGAAAGGGTTTTCCAGATTGCCTGTAGAACAGATTAGCCAAAGGCAACATGCATATATTCCTTCTATCCTGGACATCAGGAATAGTCTTACTCCACTGATTAGAAAGTTCTAGGCATCCACTGGTACCAACCACCAAATCATTCCACTGAGCTTTGAGACAAAGCGGAATACATCGCCCACACATCCTCTGGCTATCCTCCAGGTGAATGAAAAGATCATGCCGACCATAGAGACCCCTTGAAGCACCTTGTTCCAAAGGATCTTCATTCTAAACACCTTGGATCCATATGACCCCACGTTAGACGCCACTAATTTCCCTTAGAGGCGTTCACAGACCTTTAGTAATTTAAGTTCAGTTCACAGCCCATCTGTTCCAACAAGTAATGTTTTTTTATTTGCATGTGTATACCTCTGTCCTCTCACTGCACGTGTTGCATTTGACATAACAGCACCACAGGAACTTGCAGTTACATTGCCACACACGCGAGTATTGGTGCGTGTTGTAGCCTCGTCCGCAGCACATCAAGTCACAGCTGTTGGCCTGCTGTGCTGTTTTATTGCAGATCCTGCCCTGAGTGCCCACACTGCCCGTCACTGGGTCAGGCTCACAGTAATTGGGCGACTTCTCAATGTACACCAAGTCCGTGTCCATGGGCTTGCGGTATGAGTAGGGCTTTTTGAGCTTCAGGAATGTGGGACGTTTGTTCCGGCTGGCTCGGACCGGCTCCACGTGCACGGCCTGGTAATACTTATCCTTGAGGATGTAGCCAAGCTGACGGAACTTGGGGAGCGTTGTCCAGCAAGTCTTGGTTGTGCATGAGCCTGAGACTCCATGACACTTGCACTCTAAGCGCATGTTCTTTTCTAGGATCTGGAGTGGAAAAAACAGAGATTGTTGAGTACCCTGAGGGATTTTACAGGACCATGAGTTTTTATTCAGAGGTCTATAATTTTAGTCTAAGATAATTACGAGAGTAAGTGCTTTGATGATTCATAGGCTGATCCGGTTAGTCTATCTGGTGACAGCTTGATGCCTGGAGTGATGCAGTACAAACATTACAATTTTCAAAGCTAAGGAATATACTTAAAAGAGAGAATTGCAAGAATGATAAGTTTTTTATTTATAATATATTTGGCAATCTATTCCTTTTGGCAAAATAATAATGATGATGATCACAAAGCATCTGACACTGGTGCAAAAAATTATTGTAAATTGCACATTTCTCACTTGTAGCAGTTGTGCTTACAGTGGTGGTTTTAGAGCATATTTCTGGAAGAGTTAAACAGGTTGAGACAAAGGTTTTTTTAAAAAACATTCCGATTCAAGAATGCGAGGATTGTTAAACTTGCTGTGCCAGAGCCTGATCCACCTCATGCTTGCCTGCCTACACAGCAAGGCTGTAAAATAGCCTGCGTGTTGACAGGTTCCCTCTGTCGACTTTTAACAAGCCTTTTCATTTGTGTACAAAACATCTGACACAAATTGTTTCAGCAAGCTAAGTACGAGACGTCGTCTGTACGAATCGCTCTTGTGTAAGCAGTAGGGTGGAATCAGGGGTGCATATGATATAAACACAGCCTGAACAACAATCTGCGACTTCTACAAATGTCTGCCTGTGTGTAGAGTACACAGATAAAGCTCAGGAATCGGGTTTCAAGTGTGGGCTTCACTTCATTCTGACTATCTTTGTATCCTGAGCCCAAGAGGTAAGTTCAAAAGGTGAGGGTGGTAAGCAAGAAATAACAATATGCTCCTTTTCTTGATGTACGATAATATGGTGAACACACGGTAATGGGTTTCAGTAGAACTGCGAATTACGATTGCTAATCCTGAAGGAAAAGATTTCGCTGAAAGAAAGAAACATCTGTGTAAGAGAGAGCCTTTTTAGCTATGGAGGAATCTGTTAATGATTGGCATCAGTGAGTAGCTCGTTCAAGGCAGTGTAGTCTTTGGTGTGGTTAGCAAATGCTACCTCTCTTTTTCCACTATGTAATGATGCTGTTTTTCCCGTTTGTGAAAGAAGCCTCACCTAGGGTTTTTAATTATTATTCCATCCTCAATGCCTGTCTGCCTCATAGACTTTGTGGAGTCTCCTTGACAATTGTCTGCTCTCTGGGATGTGTATCAGGCTTAGTGTGATCATGCTGCTGATTCCTGATAAACAACACGTTCAAAAAGCATATTGAAGTCAAATCTGAAGTGCGTCTATTTCAGGCTGATTTCACCTTCTGAAAACCCTGTGAGGCACCTGAGAGTCGTTTCCAAGACTTCGGTGAGAAGATACTTTTCTTTCGTCATGGAAAAGCTGTACTTAAATCATATTCATACTTTGACCATCTTTATGAAATGAACTGATATTGATTCTCAATACTATTAAATATGTCAGCATCAAATTCTAGAAATTACTTCCTGTTAGAACCAACTGTTTGAGCAATGTGTGCTTTTATAATTAGACCTAGTAAATCACCAATGATTTATAAAGGACAGAGTCCATAACCAGAAGGTTATGACCCCGTGTTGCCTTGAAAGATTTGATGATCTGTCCAGAGTGCTGAAACAGTCTACACTCAAACTCTTTACAAAAATATTGACAAGGTTGTTTGAACCACATGAACGTTTCCCCAGAAAGGTAAAGGTACCTGTTGCTCGATTGTATAGTTATAGCTTAATTAAAATTTTTAGTCATCAAGCATACAGTAATTGTGTGACTTGTCCCAAAGACATTATGCTTAGTCTTATATGTTTTTGAGAATTTTCCTAAAAAGCCTTTTGTAACAGCCAGTGACATCGCTCAGTATGAGAAGATCAGTAAATACCTCAGGAAGAACTCAAGAAGCATTAGAGGTTTCGCTATCTCTTGGAACACAAGTGAGGAGATTTAGCGATTACTCAGGATAAAGTGTATCAGTGCATTTCCACCTAAAACAGAGGGCTCGCTGTTATTTCTTTATAAATGCTCATACATACTTATACATTCAAGTTCAGAATTATTGGTATCTCTAATGGAAATGAAGTAAATTAATAAATGCAAACACCTCTTAAGATACCAATAAATCTGAACTTGACTGTATAAATAGGACATCTGTATAACTTCAGCTTTCAAAGACTTTAATGTTATGCATATTTTTCTGTTTCAAAATTATTGGTACACCTACGATTAATATTCAGTGAAGACTTCCCTGGCAAAAATAAGTGACTAACAAAGTTATGGTCATTTATAAAGTAAATTTGATCTACTCCTGCAGAACCTTTGTTATTTACATCGATCAGCCATAACATTGAAAAGATTAACATTAAAACCACCTTGGTGTTGGGTTTCCCTGATGGGTTTCCCAGGGTGGCTCTGGCCCCTTGAGGCATGTCCCTGCAGGGCCTCTGGGGGTGCGCTATAGTGTCTGGCAAGTTATGTTTTCGTGTGTGTTGTCTATTTTAAATATTTGCCTGTTTTTGAGAGGAACGCATTAATAAATGAGCAATGGGAAAGGTAAATTGCATTTGAATAAGGTGATTAATTATATGCAAATCATTTCATACATGATTTGCTCATTCCTTTGATTATATTCCTATGATCGCTATTATTATATAGTATATTAGATATACTACCACCTGTTGTAAACTACTCTCATCAAGCTCCAGTTTTGCAAAAATTATAGGGCTAAAAATCATTTTTCTCTCTATGTATCTAAAATGTCGCAATATAATACTGTAATTTTAAAAGAATTTATTACCCAATATTTATAGTGGTATATTGAAGCAAAGTATCAGTACTTGACCTTTACTTTTGTTTATAGTTTCGCAACAGACATCCCACTAATTTATGCCATTCCTTGGAATTTTTTATCCTTCACTGATTTTATTTAACCTTGTTTGTCTT
>JAQMYL010000016.1:12512026-12525008 GCA_030014365.1 Clarias pachynema | reverse complement strand
AACAGACATCCCACTAATTTATGCCATTCCTTGGAATTTTTTATCCTTCACTGATTTTATTTAACCTTGTTTGTCTTTGATTAAAATGATATGAAGATGATAATCTACCATAAGTTATAATCAGTGATTTTTTTTTGTGTTCATTAAAAAATATTTTGCCAAACACAAGGTATCAAGCTATAAAAAAAAATCCATATCTCCCATATTGTTAAGTATCATTTCAACCAAAAGAGAGTTTATGTTGTCACTCTTTTATACATACCTTACGCCCCACTTCATTGTTATGGAGGTTCATGAGAGTCCTGGCATTTTGTTTTATCTCCCGTGCATCCACAAACATCTTGGAAAAGCTCAAGCCGTAGCGGATGTCTGCTGAGCAGCCACCCCACTTCCAGCCCTCTTCCTGGTTATAGAAACCTTGCTTTTCTTTATCGCACCCGCAACCGCTCAGGGTTCCTTGGGTGCAGGCAGCCGTGATAGCGTGGGCAACCCCGGCAGCGATGATAGCATAGGTGAAAGCTGCTTCTTTACTTCCTGAAAAAAGAAGAGAACATTTGCAAATCATAATCACAGCCAATAAGATCTACTGTCTCAGGCCAGATCAAGCCTGTGCACATGCTTCACATAGTTCAGCCTTTAACAGCAATATGCACAAGTTTCGCCAACTGCTATTCATTTATCAACCTGTCTTTGCGCTTCTGCCTCATTAAATGAGGTGTGTGCTTCGGACAACTATTAGACTTGCTGAAAATAGTCTAATATGGAGATGAAATGGAACTTGAGATTATGCGAGTTAACAATGGTACGATAACGAATGGCGGCAATGCGGGCAATTCAGGACTTTATTTGACATGGAATAATTGTCCTTCATGTGTCACAGGAAAGGAAACATTAAGACAAATAACTGTGTGATTGCTCTGTGATGACCGTTCCACTGAAGGAAGGAATAGCCTGCCTTTTTCACGAGCATAGTGAACAAGGGTTTGTTTAAGAGACAATAGAGTGGTACAGATCGGGGGCACGCAGTACGTTTGGACTCTTTCCCAGCTTCCGTCAGAAAGAGGGATCCACCCAGCGGAGGTGAGTCCCCCAGGCATGCAGAATCTTTTCTGGTAAGAAGACTCAGATAATTGATTGCCATTGCTAAGCAGGGCACTTCCAGGTTAAGAGTATTATTCACTTGTGGAGCCACAGAAATGTAACAAAGACGTTTGCAAAGCCACAAATTAAAGCACTATTAGGTGTTGCAATGCACCATGACTTGTTGTTTCGACTTAAACTCTAAGAATTTTCTTAAAGCTTACGTTCTTGCCTTAGGTCTGGCTAACAATGAGTTGAACAGGAAAACTGACTTGTGACCTATGAGCTAGACTCTACTCATCATGGTGAATTCCAATGGTCTCTTTCATGGCTGTGTTTATTAGAATCCATCGAATTTTGCAACGAAACATGCTTTGTCGTCATGCTCGTATTAAAGCGTTCATACTCCGTACTATTGCAGAAGTAACCCAGACCCAATTTCAGTTTAAACATGATTATACACAAGATTCTTGGAAAACTCCTAAGCAAAGAGCAAGTTGTCATGCTTTTAAGATCTATTGATCAGTACTCAGTTATCTGAGCTCCCCTGGAAACGTACAAATCATCATTTGGATTAATGAATCATCAACTATTGACTCTTCTAGAAATCATTTACACACCTTGAACTACGAAATCTGTGTTCTTTAAGTAGGCAGAGTGTTTAAACTTGTCCCAGACTTCAAATTCTGTACCAAACACAACTAGTTAATCATAGCTTCATCTTCATAACTTCATGAAGTTCATTTCATTGTCGGTGACGACCGATAACAGTCTCACTCAAGCTGTCTGCTGATTATTACATCTTACATGCTATGAACGAGTGCAGAACATTCTCTGAGCTTTCTCAGGGCCTCCACTAACACTGGTATGTGTTGACCTGCAGTTGATAAACATCTTGGAGCAGCGCCCAAGCAATTTAAGAAAGGCTTGTTTGGAGCATCAATTATATGGAGATTTTTATGAGTTGCTTGGGCTTGATGCCAAGAGAGAAGAGACGCATTCAATGGAAAGCTTAGCACATACTGAAGATTTCACAAAAGCAAAGTTCTGAAACCACTTATCCATAGTCCATGGTGAAATAGTCTTTTTATTAAGTATATTACTTGGGCTGTGTTTACTTACATCAAGATAGTCTGCATGCAAACTCAACTGATAAGAAAGCCATAAAACATGTGTGTTATGACATGGGTTTCGTTACATTACAGAAGTCTGAATCAGTGGCTCAGAATGATCCTGTGTGCGATGTCTCTTGCCAAAACTGTAAATGCAAAAGGTTAATTTCTAAACCTCACACAATGTACTTGTCTGGGCTTGAGACAATGCTGGTGGGGGAAAACTATTTTTCAAACATGCTGGAGGGTGCTTAAGTGTGAGAAAGGGGGATGGTGAAGGTTCCACTTGAAAAACACAAGATAAAACAAATATAAATTATGCAGTTATGTGTTCCAGAACTCTGCTCTGTTCCCATCAATATGTTCGGAAACTGGACCACACTGAACATGTAAAGGAAAGGAATCATCCAAGCTTTATAAAGTAATGCTGTGACACATTCCTGAAAAGAGGATTCCTCCATTTTGATGCCAAGCCCAGAGCATATGGTACCAGGCCCTGAACATGAGCAAGCATTACTTCACCTCTTTCTGAACTGCCTTATGAGGATTAACCACCGCTCTTCATCTCTCAGGGTTTGGCTACTGTGAGTGCTGCTACAGGTCTGGCCACTGAACGCGCTTTTTTAGCCTAATGATAGAAATGTTAAACAATAAAGGTGTGGGCAAACACCACAGCTGTGAAATACAACTGCTATTGAAGCGAAGATAACGTCTGGTCATTCTGTATCACTGTCAGCAAAATGGTGTTCAGATAAAACACATCCATGCCTCCTGTATCAAATGATATAATCAGGAATCAAAACAAAGAGGCTGTCAGCCATGAAAATGTGCTGCTCAAGAATGAGAAGGATTGAGGGAAATTTTTGGGTGATGCATGAGCTTGCAGCAAACCATCCCTTTTTCTCTTTACTTTTTCTAAAGTCACTCATCTTTGATGCCGAGGGATAAAATACAGCTTCACCGTCAGCAATGGATACAAGTCTCTACAGATCTTTGCAAAGTCTCGACAGCGCAATTTCAATGCTGCCTCAAACCGACTGAACGCAAGGTAAGAGGAAATGGGAGAAATTACAATAAACATGATCCCTGGATTTATTTCCAGGGTAGGTCAGTCATTTGAGTGTCAAAATTCCCTACAGCCATCTTTAACAGACAAACGGTCCAATAATCTTGCCTCCTTTTTTTCCCACCAGCCAAAAAGCCTATGAAACTGAAGCAAAGTCCTTCACATAACCATTCATCAAGTGTCAGCGGTTCAATAGCACAAAAGGAGCCCTAAATAGGCTTGAGTTTGCCTGGAAAATAGATAGTATTACCCCAAGGAAAAAACTTTCTCTAAGCTAGTTTTGTGCTGTTTATCTATGGTTACATATGGGTACATTTCCTTAAAATACTGTACTATGTTGCCCCTTCATTCATACTCTGTAACTTATACCCGTGGAAAAGTGAAAAGCCTGACCAGCAAATCATTAAAATCTACAGATAAGACAGCATGACTAGAAAAAAAAAAAGCTTCTTTTGAGAAACGGGGTCGTTAGAAAGGCCGTAAATTCCGCCACGTTGATACGTGCTGAGTGAACGGAACGGAAGCATGTTTGACATGACATTACAGGAGGGCACTAAATACAGAATGCAACAAGCAAATCAGCAGCTATGCATCCATTGACAAACCACTTCCAGTTACAACAGTGCTGTTTGCCAACTCGGAGCTTGTGTTATAGCATGCAGGCTCATTATGAGCTAAATCACAAGCCAGTAATTCATTAAGAGCTAAATTATTGTTGTGCTGTTCTCCTTTTTAAAAAAAAATAAAATAAAATTGAGTTTGGAACTACTTCTAGGTACATTAAATCCATCGATCTTGAATTATAAAGTGATTAATAACTAATGCTGGATTTATCAGACTTAGAAACATGTTTTTATTAACAGACTTTTTTTTCACCTGAGATCATGAGAAACACAATGAATTGCAAGTTAAATATTTTAAGTTAATTATGGCGGTTTATTAATAATAATACAAATGAACTGGCCACACAATGTACTTTTGTAAATGTGTAGAATTTGTAAAAATGTAAAAAAAAAAAAAATAATAATAATAATAATTAAGTAAAAATGTAGGATTCCATTCCAGATTTTGTTAAATATGTGACCATGTTCAACTCAATTGACCTAACTTTTGAATGTGCCAGTTTTTCATAGCACTCTGATCATAAACCTGCATGCAAATCGCTATAATGTGCATTACATTAGAATTAAGGCTATGGCCCAGAAATACATTTCCTCTAAGTCTACGGATACAGTAAATGGTTGTGTAACATACCCACTTTCAACTCTTTTCCAAAGACGGTCCTCTCTCCGAGGGCAGAACAGTTCCAGCGGCCGTGGCGGAACTGGAACTGGCACTCGTTGATGCCCATCTGCGCTCCTTCTCCGATCACGATGATCGCGTCCGGTCGGCTCTGACAGATCGTCCGCTGTCGGGGGGCAAGACCCGGGATTTTATTACAGATGATGCTCGCTCCCAGTGCCACCACGGATGTGAAGCCGCTGTGGAGGTTTAAAAAAAAAAAAAAAAAAAAAAAGATAAAGCATTACATAAATTAATGAATAAATAAATAATGTATAGGATAGAGCGAGATGAGAGGCGCGCGTCGCATCCAATTAAACACAACGTGGAGACTACTGTGTGTTCTACGTCGTTCTACTAGATCTTTTCTAGATTTGTCTGTTTATTTTAAAAATGCAGGATAGATTCTGCATTTTACATATTAGATTTCCTCTCTTTTGATTTCACTTCCCTTCTCTGTGCGGCTCCTTTAATTAGAATCATAATTATTATAACACCTACTGAACTAATGCTGCAGCCGCGCAACATGGAATCTAAAGTGCGCATCAGGTATTTAATAGTTTATTATCAGTGTATTATGTAAATAGCGCACTAGGATATATATACCGCAAGAAACATGCGCATACACTCGCCTGTATAGTCTCTATCCTTCAATATTACAGCGCTAGTAATTTCAGAGATTTTTTTTTTCCAACTGAGAAAAGCATCACTCATCAAAAACAAGCTTAACATATAATAAGCATGCATTCGTAATTGCTCTGTGATTATTATAACTTCATTAATGAATATATAAACTTACCCGATTTTTAGATAAATAATCCCCAGACAGAGGAAAATGTGAAAAATCCAACGGCGCGTTTTCCTGCTCATGGTGCCCTTTGCTTTAGTTTGGCAGAAAGTGTGAATCTACTGTGTGTGTGTGTGTGTGTGTGTGTGTGAGGTCCCTGCTTTAGCGGGGATGCAGAGCTCCACCGCACACCTGAGCTGAGATCCTTCTGAGCTCCGAAAGCACCCTCGGCATGTATGTACCGCTGAAGCGCTTAAACTAAAGTTGAAATAATTACACAGAATAATTTCTCATTTCGGTCCTTGCTTTCTCTGCAGGTCCTCCGATCTGGTAAGGGGTATTAGAGTGCTATTACATTAGAGTTCATCTCCAGAGGAATCGCTTGATCCGCTGCGTTCCGGTGCGCAAAACGCCGCGAGTCTGAACCCCTCGAGTTCACTCAAATGCCTTTGAACGCAGAGACTGGTCCCGAGTCTGCTTCCGCGTAACTGCCCTTACCTGGTGTCTAGTTTTGGGAAGAAGTCTAATTTAGCCGTCATTTAAAACCGTCAATCAGAACCTGGCGGAAATGCGCGAACAGGTTAAAGATTTCTTTCCCAGTGTGCGGTGTTTGTCTAGCCTGATGGAGGTTAATCCGCGCGGTAGCTCAAGCTTCTTTAACAGAGCTTTTTATCTCTTTTGCCTGCACCCGTTTGCTCCTCCCATGAGAGTGGTTTTTATTCTCTTCTCGGTGCCCCTATACTCCCCCCCCCGCACTACTCATCATCGTATTAAATATGCTTATTTAGTCAATATGAGTTCCTGCAGAACATATGGGGGGCATTGTTTAATTTTAAAACTTCTACAGAAAAGCAACCAAGTCAGCTAAATAAATAGTCACTAGTCAAATAGCATTTAGCAATTTGACAAACACTTGCAATCTTAAGGCATGCAAAAATTACTGCATTAAATGTGTTACAAGTCGGTATTTTTGTTTGCTTCTTTATATTTATCATTATGTGGAAATTGCTGAAAAGCATTCATGCACATCACAGTTTCAAGGTTTCAAAATCATCAGTCATTTCTTGGGACTGCATTTTAAGATATTTAACAGCCCGTTAAATGATGCCTATATAGCATAAAACACAAATGTCACAAATCAAGACCAAGCCTCTTATTAGTCTACTCTCATAATTTTATTCTTGAGCAGCCTTGGAGCGTGTGATCTAAGTATACAAAAACTTTCATGCATATGACCAAGTTCTGGTATCTTTTCAAAAGCATTTAATAAATGTGATTGACGCACTTAAAACAGCACTGGACATGAAAAGGATTTGTCTCCACTAAAGCAATGGATACCAGTAACGTGTCTGCTTTCACACTAATAGTAGTTTGTCAGCACAACGATTTAAGGTGTTGAAGCCCTTGATTTTTATCTGCAACCCAATGCGCTTGAAAATTTCATTTTAAACTTTAGTCTGGATGAAATGACTTGACATCTGTAGCGAAAACCGGTGGTGACTCAGTGTTTTCTTTATATAGTGTCAACTACAAACTACGGTACACAACCAATAGGCTATGTGGCATTCAGATATGTAGAAAGCAAGTGGATCTCAAACTTTCTATAAGGGCGATATTTTACAACGTTGTTAATATTATAATAAATAAATAAAAACTTCAGACAAGTCAGAAGGAGAGATTGGGCTAAATTAAATACCCAGACAATGGCTAGTTCAGATATTGTAAAATATCATCGATTAACCTAAGAGGGTTTAGACTCTATATGCCTCTTCGCTCGGCTAATGATAGATTATTAAAGAGCGCCATCTTCCGGACGACAGCTGAATTCAATGAAGTCTCCAGCAACACCACTGGGTCAATTATGCTTCTCCTTAACTCTTTTGTTAACTACCTGATGAAAACCAGACTGGTGCATTACAGAAACCTACAAAACTAACACTGCACAAACAGTTTGAAATGCATAGGCCGACTAAAATCTTCAGGAAAATTGCACCATATAAGGTACATTATGGATTTTTTAAAATTCTTTAAATACTTTAACCAAGCAATAATGCTAAAATTATATTTATGTATGTGTATACAATTGTAATTATACTATGATTTACCAAAAATAAAAAATGTAAATAAAACAGTTAGCAGACCACAAGACTCTACTTAAAGGGCGTTTATTTATTAATTCAGAAACAATTTTTTAAAATATATATATATATTTTTTTAATCAGTTGTGGATTTGAATAATTTGAAGATATAAATTAGCTGTGACTATCCACTTCTCAGGGAAGGCAATAGATTGTATAGTTATCTTCCAGACAGGATAAAATAACTATCCCACAACTATACAATCAACTACCTCACACTGTGAAAGGAATACCAATCATTCAACAAGTAAGAACTTGAAGTTCCCGAATTCAATGATTTAAACCTCATTTACCACATCCCCAATATGTTGGCACAAGATAATGTAGATGCTTCCTTGGCACTCTGAGAAAGACAGTAGGCTGTATAGTTATCTCCCAGTGTGGGTGTGACCCTAAAACTACACAACCTACTACCTCATCCCACAGTGCAAACACTATTTTCCATTTACATTTAACAGATTTAGTTTTGTTCCTGCTGGAGAGATGTCATCCTGGATCCTTCACCTGACCATCTTTTCCATAGGTGTATATCCAAAAGAATGTGCCTGGAGAGGAATCAAAAGTTGATGAAAGTTAAAAAATATAATTATACATCATAAATATCTTATGTACTACTTATAAGATAGGAAAACTGCCTTCTCTGTGGGGAAAACAAATTGAGCCAACTAATAAGATAAAACTAAGCAAACAGAGGTCGCAATGTTTCATCCACAGGATGGGGGAATGCTTGCATGACCTAATCCAATACCCCAAGTGATGCAGCAAAATCGTCAAGTTGGCAAAGGTTACAGACTTGCTCCAGGTAAAAGGAAGCACATTGTCATTGTAAAGGTGAAATTCAATGCTTCAGTTTTAAATTAAATATTTACGGTAGTGGTCACTTTCTTACCATTAGTCAGAATTTTCCTTGCTGCTACATTGATTTGCATACAACTTAGACAATCCATGCTAAATCTTGTAGTTCTCATTATACACGAATACAATTCGTTTTTTATTTCATATTTGAGTTAGTAAGCAGTTATAGACTGATAGAAGCATCACGGTTTATCATCAAGTAAAAAACAAATGAAATACATAGACATCTAAATGTAAGGAGAATTTTTTTTTTTTTTTTTTTACCAAGCTTTCTTTATAAAATACATGCTAAAATCAGTTACACTCGACAGGGACTTGGACTACAACCATATACATTTCATATTAAACATCAAGGATGAATCCCAATGCCTTTCTGTTTCTAAAATCTCCATAATTACTAAGGCAATAGCTTAAGTACCCCATTAAATGACATCACTTGGCACTGAGCAATCCCAGTTGCCAAGGTAAGATGTGTCCAACATTTAGCTGTTCCTGAATCTCCTCTGTTCTTCCAGGGTATTCATCTTTAAAAGGTCAATGAAAGGCCACTGATCCAAAGCCTTTCTGAAAAAGACTGCCAGAAAGAGACCTGCTGATGCATCCAATGTCTGAGTGCATCAGAGGATTAGTCCACTGCCCTTTTCTCCCTTTACAAAACTGATCCTTTGTTTGTTTGTTTTTTTAAAGACATTGATAAAAGACTCAACAAAAAACAAAAACAGTCCTGATTTGTCACCAATTTCCTTTCCACATTACACATATTGCACTGCACAAAGTAAATACGTTAAGAAAGAAGTTAAATCGTAAATCTGATTTACTTTGGATTGAACTGAGTCATTTAAAACAGTTCGTATCATTCAGAGCAATATATATTTTTGCATTTCAAAAGATTAAATTGGACCAGAAAAGGGGTTGCTTCTCCTTTCCAGACATTTAGCATTTTTCAACATCGGAAAGTTCTTGGTGTTGACCAAAAACTTTCTTGCTATGAGCCCTCATTAACTATCATACAAATGGGAAACAAAACGTGATGTGAAAATGCAGTGTGTAGAAGATAAGGAAATTTATTGTGGAAAGGCATAAAGTCTACTGTCTTGGAAAACAGAACTTCCAGATGATTTCCAAGACAATTTTAATCATTCTCCAGGTTAGAGTGCCTTTTAAATGCCAACTTTCTTGGCAAGAACCATTTTTATTTGAATTACACTGACATTTGGGTCTAATTAACTGAATATGATCTCCAGGTAGAGAAAAAACAATCAGTAGGGAGTATTTCCTAGAAGCTATCCAACTTAATTCGAATAGGCGGTATGAGGGCAGGATGGTGAAATGAGAAAATAGAGCAAATCTAGAGCAAAAATATTAGTTAGCGATTACCGCTATTCGATTAGTCATGATTTTTAAGCTGCTACTACAACACAGGGACGCGTTTAACGTTACCATTAGCAACATTTTTTGTTTTCAGTTACGACTTCACTCATTGTGTACAAACGAGAGAAGGAAAATGCAATAACGTGTGGGTTTAAACAAAAAAACGAAACCAATCTGGCGGGCTAAACTCTCCCAACTATGTTACTCAAAATTCCCTCTCGCCTCTTCAGAAAAAAAAATGGCGGTTTCCAAACACATACAGTGGAGTTAGCCAACTACAGACATTAAACAAGGCTGTAACTATTACTTGTGTTTTAAAAACGGAATATTTAAATACTAAAAAAAAAAAAAAACGTTTAGCTAACGGAATTAACACAGCACTCGGAGCAGAGACATCGTGTAGTCAGACTGCTGCATTCTAGCCGTGCTAGCTAACAGCATCCCATAAAACTCTCTCTCACACACACACACCCATTAGCATGCTGGCTAGCGAGAACCACTAAATGAATTTAGCGCGATAACTAGCCAGATTGATCCCCGTATACGTCTATTAAAATTCGCACAGCATTACTGCACTACGCATTTTGTTTTTCAGCGTCAACATTTCTTTCCAACCTATCGGACATACCTCCAGCACAGCCGCGTTCAGCAGCGGAGCAGGCTAGTGTCTACTATAGCATCGGCTAGCGACAGTAAGCGATCTGATTGGCCCACCGCGGGAACTGTGACCCGGAAGTGTGTGTGTGTTTTTTTTAATGGTTTCCATTCTGTTCAAATATTTGCCTTTTTGGAAACAACAGATTCGAAAAAAAAATAGTGTTGTAATCGCGTATATGATAACTCTCTCTCTCTCTCTCTATTATATTTATTTATTTATTTATTTATTTATATATATATTCCAATATTCCATTCTTTTGATCATTAAAACATTAAAAATGAATAAACACAAGACAAACAAACAGTTATTTATTAGGAATATCTATGCATACGGATACAATGTGATTTATTTTTTAATATACATTTCCGAGACACTATGAGGAAATTTCTCAAATATCCAGCAGCCCCAGACCTGGGCTTGTCAAGGGCAAGGGATATATTTTACTGCAAAATAATTGTTATGTCAGGAAAGGTTTATGCACAAAATCCAATTACAGTATATAAATATTTGGATATATAATTATTTTAACATGTACCGTAATATTCTGGTTATTCATAGGATCCATAACGTTTTTTATTTGTAAATTTTTATTCAGGAATGGTTAACCCAAATTTGCTATTATTTATAGAGTTACTGTAATTCAGTTCAATTGAATTTATTTATAAAGCACTTTTAACAATGGTCATTGTCGCAAAGCAAAAAAAAAAAGCATTTATAATTACAATCATACAATCAAAAGAAAATTAGGCAAGTGAGTATGAAAAGTGGGCCGCACAGTGGCTTAGTTGTTAGCACTGTGGCCTTGCACCTCCATGGTCCGGGTTCGAGTCCCGCCTCTGGGGCTGTGTGCATAGAGTTTACATGTTCTCCCTGTGCTTGGTGGGTGTTTGCCAGGTACTCTGGTTTCCTCTCACAGTTAAAAGACATGCAGGTTAAGGTAATTGCCATTCCCAAATTGCCCATAGTGTGTGGGTGAGTGAGTATGAAAAGTGTGAGAAAATATGTATGAATCCAAATGATCAGATTTTAGCAATGAAAAACTCCCCGAGATGGCAATAGGAAGAAACCTTGAGAGAAACCAGAATAAACAGGGAACCCATATTGGAACTTCAATATAACAGGAGATGTGTGTGAGTCCACTTTCAGTATTGGAGGCTCAGGTTAAAAAAAAAAAAAAAACTGTTAGTGGGAATTTCAGTCCTGAACTGTTAAGTGACTGCAGTAACAAGACATCAGAGAACATCAGTTTGCATCAGCAGAGTCTAGCAACACCTTTATGGTAAAGTGGAACCTTGCCCATTTGCTAGGATCCAAGCAGAACAGACAGGTTCAGAGGGTGGTCTGGATCACTCCCAGCAGAGAGAAACAGGAAGAGAGGGGAAAATAGAAGAGAGATAACAGTTAGGTATGGTCACAGGCATGTGTATAAGGTGAATGCATATTTGGTGTAGAGTGCAAAAAGGGACTCCGGCAATACTATAAAAACATAATTAAAAGAGAAAGCCAGAAGGAAACACAGACAAGTTGCTTGTATTCGAAGTTTGGGTTATACCCATTCAAGGGATCAGATGAAACAGACTATTTTTGTTGAGCCCATCGGGTAATGGGATGTCTACGTAGCATGATTCAGGTTGGCTTTTAAAGGTTGTATAAAGGTTGCCTTATAATTGCAGCTCACTACACGTAAGCAAGATAACCACCATGGTCCTATGGTCATTTTCCACATCACTTGTGCATGTCCTCAAAAATGAACATGTTGTGATCTCATGTTGTCCAGCTGTATAACATATGTATGGTAGTGTCCACAACTTAATATTCCAAATTGCATTTTTCAGACCTAAGTAATACACTAAGAACTAACACTAATAACCTTGTAAAACACTAATAACCTTGCACCTCCAGATTTAGAAGTTTGAATATTCCAGTATGTGTGGGTGGAATTTGCATGTTCTCCCCATGCTTGGTGGGTTTCATCCAGATGTTCTGCCTCCCCTCACAGTTCAAAGACATCCTTGTATCCTGACTGGCTTTTCCAAAATATCTGTTTAGTGTGTGTGGTCTTGCAAGTAGGTTGGGATAATCAGAAACATAAATGTGCAATGGTTGTTGGTGTGAAGTCATAAGTCATTGCAGCCACCCATCATTCATTATGATGGCTTAAATGGATGGACAGATGGATGGATGGATGGATGGATGGATGGATGGGTGGATGATTAATGTAAGTGTCTGAATTTTTCAAAGCTTTCTGAAAGGTCTGTTTTGTGTACTAGTCTGAATCATCTAGATTATTCAGTCATTTTGAAAATATGGTGAGGATCTTTTTTTAGATGAAAAAAAAAATCTTAAAAACAATCTGTTCACATCAACCTACATAAAATTGCTAAAAAGTAAACTTCATTTTTTTAAAACAAATTCCCTGAGATGTTTTTGCTCTCCAAAAATGTATGAACCACATCATCAACCAAGCTCTTTTAATTATCAATAAACAACTCTTAAAAAAATAAAAAAAAAACATCTAGTATAAGGAAAAAGGATGATAAAATGAACCTGTAAAATGACAGGCTGTACCTGAAAGTAATGCAAAAGTGGACAAAACTTTTTTTTAACAATCCATTAACATTTTATATATATATA
>JAQMYL010000016.1:12480263-12503005 GCA_030014365.1 Clarias pachynema | reverse complement strand
GTGAAGCTGCTTTGAGACAATGACCATTGTTAAAAGCGCTATATAAATAAAATTGAATTGAATTGAATTGAATTAATCCATGTCTGCTTAATTGCTTTCCGAAGATCATGTACAGAGCACATAGCAGCTCTTTCTGTTTTATTATGTGCAGCTTCAAAATACCTTGGTGTGATTACTGATTCCAGTCTTTTCTTTTCACCTCATGTAGATAATATTATTAGAATATCCTTCTTTCATCTCAAAGATATTGCCAAGATAAGAAATATAATGTCTGGATGTTCCTCTATGTGCATAAACAAGCTCCAGTTAGTCCAGATTGCAGCACCCAGAGACCTTACTAGAACTAGAAGATATGATCACACCACTTCATTTTATCCACACTGCATTGGCTTCCAGTGAAATTTTACATTGATTTTAAAATACTACTGTGCCATGGTATCTGTGAACTGGTAGTATGTTATGATCTGCCATGCCTACTTTGATCAAAAGGTGCAGGCTGATTGTTGGTACCTTGTGTAATGAAAGACTATAGCAGGGCAGAGCTCCTTCCTACAAAGCCCCAAAGTTATGGCATAGCCTTCAAATTCATGTTTCGGACTTAGACAGAGTCTTGGTGTTTAAGTCTAGGCTGAAAACCTATCTATTTATAGTCAAGCTTTATTGTGAATATATTTGGTCTTAGATAAAAGAGAAAATATGGGAACATAGAGTGTTATGTGGGCAACTTGTTGGCATAGAGTGTTATGTTAACCTGGTATGTTTGAATGCTGTCTTCCCCACTCTTATTGATCACAGTTAGTTGACAGTGAAGAGATTGGTTGCCTTACTTCTCAGGGAGCCTTGGTGTCTATGTTTCCTTCTGGCTCTCACTTTTAGTTATGCTGCCTATTGACCTAATATAATGCAGTATTATGTAGAAATGCATATTTATTAACGTAAACACAAACAATGTACAAATGTTGATCATTTAAAAATGTTTAGTTATGTTCAACTTGTACAACATGCAGAATGGATCCAGTTTAAGGTACTGAGCATGCCTACTTAAAAATTTTAGCACACCAACACTAAAGTGTGAGGTCTCAGTTGTAGACTTCCAGGCCATCAGAGACTTGACAATCAATTTCAAGCCCTGTTTAAAAGGCTATGGTTAATTCAATCTTGTAAAGTGTCTACATTTGTACCTTGTTCTTAATTTACCTTGTCCATGATGCTGAGGGCTTGTAGAGGATTGTGGCTGTTCTGACTAAGTGCCTCTATATTCTCTTCGGTGATGACTGGCTCCTTCAGCTGCTCCAACCATGACCACATGAGAGCAGAGAGCAGCACTGGATTGCGCTCTATGCACAGCCTCTCCCATGCACCTTCTCTGCAATTTAGCTCTGTCTAAAAATGAAATGAATATAGACAAGCTAAGAGCCTGCATACTGATTTTAATAAAAAATTGATTACCAACATTGCTAACAAGAAACATGAACGTATATGTAATAGCGATCAGCAGAAATGTTCTGTTTTAATAAACAACATTACAAGTCAAAAGTTTGTACACTCCTTCTAATTTCATGGTCTTTCCTGAGTTTTCTTTCTTTCTATCTCCTTTGAGCAGTCAATATTAAGATGTGTCTGCTCTTTATGCTCTGTAAAGTGTTTAAAACAGCTCTATCTTAGCCTGGTAACTCTAAATAAAGTTCTCCTCTGCAGCAGACATAAGTTTAGGTCTTGTTTTTTCTGGGATGGTCTTCATGAGAGCCATTTTCATTATGGTTCTTGATATGCAAAGCAAAAATAAGTGCTCTCGGAAAAGGTTTGGGGGTAAGGAATTTTATTTGCATTCATTCTGAGAGGTGCAACAGAAAAATTTTGTTAAAATACTATGGATGACAAACAGGAATCCTTGGGAGCTAAACTGGCTTGGAGGGGGGTGAAATCCTTGCACTCCCATATCAATCCTAGAGAAACTATCCAACTATGGGTGTCTGAGTTTTTATGAAGGCAGAGGGAGGTTTTGCTCTAAGTTTGCCTCAAGCAGTGCGTATTAGTTTGAAAAGTATGCAGTCAGCTGGCGTCATGTGTCTCAGAAGAAGAATGTGATCGTCTCCACACTCCCTGATTGGTAGCTGTCATGTGGTACTGTAGCGGAGGTGGGCTAAAATGGGATGGAAATTGGGTACAAATAAAGGGGAAAGCAAGGGGCCAACACTTATACAGACTAAATTGTAGATGTTGCCACCAAATTACTACGCCTAAAGTGATATAAATTATGCGACAGATGTGACATGTTTGTCAGTAAATGCAATAATGAACAGTTAACCCAGATTTCGAGTTTAACTTAAAATATCCAGCAACATTTTCAAGGTTCATTTCTGAAGACAACATCAAACAATGTGGGCAGGACGATAATATAGTCCAATTTCATATAAGAACTCCTCACCTTAACCATTTTATAAACCATTATAGTCTGGAAAGTAACAAAATAGCCAAATATATTCTAGTTTTTGTAAAATGAAATCCACCCCAGCCACATGCTGATGGACATTTCTGTACCTGCCACAATGAAACGGCATTCCTTAGATTCTCCTCTTCCACATCCACAGTAAGAGCCTTTGCCACTAGCACACGGCGAACCTCTGGAGCAAGCTCAGTCTGGAGCAAGATGAAAGGAGAATCGCTGCTTCCTGTACAAGTGCCATGACATCCAACTGGGTTTCTATCACCGTGGATTAATTTTTCTCCTGTCAGCATAATGGCTGCTTTGCTCCTTGCACACCCCAACGACCTGCTGCGCTTTGTCTCTCTCTGTGGTATTCGCTTTCTGCAAACTGGTGATATGTGTTCCACCTCTCTCTTGGGTTTGTCAATGGAGCCTGAAGATCCAGCTAGAGAGTCCAGTTTGGAGTTTGAGTTTTCTGGAGTTGACACAGTTGATGTTCTGGAGACCTGAACATCTGCAGGTTCTGATAACCTGCTCTGAGATACACAGTGCTCACTCAGGAGGTTTGACATACCAAGGTGCCATCTGATTTCCCTGGAGCCTAGAGTGTGCAGAGCGGAGTCGCTGAAGCTGCGCAAAATCTGACCTTTATCAGCATCATTTACATTCTCACACTGCTCAGGAGGAGGGGAAGAGGATTGAAAGGAGTGTGGCATAGCTAAAAGGATGCCCTTCCCCCTCATCTCCTTTCCTAGCTGCTGCAAGGCCTGCTGTGATATGGTCTTCTCTACCTCGGCTGTCAGGTCAGGAATCTCAGACAGGTATTTCTCCTCTACTGTGTGTCTGTTCTCAGCAATGTCTAGCAGGAGCCTGCAGACCAGGTGGACTATCTTTGGTACGTATTTCATGTGCCGAGCTTCATAGCCATGCAGCAGGTGTCGCTGCCGCGCCAGGTACTGCGACAACGTGACATCGTGTGCTCGTGGTTCGACGCTTGAGAACACGCAGTGCAGTGGTGCTACAAAGCGTGCAAACTCACGCACACACAGTAACTGGCCTCGTGTCTGTATTGAGCTTGGACGTTTCGCTCGCACAAACAAGATGGCCTGGTCTGCGCTCATCCGTGATGTGAAAACTAAATAGCAGGCAAGGAGAACACCTAGAACATCAGCAGACAGACAAAAAATGGTTAATTAATAACTAATCAAGTATTCATATTGTAACCACATTATAAAACATGGGCTATACTGAAAATAATGCAGAAGTGGTCAAAAGTTTTTATTAACTGCCATAGTTAATCAATTTGCACATGTAGGTAGTGTAACTCTTACATTAATTTACAAGTAATGTACCTTAAAGTTTAACACAAAATACATTTATCCTCACCATAATTGACACTGACAGAAGATGCTAAAATCTTGCTTTCTTGTGCCCGCAGAACAGAACTGTTCTGTTAACTAACTTGCTAATTTTGACTGGGGAACCTGTTTGCTAATCCTTGAACTTTGTCATTTGTTGATATTAAACATCATACGCTCGCTGGCTGTCAATGTTGCCATGACTACAATGTCAAACAGGGAAATTATCACTTTAACCGTAGTCTCTGGCAAGGATCACTGTAACAATCTCCAAACAAGTTAAGCATTTATTTGTCACATATACATTACTGCACAGTGAAATTCTTTCTTCACATATCCCAGCATAACTGGGACCCCTGGAGCAGATAGGGTTATGGGCCTTGCTCAAGGGCCCAAATGTGGCAACCTGTTGGAGCTGGGGCTCGACCCGATGACCTTCCAATCAGTTACTCAGTCCCTTATACCTCTGAGCTACCACTGCCCCAAATAGACAACAGTCTACAAAATTAATAATTTCTACAAAATTAACAATTTATAAGTGTAAAATATTTTCTTTTCAAATTAGGAAACGTTTATTTTATTTACATTGTATTATTGCATTCCTAATATGAAGTGCTGGATTTTCTTGCCATCCAGTCCGGAACTGGAAGTCCAAACACTGAGAAGCTCTGCTCTATATATAAAGGTGCCACTTAACATAGTCGCCATCACAAGCGCTGTACTGTTGAACCCAAATCGCAAATCGTCTTTGAAAATCCCCAGCTGATGGTCTCCCTTTGTGTGGTTTGTCTTCAATACTGTTTTCCCCTTTTTAAACTTTCATCCATCTGTGCACATTGCTCTTGTCAATGGTGTCAAAGATGGTGCAACAAAAAGGGTTTTTCAAAAGGGATTCAAGAGTTCAATGATGGTGAAAATGCCTCACTTGTGATGGAGAGTATGTTGACTATTACCTCTGGATAGAGAAAGATTTACTGTACCAACATTTTCAATTAGAACAACCTATTATACAGTATGCCAGTTAAAAAACGTCAAATGTTGCAATTTTTTGGTACAGCGCTCATACTTGAATATTGTTGGGTTGCAATAATGATAGCAGGCAGCTCAAATGAAACCGATTTTGCCAATACTTAGCCAAATTATAAGTACATGTGTCTGCCAGCAGGAGTCACTATATTTCTATGGGTGAATCTTAAGTTTGTGATAATAAATGTAGGGTTTAGGGGCGGTGGTGCTAGGTGTTGGTGGGGGTGACTTTTGGCTGACTTCTGAAATGTAAGATCAATCAAGAGAGTATGCATAATTGGCAAAAAATAGAGAATTGCATGGCTAAATCATGGGCATGAGTGTAATGTTTTTGGTTTAAAACCTTTTGCAATAAATCTTAACTCAACACACAACACGTACCTTTTCATAATTCCTACTCGTAAAATTCTTTGCCTCCTTGTAAAAGTAATTTAAAGTGATTTTGTGTGGTTATGCAACTGATGCATGGCAGCACTGCTAGTATTCACTGCATGTGACAAAATAAATTGATAGCCGTATTAATCTATACATATAATAAAACTGTAAAGTTGGTGTGTCTGTACATTAGATATTATTAGATATATCTGTAAAAGATATTTGTGAAAAAATTATTTGGGGGGATATAAGATGAGTAATCAAGATGGTTTGTGGAATTTTTGTCTGTCTGTCTGTCTGTCTGTTTGTGCACGCATCACAGAAAAACTACTGACCGAATATTAATAGGGTTTTCACAGGTGTATTTGGCAGAGCTCGACTTAACATATAGGCTTAAAAGATATGATAATTTACAATTTTTCAAAAATCATTAGTTCATCTCAAAATTCAATAGATGGCGCTGTACATTTTTTAATACCCGCTAATGAGAGTACAATTGAAATCTACTTAATAAGCGCAATCTCACAACTTCATTCCGCAAACTTCACAGTAACGCGTAAAAATTTTAGTTCATTCCAAAATTCAACAGATGGCGCTGTACATTTTTAAAAACACGTTTATGAGTGTACAATTAAATTCCACATGAACAAAGTTGCAGATATATCTAGTATTCCCTTAAAATTTAAACTCTACATTTTATTTCATTTAATTATTATTGTATTGTCTTTTACAGCTTGATGCAGTTATATAAAATTTTAACTATTTATGTTAGTATATTTTTCCAAATTTTTTTTTTTGTTTAAAAAAAAAAAAAACTATCTCTAGTAAAAATCTTTGAAAATTAGCATACTATAATTCAGTGTTGAACCCTGCAAATGTGGAGATCAGTTTTTACTCCATTAACACATAAAACTGATCTACTGTTACAAGAAAAAAGATATGCACGCATCAGCAGGGTTCCATATTTCGATGTTTCTGTTGGATAAAATGATATAATAAATGCATGCTACTACTGCATGCATGCAAGTACAGAAGAATGCTAACCTGTTCTTCCGAGCCCAGCATGACAGTGAATAGCCATCTTCCCCTCCTGCACAGCAAAAGACATGACCTTCACCATGTCTAGGATTGTTGTAAGGGAGGCTACCCCGTAGTCTTTCCACCCAAAGTTGTAGAAATAGACTAAAAAAGTAGAATCATGTCAAAAACGAACATGATAATCAACAGTCAGAAACAACTCTTTCATTCCTGACTAAAATACAATTGCAGGGTAAATGCATGAATCGTGATACTAACATATCAAATAAACAGGTTGCCCGTATCATGTAAACAACCAAACCAAAGTGTTTTTCTTAAATGTATCGGAAGAAATCCCATTTGCAAAGCCTGAGTGACACTATGAGCATGTAAATGACATGCTGAAGTCAGTGAAACCTTTTTCCCTAATGCATGTTCCTAGAAGTTGCTGGCTTTAAGCAGTGCATCTATCTCAGGAGAGCTTGTTAAGAGTTACCAAGCCTCTACTCTCTCTCTCTTGGTTCATAACAAACAAGAAATCACAAATTATTGCACTCATGTTATTACAGAATACATTTGAAATTGATTCCTTCCAGCAGCTAGCTCCTTGGACAACCTGAACCACTAACATAATAGGCAGAAACTCCAATTAGGTCTGTAATCAGACAAAGTCCACCAAGAAGAAGAAGCCTGAATCTATTAGCCTGATTAAGTTGCGTGTGTGACTTACTTCCTGCTTCCATGAAGACCTCTGGGCGGTACGTGAATCCACTCTCGGGCTCCAGGGGATAGCCACAGCTGGCATGCTCTCCTGGGCGCTGAAGGTTAATTATGGTCTTTAGTCCGCATCTACGAAGAGCCAAATGTAAACACAACATCTCCTCGGTGTTGTCATTAGCAAGCAGAACATAACTTACCCCAAGAACTGGTGGATGATGTTGTATTTTTCAATATTCTCAGTAGAAGGCCTTGCCATAGCTAATAAGTTGTCTGTAATCCTGATGTAAACAGAATGAAGGAGATCATAATAAATAATTATTTCAAATTGTTACAGAATGTTTTTACCATCTTGTGAGCAGATTCTTATCAAGACATCAGAATGTCTAATCATCTGCTACTCTATTAGCTACTTCAGCCCTGCACCATTCATTCACGATATCTAATAATGTTTGCTTTACTTTCCAAAGCAGATGAGAAACGGCTTACCAAGAGGAGTAAAGTCCCTTGATGGCCTGTTCTTTATCACTCCAGCGAGATGGGTTTTCATACTTGCAAGCTCGTCCTCCACATGCCATGGAGCACTGCATGTGGCCTGGGATTACATGCCTCAAGGTCTCGCCCACCTTGGTGTATTTTGCTGTGGGAACCCTGACACTTGGTCTGAAATCTGAAAAACAGAATCTTTTTAACAAAAATAGTATATTCTATGTGTACAGTCATCTACATGCCAATGAACCAGCAATGTTAAAACCTTTAAATACTGCATGAAAAGATCAAAAGATCAAAGACTGTATGTTGTTAGTTTCAGCCCATTAGCACAGACTAATGATAGTGAACACTCAAACCACAGAAGAGAAGCAAATGCCTCATTTCCTGCAGATGACAGGAAACTCAACCAATCCTAGAATAAAATCGACTTCTAGAGGTTCCTCGAATTTAATTAGTAAGAAAGGCAAACTTGGAAAAAAGAGAATTGCATTCGATGCTGCCTGCTCCTCGACTATGCTGACTGCTGCCCAATAATTGTCAAAAAGTAATACAGGGCTATCAGGAACATGAAGATAGTACAAAAGAAGCAATGGAACTGCCATGATTGCACTTAATGTGGTGTCCATGGTGACCAATGTCCAAGTCAGTAGGAAACGAAGCAGAGGTTTCACTGTGAGTATATCTCAGGTAGACAGCAGATTGCTTGATGTTCTGGAAAGATAGATGACTCATTTTCCGCAAGGGCTGCATTATGCGGAGATGAATTGATCACAGAAATGAGTCTACAATTACTCTGCTGCTAATGGATTTCATTTGAACTATAAAAGCAACTGTTTTTAACAAAAAGTGAAACGCTTCTTGAAAGAATCATTGGTCCACCTCATCCAGCAATCAACTTAAGATAATGAAAGCTTAAACTTTAGGCTTATTTTCTTGTTACAACATATTGTACAATAAACACAACTTTTTATAACTGACGTGCAGAAAGTACACTAAAACACTCAAACGTAATTCTTCATCCTAAATCCCTAGCAATGAATTTTCAGGTTGGCTATCTTACAATACAGAGAAACAACAGTTGATGTGCAAACCTCTGAACGAGAACAGATCCCACTGATCTCTTCTGACTGAGTTTGGTTTGTCTCAATAATTACATTTAATGCATTAAATTTTGCCCTTTTCCCCTTTTTTAACTGATTGCATAACAGTGAAATCATCTTCAATAGCAATGGCAGAAACAATGCTTTGACATTTGTATCGTCTGGAGCCAGACACGCAATAGTGGTTGCTAGAATTTCACTCTTGGTAAAACAAAACCGCAGCAATTCATATAATCTCAGTCATTTCATTTGCACAATAGCTGCTTCTGATGCTATAACAGAGTAGATTAAATGACAAAGCTGTATTGCAGCACTTTAATATCTTTAGTTCATCATGAGGGAGAAATTATACAACAATTATTATAAAACAATTCCAGATATATAATGTGGCACCGTGTTTCAAACAAACATTTATTTTAAAGTTTAACATCTGTAAGTATTTTAACAAACATTCCATTTTCAATTTCAATGTGTGTGAACGTGTGGTGCGTGTGTGTGTGTGGTGTGTATGTGTGGCGGCCTACCTGGCTCCATGTCAGCGATGTGCTCTGCACTGTTCCCTGCAGTGCTGCTGCAGTTGGAGTAGGGCACGTCACTCAGCAGAGTGACACCTGCTGCCATGGCAGAGCCTGTAAGAAGGTGGAGGGAGGCAAATGTAGCATCAAAAGGCTGAGAACAAAACCTATGACGGCAAATAGAGCAAACAAGGTAGAGAGCATATAATCACACAGTTGCCTCAGTCAATGCAACCTCTGGGGATAATGCAGGGTGTTAAGCAGGCTGCTATATCACACATGCTGGGTCCAATGGACCCATGGAGCCGTAAGCCACTCCTCTCCTTATAATTGGGAAGAGAGTCTTTTTACACTATGCGTTATGAGAAATAAGTCTGAAATTACACCTTGTTAAGCACAACCAAAGGCAAGGCTCAAAATATGAGTAGCTCCTTCAAAGTGTCTTGGTCCATCGCCCAGCTCAATAAACATGCATGTTTTTCAATTGGAAGTTAGTTATGTACTGCTGTTCACAAATCATAACAACAGTCATATTGTGCTTTTAATATCAATTAATGCAGGTTTACAAAAATTAAGGTCTAATAAAGATGCCAAACTTAAAAGTGGCAAGAAAAAAACAAAGGCTATGGGGAAAATTTGACAAGCAATTACACATACATGAGCTGATGCAACATTCTGAATTGCTCACATAGTCTTTTGTGTGTAGCCTTTCACACGTATGGAATTTTAAAAGCTCTGTGCATTAAGGGGAAGGTCAGACTCAAAACATTTGACCAGTTTTGACCACTTCCTCCACGATGGTAGGATATAGGATGTCAATAACAACCTGTCTTTCACATTAAAACATACATAATTGTACAACAGTTAGTTCTGACCGGATAATCTGATTGGATGAGAGACCTCCCACAAGTAGTAATATATCACTCCACATCACAGATGTTCTAACAGTTACTTACACTAACTGTCTGTCACCAGCATGGTATAGCAATACAGGGGAGACAACCTGCCAAAACCCACTTTCACAACCAGTCACAATTCATCAAGAAAACATCTGACAATGTTATGTCATCTTAAATAAAACACTATCTTCTTAGTAACTGCATCCAAGTCGTTCCGAATCACCTCTGAACCATCCACGTTGTTTTGTTTATGACGTACACGAGCTACAATGCTAACTAGCTTCTAACACAAGGCTGAATCACAAATCCCTCTCTAACCTCTGATCAAGGGCACTATTTGATGTGCGCAATAAGTGATTGTTCACTCTACATAGCACACCAGCTTTCAATTTTTACACTATGTGGGATTTGACAGTGGAAGCACAGAAATGAGCTGGTATTATAAATTAACTGAGTAGAATAAGTGGAAATAAAAGGAGAAACTTACAAGATTTACAGCACTGACCACTACCTTCATGGTTTATTCTTGGTTTATATATGGCTACATATGGAATTTAAAACTTTCCATTAACTGTTGGTCGCTAACTAATAACACCAGCTTCAGCAATTGTAGTTAGTTAGTTCTACCAGTTGTGGACGGATATGTGTCAGTGGAACAAAATAAACTGGTTGAATACACAAACAAATCACAATCTTTTGATAATAATAAATAAATGTTTTAATTGTTATATAAGAGCTCACACTTAAGGTTGTGCTGTTGTGTTGAATATCGGCATGGCTGTGATATACTAGGCAGAAACACAAAGGCACCAGGACACTTAATTAAATTACACTGGTGGCCAAAACTATTATGACAATATACTGTACTGTACGCCATGTATTACAGTTCTCCCTGTGCACAAAAAAGGTGATGTCACTAATTAGTTTGCGCCCACATGGCCGAGGAGTTGTGCTAATTAGAATCATGAAGAATCATTAGAATTAGAATAATGGATGAAAAAAAAACGTTCAAGAGTTTTTACTATTAAAATTTTGCATCTGCTCAAAAATGGCTAAAAAGAGGGACTTCTCAAGTGAATTAAGGCAAATTTTGTACAAGCAGGCATTGATTGAGCAAGTGATCTGGGGTCATTTGACTCTATGCTCAGTGGATCCAGCAGGTTTTGAATAAAGTACTTCAAACTAATGTTGATTGTTGTAGAGCAGTTTCATTGTATAAAACAACAAATTATTCTTACTATCTTGTTTATCATTATTTTAATTAAATTCAATTAAATTAAATTTTATTTGTATAGCGCTTTTAACAATTGTCATTGTCGCAAAGCAGCTTCACACAATCAAAAGAATTATTTAAATTTGTAAGGAATGTGAATGTGTATGAATCAAAATGGTCAGATTGTCCCAGATTGAAAAAATGGAGAATTGTCATCTCAAACATTTAACTTCACTTTTGTCTCAATATTTTTGGACACCACTGTACTGTGCAGTTTTAATCTAAAATCACCCGTACTGTATAATAATATGAATGACAGCATTTTTGTATATGAATATTTGAACCTGATGATCAATCAGCACATTGAATGAATGTTTCTTAGTTTCACACTTGCTTTGAGCTTAGATAACTTGTTTGAACAAGCATTTCAATTTATTTATTTTTTTAAATCCCAGTGTGTCTGTAAAATGGCCTGCCTAAAACTTAGATTTAGATTTCACTAAATTTAACTGCGTAAGGAATAATGCAATGTGAGCGACTCTTTCTTTAGGTAACATAAATCAGGAACGTTGAGCAGCCTCCTTGGGTTCGAGCTATTTTAGGTTGAAGAAATATTAGGACATTCATGTGATATCATGCCGTGTTTAATTCATGCTGTAAAGTGAGCAGAGGAAACAGGGAAGCAATTCAAGCCTCATTTCCATTGTAATGTATACTTCTTTGGCTTCCAAAAAAGCATTGTGACTTAAATATCACCTTAGCACACTTGAGAACCTCAAATGTTCCAAATTAAACATTCTACCTTATTCAGTGCGTATTAGCTCTGAAACATAAAATATTTCTAAATATCACAATTTAAAAACTGTGAAAAATAAAGATAATACACAGACGAAGTAACATCTGTTTTGTTTGTTTGGCACAATGTGTGAGGTTATTAAGATCAAAATGATTTAACTTAGCTACATTAATGAAGGACTATGTCTACCAGGGAAAAAACAATGTGTCACAAACCCCTTCAGACCACGGTGCTATTATTGTGACCTCTATCTAATTACTTTGTAACAACCCTAATTACTTTGTCTATTTATAGCCTCTTGGTTCTGAGTGTCTTTGGTTTGTTTTGTGTCAATGTGCTTCAGCGAGCCTTCTTTTCCCAATTTTCTTTTCTAGTTTGAACTGTTCCATGTTTCTCAAGTTTCTGATTATGGATTGTGCTTTCAAGATGTGGTCTCCCTGTTTCTTGACCTCTGCTGAGAAGTCCAATGATGTTTTTGCTTTGCCCTTGACAAAATTTGTTGTATGACGTTTTTTTCCCCCCCCCTGAATCTATTTCAACAATGGAGTTACAATTTTGTTAAAATCTTAAAAATGCACTTTCACCAAGCAAGTATTTTAATATTTGCACTAACCATCTGCCCTACCATACATTATTGTTAAGCAATAAACTAATCATTTGAAATATATATGTCAAACCTTAATGTAAATGTTTACACTATAGCTTTTTGATAGCTCTAACTATCTATAAGTGTGTGAGAGACACAGATTGTGTGTGTGCTTGTTAGGAATGGAGATTTTTTATTTTATCATTCGGCACAATCGACCTTTTAAAATATCCCCATATTAATAAGATAACACGAAACAAGCCATGAAATACATTAATCACACAGAAAAAATATAAAAATAACATTTTAATAATAGGAGGGGAAATTACACCTGGTATTATTAACCCATGCTCTACTTTGCTGCACTGGAAAAATCTACTGATATTGCAGTTGGTCTATTTGTTGTTATCATCTAACATCAGTGCCTGATCTCACTAATGCTCTTGTGGCTGAAGGGACACAAATTCCCACAGTCACACAATAAAATCTAGTGGAAAGCCTTTCCAGGAAAATGGAGGTTATAATACCAAAGGGGAACTAAATTGGAAGAGAATGTTTAACAAGCCTACATACTTGTAGTTGGTCAGAGTCAGGTAGTTGGTCAGAGTCTTCACATGCACTTTATGGCCAAAACATTGTAGAGACCTAACAATAAGACTCATATGAGCTTTTTGAATATCCAGTTACAAATTTAACCACCTCCACCCCTTTTAGTGCTACTAAACTGCTATTCTTCTATTTAAAAAAAAACATCTACATTTACATACAAGTGATACCATAATATCAATATCAACTCGGGAACAGCTACACATGAATAGGATTTTATAGGTCAGTGGTGAGTTTAAGCCTTGCTTGTGTTTCCACACAAAAACGCCTGCACGAAACCAAAGAGCGGTGCTCACTTTTATCTGAACTTTGAAGTGATTTTTCAAAGCACCTGTTAAATAAACACCGGCAGCACAGTCTTCAGCAACAGTGTGCATCAACCATGTTTGACCCTTTCCTGATTCTCAGTCTATTCAAACCACCTTTATGTTTTGCACATTGTTCATTGCAGCCATAATGCATCTCTTATAAACCAATAGATACACGACAGCGCAACTCTCCTCCATTGCACAATAAGACAAAAAGCATCACATTTCTATGAAATGTCCCACAAAATATGTTTTACAGTGTGGCCTGCAACTATTAACATAACATATATAATTATATATAATAGCATTTCAATTAGGGCTACACGATTTTATTTTATTTTTACCTTTTTTTTCCTACACATTGCAATTTCGATTTAAAATGCAATTTTTAACTATTAAATGTACCATTTATGTGGGCTACCACCAAATCAATGGACAAATGATTTAATTACTTGGAAGCTTCCAATATTTATTTATTAACTCATGAAAAAAACTTTAAAAAATCATTATTGACAAACTCCAAATAAACTGTTGCCTTTTGCAATTAAATAATTGCAAAGTACCATATTGGGATTTTTTAATCTGATAAATTGTGCAGCATTCATTTCATTTAACTAATACTATTATATAATCTTATAATTAAATAACAGATCACTTAAACAAAAAGCCGCTGTGATCATCACTCACTTTTGTGACAAGCTTGATGGCAAAAAACAATTCCAGTAGTGCATCAAATGTAATTGAATTCTGAAAATGACCACTGATTATGCCAAAAGAGTTGAAAAGAAAAGTTTTGAGTGAGCAAAAGAAGGGCTCATCAGACCCATATAACAGTTATAGAGGGAGCGTCAGGTTTGTTTCCACCCTTAAAATTTCAAAGACGGCAATAAACAAGAATAAGGTCAAGCAGCAGACAATGGGGACAAAGAAGCTACAGACTGACAAGGTGAAAACAAATATCTGCTGACAGGGAAGACAGCAAACTTATCCGAATGTCACTCAACAATCATAAGATGACATCAAGTGACTTTCAAACACAGTGGCAAACTGAAGCTGGGGTTCGAAACAGGGACCTACGGGTAGGCTGAAGACATTCAAAAAGAGCTTCATCAATGAGAAGCAAAACTACAAATCAAGCAGATTTGTCTTTGTGAAGGATGCTTCAATCAAGCCCTGTACCAGGTTATCCTGAAAGAACTTTCCTTTCTTCCTTACACTCTGACTATGTCCCCCAACTCTGAGGATTCGTTTTTTCGAACAAGACAATGCCCTACGCAATACATCCAGGTCAACCAGGGTGTGGATGGAGGACCACCAGATCAAGACCCTGTCATGGCCAGGCCCAATCTCCAGATCTGAACTCCACTGAAAACCTCTGGAATGAGATCAAGATGATGATGGATGGTCAGAAACCATCAAACAATGTTGAGATGTCTGAATTTTTGTGCCCGGAGTGGAATGAAGTTACACGACAGCATTGTGAAAGATTGGTGAAGACACATAAAAACTGTTATTACAAACCACATGGGGGGAACATCTGCCAAAAGTTTTAACACAACAAACATTATTCGCAGCTTGAATAAATTTAATATGAAGAGGTATCCGCAAAGACAGCAGCTAAATATTCCAAGTCAACCCTCACTCAATCACCTATAGTAGAAGCTCTCTAAAATCTTGAGCCTTACTCTGCAGAGAGTGAAAAAGGCTAAAACTAGTAAGTCTCAAAAGTAATTCATATGTGTAATAAATGTGAGGCTGATCACTACATGTGAAAAAGCTGTGATCAGCGATCAGTGATCAGCATCGGTATCTGATTCTGATTTTGGTTACCGTTCTAAGTAAACTTAACAAATAATTAGCATCTACCACACAGGATTGTTGCCTGCCAGTGTGTGAATAGTTTAGAGCACACAACCTGTACTATTATAGAGAACGGCAACATTTACCACCTCAAATTCAAACATTTATAAATAAATTTTAAAAAAGTGTTTTTTGCAACTGAATAGATTTTTGCCCCATCTCTAATATGGCAGTACACGTCCGTTCTTACCCTGACAAAATCATCAATCTGGTATCTGGTATAAACGCGGGTTAATCAGAAAATCTGACCTTTTTCAATTTTTTGTGGTCCAATCTTTATGCTCCCTAGAAAATGCGTTTTTTCAAAGATTAGCTTAACTAACAAATGGTTTTCTTATGGCAACTTTCACTATTAAACATACCTGTCATTTCTACTTTAAATTTTTACATTCAATTTTTGTTTCAGACCACAATTCTTCCATGACGTTTTACAGTGCAGCACTATCCATCCAAGTTTTAACAAAGCACTGAAAGTTCTTAACCCAATTCCAGTAAATTTCAGCAAAACAGGATACGTCTTCCGATATGGTTGTTTAAGAAATTAAAAGCTACTCAATGAATCTGGGTTAAAAGAATTGCTGCCAGATGAAGCATGTTAATTACTGCGGTAATTATTTAATCAAAGTATTTCTTCATGTAAATTAAAGGAGTACGGTTAAGGTTGGGACCACAACACCCAGCACAACACTTCAAGGTCATGTTTACTGTCACCACACCCTACTTAACACACTCTGGCCTCAAGATAATTCCAAAGTAATGTTCAGCACATGTTAGTCTAAACTTGCCAAGTCTTACTCTTACATTGTTATTCTGGTTTTGACCACGTTTTAATTCTCTGTTTTTGTGATTTTTGTGCCGATCTCCTGATTCGTTGCTTGACCCTCTTCTTGATTCTGCATGGTTTTTTTTTTTTGGCCAGTGCGAGATATCTTTAAATACACTTACTGGCATTTGCATCTGTCTCAGCATCTCTATCTTGACACTTGATAATGCCACATTGTTGGTGTAATACAGTCAGAGTCTTAACAGCATATAAGCAAACAAAAGCTGAACATCAGTATGTATCAAATTTAAACGTCTAAGCTTTCATTTTCAATAAGCTTGTGTCTGAATAAGAGCATGTATCTGAATCATGGGGTTTCTTTTTCCTGCTGTTTGCTATTTATGCTTTCTCAATCATGTAGCTCTCTGTAGCCCTAGATGTGCTTTTGAATCCTGTTACTACCAGTTATGAACTTTATGTTAGGAATCAACTAGGCAGCCTGAACGCAGCAGAGGGTGTGCTGTGCATACGTGTGTGCATGTATGAGTTTTGTCTTGTTTTAGAGACTGATCCAAAAATGTGAAGTGGAATACATTTGTGGTATTCATGCCACAAATATATTTCACACCATATTTTTGGATCAATCTCTAAAACTAGACAAAACTCACACATGTCTGCTGTGTATTGTATTTGTATTCAGCTTAAATCTCCTGCTTGATCGTAACTGTGGACATTGGATCATGTGAAGCGGAAGTGTTTTTGTTTAACCCTGGTAAGCGAACAAATTTCTAGAACTTTGAATATATCCCCAAGTGTAGTCGCCAAGCAATCAAATGTTATGATGAAACTGACTGTCATGAGGACTTCCAAAGCGAAGGCCGACCAAGAGCTACCACTGCTGCAGAGGATAAGTTTATTAGAACGACCAGCCTCAGAAATTGCAGATATTTAGCACCTCAAATTAGAGCCTACATAAATGCTTCTCAGAGCTCAAGAGGCAGATATATTTCAACACCCACTGTTCAGAGGACACTGTGTAAGTCAGGCCTTCATGGTCAAACTGCAGAAGAACAACAAACAGAAGTGCCATGCTTGGGGCAAGAAACACCAGGAAAGGACATTAGATCAGTGGAAAACTGTCCTTTGGTCTGATGAGTCCAAATTTGAGATTTTCTAACTGCTATGTCTTTGTTAGACATAGAGAGGGTGAACAGATGGTTCCTGAATGTGTGGTTCCCACTGTGAAGCATGGAGGAGGTGGTGTGATTGTGTGGAGGTGCTTTGCTGAAAACAATGTTGGTTCCGGGCACAATTTATCAACATGGCTTCCACAACAGTTTGCAGCAACATGCCATCCCATCTGGTTTGCACTTAGTGGGACCATCATTTGTTTTCCCACAGGACAATGACCCTAAACACACCTCTAGATTATATAAGAGCTACTTGTCCAAAAAGGAGAGTGCTGAAGTGTTGCATTAGATGATCTGGCGTCCATAATCACCCGATCTAAATCCAGATGAGTTGGACAGGTGAGTAAAGGAAAAGCAGCAAACAAGTACTCAACACCTCTATGAATTTCAGTTACATTCCATGTGACTACCTCATGAGGCTGACTGAGGGAATGGCAAGAGTGTGCAAAGCTGTCATCAAAGCGATAATCAAATTAGTTGGCAACAAATTCAATTGTTGATTAGTTAATGATGTCATCCTGCTTGATTCTCATGCGACTATGAACGCTCTTCCATGTAGGCATTAGCCTTACTGGAGTGAAGCGAGTAATAGTGTGATGGCAAACACATTTACAGGCAAAAATCTCCTAAGTGTGCGAACATTTCACTCTTAACTCGAGCCAAACAACCATTAGAATCAGAGGGAAAGACTTTGCGCTGGTGGGGGCATGGCCAAGGATGTGAGCGTCAGGTAGGAGGGAGAGGATTTACACCTGAAGAGAATGTGGATAATTAGTGACTGTGTTGCAAGAGAGGTTTTTATTTTTCGGTTCTCCTAAATAAACCTTTTTATATGAAATTTAAAATGACACACACACATACACAAACACGCAGACACACACATACTCCTTGTTGCTGTGAACCTTTTTTAATGTGAAGCAGGAGTGCTAAAACAAATCCACTCCATCTTGTATATATACTGTTTGTTTGCTGTTAGTTTTATTCACTGAGATGTGCTCCCTGGTAATGTCCTAGCAACCGGGAAACTAAAACACTGCAATAATTATAGCTTTGTAGTCTTTTTAAAAATCTGTGGTCCAATTCCATGCCATGCATGTAAAGTCTGTTTTGTTAGGCCTGATTTTGACTTGAAATCACATTTTTTTCCTCTCCAAAACCAATGGTAAATGATGACGTGATATTTATGTGTATAACTTCAGAAGTTGACCACCCAGACGGGTGAAACCAGGATCAAATTGCAAAGCGGATTTCTGAACGTTATTACATTCTGATGTATGTCAGCGAGTAAGATCGTAAGTCAGGAGAGTGAAATATTTGACATGCATTTAATACCCATGCAAATTCTTTTGACTTTGTCAGTATTTTACAGTACTTGATTGCCTTGATCACATTACCAAATGAAATGATAGATACAAGAATAGGAAAGTCAAATTGTGAACAGAAAAAGCTGCAGTATTATTATTAAGAATAAATATAAATTTAAATAGTGTTCTTGGGTATACATTTCATCTCCCTGACACACCAGTTTAATGAAAGACAGATGCACAAATAACTTTATTTTTACTGGGAAGTTTGATAGAATAGTATGAAGCAACAAAAATATGTTATGAATTAGTTCATAGAAATTATTTTATTTAAACTAGTTTTAGAATTAATCCACTGTTTCCCACGCAAACATTTATTTGTGGCGGCCTGCCATTGTATCAACCTTGACCACGGCATATTAATTTTCCTTTTTTATTATTTAAAATGGGTAGAATCTTGATTGCTTGCACAGTCTCTCTCTAACACACAAACACACAGACCCGTTTCTGAATAGCCCTGCCCCTCTGCGCACATATCGCCTATGCACGTGAGGGTTGCACGTGTTGACAGGAAAAGTGTTTTAGAACAACAGCGATCAGTTTTAGTGATCAGAACTCTGTGTGAAAATAAAAATGGGAGTGGATTTTAAGCAGTCTGGTCAAGAAAGGTATTGCACAGACCCAACTCTAAATTATTAGCAAGCATCTAAGGAGCCTCGTCAGTGAGAATAGTAGAAGTACCACTTCATGCAAAAGAGACTAGAAGTACCACTTCATGCAAAAGAAACCTAATTGGTTAAAATCTTAACAGCAATGTATAAAAAGAATATTGCACTCACAATCAAGCCCTATGAGCTCATGGCCAAGATGATTCATAGCCATACCAATATTCAGTATAACAGCACTCTTGCTTGTGTGGTATCACTCAAATACCACAGCTTTTTACAAACTGTAGTTACATTTAATGTTGTGTAACATTCACCATACAAGTCCATCTAAATAGTGGGAGTATATATGAGTGTATATACTGTATGTGTGTGCCCTGCTATGGATTGGCACCCCAGGGAATACCCTGCCTCGTGTTCTAAGTCTCCTGAGATAGGCTGGAGGCCCCCTGCGATCTTGTACACAGGATAAAACGGTATAAACAATGAGTGAGTGAGTGAGTGAGTGAGCTGGTATCAGTCAATATAGAGCAATTTGTTATAGATGTGTTATAAATGTGTTTAAACTCATGTTGACTTGGAGAATGTCATGTTCCCAGCGGCAACACAAAACAGCTATTTTTATTAGGTGAACACATTAATCTTTAAAAAGAAAAAAAAAACTATGAATTTGATAATGCAAAAAAAAAACATTAGATTTCTTTGGAAAAAGACTTGCATTAACAAGGTATATTTGTATTATTGGGTAACTACAGAGCCTATATAGTACTATCCCGTCTACAGGGTCGTGGGGGACTGAAGCCTATCCGCACACAATGATTCACACACTACATGCAATTTGCGAACACCAATTAGCATGGCTTTGGACTGACTATGGAAGGAGACCCATTAAGCACTGGGAGAGCACCTAAGGGAATCAAACTCCAAACCATGGAGCTGCAACACTAAAGCGAACCACTAAAGCACTGTGTTTCCTTAACAAGTCATAACTTTCAAAGATAGATAGATACTTTATTGGACCACATCACACTACCCTGTTCTTGATCATTTTTCTATAACAGCATTCCTTACATATTTCATAGGATTATGCAACTTGCTTCTGAAAACTCCATTCATATTTCCAAGTAGACAAACAGCTACAGTTCACATTTACAGCATTTGGCAGACGCCCTTATTCAGAGCGACTTACATTTTATCTCATTATACATCTGTTTTCGTTCATCAGTTGACGGTTAAGGGTCTTGCAATAGGGCCCAACTGTGGCAACTCGGTGGTGCTCGAGTTTGAACCCGAGACCTTCCAATCAGTAGACCAATAAACCAGTGAGCTACCTCAGTTACCACAGTTATATTGGTAAAAAATAAATAAATAAATAAATAAAAAACCTTAAACCTGGTGTGACAGAAAGACTACTCAGTTAATAAAAATTATTTGTTCTGACTTAACTTCATTGCAGCTACACTGTTTTATAACCATCAGTACTGCAATACTGCAAAATCATTGCAAAGTCAAGTGAATTTCCTGAAGCATGTTGGTACATTGGCAAAATTTGTGCAGCATAAAGCACTGCAGTTATTGATCATCTATTGCTTATTCTGGATGCGCAAATAGTCACTAGCAGGATGCAGACTGTTTACATGGCCGGGAATGTTTTTGCACCAGATTACTGTCTTGATTATAATCTTTATAACGGTATAAACACGTAACGTAAGTCTCCATACGATACAATTATACATGCACAAAGCAAACAAGCAAATATTTGCGACACATTCTGTATATGCAGCAAAGATGACTAGCCTTTTGCGAGACCAAGACTGGGGATTTTGGTAACCAGTGACAACACGTTAACAACACGGTTAGCTCGGTTATATAAGCTGGAACATCAGAGAACACAAGGCAACGCTCACCTTCTGCTACAGAAGCCAATTAACCTAATGAGTGAATACTGTGTGTCTGCAGGTCAGTTACATACCGCGTGCCTTTTTAATCAGCTCCGGGTCATAACGCTTGCAAAACAGCCGTCCTCACAGCAGCACGCGCGCAGTTTAAACCGCGGGACACAAAATCCACAATATTTACACCGTGCGTCCACTGGCCATGTTCAAACAGTTACATTTAACAGGTTGTTGGTGGACAGAAATATGCCGTCTGATTGGCCCTCCGCGATCACGTGACCACGGCCAGGCCGACGGCGTTTCGGCTTTGAAGAATTAAAGGAAAAGGCGCACAGCCTTCGGAGGAAAACAGGTCGTCGTTCATTTCAAACTAAGAGGCCTCGGTGCACTTTGTGTCACACCTCTTGGTAATTACATCGTAAATAACCAATAATACCAAATAGGAGCAGTTTAGATTTTGTCTGCAATGGGTAAATCTAAATATCTGAGGTTATTTTTGTATTCATTGTGGTCTGCTTTGTGCTGGACGATTCTAACAGGCCATTGTGCGAAATGTTCAAGGGGAAAAAAAGGACACCTGGTGTTTTGGTTAGATCGTGCATGGCAGGCCAACCAACCATTGCAACAACAACAACAATAACAGCTATTATTATTATTATTATTATTATTATTCGTGATCGTAATATTAGTTAGTGGGCAACATCCACAGAGAAACCCCAAACCCCTAGGGGCAACTAAGCAGCATCTATAATCTAACATATCTCATCGATAATCTAATACATCTAATATATACAGTATACTGTGTGTGTGTATATAGTGTGTGTGTGTGTGTAAAATAATCATCTGGTGCACACCTGTATCTCTTAAACAGCAGCATCTCTGGAGTGATATTTCGGTCAGTTAAAAAAAATGTAAATTAAAAAAAAGTTTTATCTCGCAAAAAAGTAAATCTGAGACTTCTTATGCAGTGGCTAAGAAGGCATCACTGCGCATTCATAATGCATATACTGTCACCTAGTGGTTAAAATATGGAGCTACTACCACTACATTCAACACTGTGGTACCCACTCTTGTGTGGTATCTCGTTCTCGTTACCGTATTTTTCCAGCCAATTAGCTAAACTTTCGAACCTTCTATTATATTAATTAAACACTTTCCAAATATAAGAATAATAGTAATGATGATAATAATAATAATAAGAAGAAGAAGAAGAAGAAAGATTAAAAAACTTGGTGAACACGCTAATAATTACCGAAACTAGTAATAATAGTTTTAGTGGTAGTCCTAGCACTATTTAGTCTGCCTATATGAAGAATCTAGGTGTAAATGACTGTGAAGGTTCTAGGTGTGAATGAGTGTGCATGGTGCTCTGCTCTGAACCTGCTTCCGTGATCACGTCCTGCCTCGTGTCCAGTGGTCCCGGGATGATGATGATGATTATGATGACGATCATGATGATTATTAATAATCATCATGATCGTCCTCCTCATCATTGTCGTCGTCTTCATCATCATTATTATGATTATGATTATGATTATTATTAATAATAATCATCATTATCATCGTCCTCCTCATCATTGTCGTCGTCTTCATCATCATCACCATCATCATCCCGGGACCACTGGACGC
>JAQMYL010000016.1:12424689-12480163 GCA_030014365.1 Clarias pachynema | reverse complement strand
TCCTCATCATTGTCGTCGTCTTCATCATCATCACCATCATCATCCCGGGACCACTGGACGCGAGGCAGGACGTGATCACGGAAGCAGGTTCAGAGCAGAGCACCATGCACCATGCACCCTCATTCAAACTTAGAACCTTCAATAATAATAATGATTAATTATTTAGTATTATTATTATTGTTGTTATTATTATTATTAATAATAATAATAATAATAATAATTATTATTATTATTATTATTATTATTATTATTGTTGTTGTTGTTGTTGTTATAGTAGTAGTAGTAGTGTTGTTGTTGTTGTTGTTAACCTATAGTCATTTTAATAGTTTAAAAAGGTTAAAAAATTATAACGTCATAACGTCATAAAAGGACGATTCTTTTCCAAGTTGTTATGCAATTTTATTAATTTATAATGGTTTATAAATATATTAATAATTTATTAATAACATTAATAAAAAAATATATATTAATAATTATTAATAATTAATCCGTTCTCCTACCTTCTCTTTTCTTCTTGTGAGTCTCGTTAGTTTTTCCTGTCTTTTATCTTTAGGGAGATTCAAAACGCACTGGTTTAACTTTTGGAGAACTTTTGTGTAGTGTTCCTTATGATAGGTTCCATGCTTCCTGCGACCTTGATTAAGCGGTGTAGAGAATTAATGTAGAAAGTGAACTAATTACGAACGCTTTTTGGCGAATCCATAATTTTGTTTGTTTTGTTTGTATTATTATTACATTTGTATGAATAAAAGTAATAATAATAGACTGAACAAGGCTATGGATTGTTTCACCCTGTACCATAAATAACACCCTGAATAACATTGTTAGGCCGTTTGACTGAATAGTTCTTCGACAACGCAAACTCATAATCGTATACATGTAGTCGTGCTGTGAGCTGGGAATGCTCCTCATGAAGAAACATATTTGTCTTTTGTCAATTACCATGAAATAATATTTACAAACACTAATGTCTTCCTAGCGTTGAGAGCTTTTACTCCATCCTTGACACTGAGTCACTCGACCACACAGTTGTTTTATTCTATGGCAGAACTATTACTGCAAGGCTTACAACATGTAGTTACATTGTGCCAAAAATACTGGTTTACTGTTTTAAGATTGCATTAAGTACTGGCAGGTTTGGACTGGAATACTAAAGCTGAATTCGATGGGCATACTATTTTATAATATAATTAGTTTATCTTAAATAGAAACATCAATCGATCCTGTTATATCCTATTGCTGAGACAGTGCTGCTAAAAACGTGATCCTTTGAAAGAACTGATCCCCCTCTTTGTGGGCGAGGGTGTCATCAGGCTTTAAAGAAGGAGGGGCCATGTGTGACACGACCTCCATAAGCGTGTGTGTTCTGGACTCAAAACTTCCCTGGCGAAGGTAAGACACTGCACTATTCTATGGTGAAAGGATCAAACTTCTAGTTTCAGCGGTGAGGAATCGAGCATATTTTAGACATCCACAGAGGCAAATGACGACATTATTGTGTTCATGAACGCGGAGATCGGATATCACTCTTTTTGCGCATTTAAATAAACTCCCTTTACCGCGTCCAGGATGGCTGCAGTTAACCGGAAGAGCAGGATGGATGTTTCTTCTTGTGCGCCACGGGCAGATATGTGAATTTTATGCACCTCTTCGATGCGATTTTTTACGCACCATCGAAACATAGGGACTCGAAGCACGGAAAAAACTTGTCGCGTCCAGAAAGGCGTAGTAACGATGCAGCATCCTCTGGAGATCGGGGCTCACTATTACCCTGCTGAGGCACAGCAGGACCACAGGTCTCACCGGTACAGAAGCTTTATGATCGAGGAGATCCTCACTGAGCATCCGGACCACAAGGCCTCCCCTCCTGCAGGAGATTTACTCAAATTCGGAGTACACGCTCTTTTGTCGGCACGGCCGTATCCAAATCACCTAGGTAAGTATCCGTATTTTTATCCAGGACGCGCATAAAGATTACATTATGCAATTACTGCAACTCAGTTTAGAAAATGATTCCTTATCTCATGCCATTAATTTTACAAAAGAACTAGATTATTGCAGATTAATAAATGCATATGCAAATTTTATATTAAGGCTATTATGTGTGAGATCAGTTGCAGCAAAAAAAAATATATATATATAGGCTATATATATATTTACAGCATATTTCCCTTATAAAAACCCATGTTTTTATTAAGTTGCATGACAAAAACAAGAATAGCAGCATATAACAACAATAATAATTAAATAATAATAATAATAATAATAATAATAATAATAATAAACATTTACAACATTGGATAACTTAACTTGTTTACATTTTATGCACTGTTGTGTGACAGCATAGTAGGAATATAATAAGACGCAAAAGCGTCCAAACGTGTGGACTCTGTAAACAGTAAGTATTAAAGCTTTAAATGAGGGATTTATTTGGAACAGTCCAGTTAGAATTTCTAAATGTATGTTTCAGCTTCCGTCAGTTAGTAACTCTGTGGTAACGCAGTACCCGATACTGATATTAGACCAATTATTAAACAGCCAACCAAATTATGATTATGATTATTATGATTATGATTATGATTATGATTATTATTATTCCAGCATAGCTCTTGTGTTACGGAGTTGTATCTGTTAGTCGTCTTATTTTTACGCTTCAAAGTAGAAGACAGATAAAAGGGGCCTGTTGAAATTCTCAGTGTCAGTATTATTTAGTCACAGCAATAGAATCTGTTAGATGATAAATATTATCCCAGTTTTGCTCATCCGTTTCCTGCTTCACAAAAAAAAAAAAAAACGGAAATACAAATCCACGTTGTACGTTTTTGGACTTTTGGAAAGCTTATTTGAAAAGGCTTGCACTGGCATAATGGTAAATGCGTGGACATTTTTTAAATGTATAAGTTTGGTTGTGGGGGTTTTTAGTAGTTCCTCTTGCCAGTGTAACTCTTATGGAATATAAATATTTAACTGTATGCGTTTCCTGTACTCAGACTATTAATGGATTAAGGCATATCTTAATAAGCGGTAGAAAACACATTACGTTATGATTATTTTGCCAGTTGTGAGCAATCTTGTCCTGATAGCCACCCCGTGTTTTTTTTTATCCCTCAGTCCTGAAGGCAGATCAGAGCGGCCTGCTGAAGTTCCCCGTGTCCCCGCTGTCATGTTCTCTCGGGCCGCCGCTCGGCTCTGCGTTGCTCTCGGGGCCTCCGGGGCTCGCTGTGGGCTCGCCATCGCACCATCTCCCGCTCGACCTACACCTGCGCGGGAAACTCGACCCGGGAGCCGAGGCGCTCAGCAAGACCAAAAAAGGCAGAAGGAGCAGAACCGTGTTCACTGAGCTACAACTCATGGGTCTGGAGAAAAGATTCGAGAAACAGAAATACCTCTCGACCCCGGACAGGTTAGGCCAAAAGAAGTCACTCAGATTTTTTTTTTATAATACTTTACTTATTTTGGTAGTCTTTACGTTATATTTGATAATGATAGTCCTCACAATCACTATATAAACCAACCCCTACAACTCTAACTCTGTAATAGTTTTACAAGCTACCGTTTTTTTCATGATTAATCACATCAGTATATTTTTAATCTAACAGTTGTTGCTTTATTTCTTACAGAATAGACCTGGCTGAGTCTCTAGGCCTTAGTCAGCTGCAGGTCAAAACGTGGTATCAAAACAGAAGAATGAAATGGAAAAAAATTGTAAGTGTCGCTTTTTTATAATTTACACACGGTCATACGTTACTAAGCGCATGCCGTGTAGAAAAATATGTTATTATTATTATTATTATTATTATTATTGTTTGTTCTTTATTATGAAGGTATTGCAGGGAGGAGGGCTGGAGTCTCCCACCAAACCCAAAGGACGCCCAAAAAAGAACTCCATACCTTCCGGTGAGCAGCTTTCTGAGCAGGAGCGAGAGAGGACGCGGGAGACCGAGAGCGCATCTTCAGCATCTTCAACGTCGTCATCCTCTTCATCGTGTTCAGGCCAGTCTGAACCCAGCCAAGAGGAATAAACGTGCAACTCTCCGGCCATGTGAATCCAACTAAACGCTTTAAGGATGTTTCTCATGGATTGTTTCTTGTCGAAATCGACGTTTTGGCACTTAAAAACTGATCCAGACAAGTGGACCGATATGACGTTTCAATTTTGCTAAAAAAAAAAAAAAAAAGAAAGAAATAACACGGACTGCTGCTTATTGTTTTTTTTTCTCTTTATGAAAAATCCAGAGCAGGGTTGAGCAGAAATGGGTCTCATCTGGTTTTTTTTTTTTAACAATTTACATTGGAGAAGTCGCTTCGCAGGGACACTTTCTCTGCAATTCTTGTGCTCCGTGGTTTAACTATGTATGAATAATATGATAAAAAAAAATATTAAATGATCTTTTTACTTGGACGGAGGATTAGGTTGATTATTTAATGAATAAGGAACGAATTGACTTAGTAGACTTGCGTGAATTTGTCGGATGCACAAAGGGTACGGGTCGGTTTCGAATAAATACAGTTACAATTACACTGCAGTACATTGTAGTATTAAATAAATATTTTATACCATAAGTACATAGTAAACATGTTGATCTAAGATCGATGTGACCTACTTCTGATATTCATTCTGGCTTAAAATACGTCCTGGGCACATCTTAATTGGCACTGAAGTGATTTATTTAGTTGTTGTGATTTATACAGTTTGGCCCGAAAGTATTTACATGTAGACTTCTAATGAAAAACAGAGTTACGGACACTTGGGCAGACAGCTGGATTTGTGTCGGGTGATGAAATTGGGGATGGCACTGGAGATGGCAGACTCCACTGTTCTCCTCATTCTACTGTAAGCTGTTTATGAGTGTGCAATAATTGAAATTGCGTTTACGTATCACGCATCACGTCCAGAAAGAAAATGCACACGCTCTGTAATTTGCTGGAGTATTGTTTATCGCCCAAGTTTAAACGCTGCCTCTGGGTTTGAAATGTTTACGCACAGCATTTTCATTTAGGCTGCGTTATTTCCTTTTTAAAGAATTGGCGACATGTGGAAATAATTGCGTTCGGGCTCTGTGGTAGACCAACATGAAGTTTTATAAACACTAAGCGTTCGATATTGTTCAGTTTAAACGTTCCTGTCGAAGATAATGGAGCAAGGAGCTGTAGCCAAGTTTATTTTTATTTTTATCCTCTTCCTACGCGCATATGCGTGCCTCAAGGATTATGGTGTAACATAAAAATGTGTTATCGGTCCACGTATATAGGGCTTACGCAGTTTACTGTGGCGGACTTTCTCAATGCGATTTCTCACCTGATTTCGATTTACAGTGAAAGTTAATTTAATTTACACAAATTCAATTAAGCATTTTCCTGCACTTGCATAACACACGGTGTTGATCGTTTTATTATGTGACATTTCTGCAACAAAAAACGATCGTTTGAATGGCTCTTGGTCTATAATAAATATAAATGTATTTAAATTTCAGTGGTTATAGAATAGCATTAGTCTTATGTTAAATATTGCATATCTCGTTAACAATTTGCGGGTTTTTTAAACACAAAAATACAACTAATTCAATGGCAATGATTGTATACAAAACTGCCATTACATTACAAATTGTGCAATGGGAAAGAGAAGTGGAAAATGTAGACTAACATTACATCATTATAACAAAAGTTATTTTTTAAAAGTCATTTGAAAAATAGTTATTTGAAGAAAAGTTGGCGTACAAGAGGAGAGCTTGTGTAGGTGATGAATGCTGAGGCTATTACACTGTTCGTTTTAAATCATCCATCTGTTGCAAAGTGCACAGTATGCATGAAACATCATAAAAGATTTCACCAAGAGCAGTTATGCTCATAAAGCTTAGCTATATGGAAAGAAGATGATGAAGAAGAAACAGGAGGAGGAGGAGAAGGAGAAGGAGGAGGGGCAGGAGGAGGAGATAAAGAAGAAGCACTGAAAAATAGGTAAGCTTGTAAATTAAAGTTATGAAGGGCATTTACAGGCTTTGAATTTTGACAAAGCAAATTCTAATAAAACTAGATAAATTACAAGGTTTATGTATTTACTTAATGTTTTGGATAATGTTTTAAAATCATAGATTGTGTTCGCCTACAGTCTAACAAGTCTTGAACAAATGAAAGACGCAATAAGAAATTATGATTGTGTGTGTGTGTGTGTGTGTGTGTGTGTGTGTGAGAAAGAGAGAGAGAGAGAGAGAGATCAATTTATATTACAAAAATATATATGCATTATTAGTCACTTTGCCAGATAATAATCCTGCACTCAACGTCTACAGTTTCAGCGTCGCTGCGAGTTGTGCATTTTAAATATGACCAAGTGTATATCCAGATTCCCTGGTTTACAGTGGACGCGTTTTATAGAACCTAGATTTTGCTAGGTTGCAAGTAGCAATTGTTTACTTTGTTCAGCTGTTTACATATGTACACATGAAAATATTAGTTCTAATCTAATGTTAAAATATAATTATTCCCCATAACAAATATAACATCTCAATATATCAATATATTCAGTATATCAGTGTTTTAGTGCTTTATCGGGGAAACAAAATAGAACAAACAACGATGCTCAAAGGCACGAGGGTTCTATCAATTAATCGGCTTATTATTTTGTCTTAATTTTTTGGCTCTCGACTGAGACAGGAAGCTGTCTCAACAGGAACTAATTTCTTGAATAATATTCTAAACAAGCAGTACTACGGTGTAAACGTAATAGCAGTGCTAGAATTATTCACAACAATACATATATTTCACAACAAATGATAGGAAAAATATTTGTTATAGTGGCGACAAAAATCAACCGAATCCATCTGCTTAGTGTGAGACGCGGCGTCTTTAAGACATTTTAGTACTGAACTTCAAAGTGCTTTTGATCAAGAGCTTGCATTAGTTAATTACGCTGACATCTTACTGAGTGAAATATCCGTCGTTTGAGAGCTTTCTTCCCATATTCAGACGTAAAAATGCAATTAAAAAAATTTTTTCTCTTTAATAAGCAATGAATGTAGTTTGTCTGAAAAACTATAATCCTGCAAAAACAATAGTTGCGAATAATGGATTTCGTTGCTATCTGGCAGAAATATAGGATACTGTTTAAAATATATATTATTTTTTAAAGTCTATTGCTATCGACAATGTAATTTGAAGTGAATCAACTGAATTTGTTAATACCCTATGTGTGCAAAAATGCCAACACTGAACTTGGCAGTGACTTTGTCATATTTCTGAAAATACACAAAGTACAAGAACATATGTTAAGCTAATACTTAATTATGCACAATAATAAGTAAAATATAGTCTGCATATCTGTAGACGAATAATTGTGCCAGTATTTATATTTGGCTAGGCATCAATGCTGTCATGTAGAGCTGTGCTAGTTGCACATATTCTATTTGGTTCTTCCACCTGGCCAGTGAAGCAATCCTTAATAGTCCATAATTACTTCCTTCGTGTGTGTATAAAGCGCAGTTCTTAATGCTCTGCAAAAAAAAAAGTAAAGAGGAGCAATAATCGTGTATTGAAAAACAAATAAACAAATAAATAATAATAACAGCCAGGAAAACAGTAATAAGTTGTACCTTATTTATTTATACAGTAGGCCTATGTTTTACATAAAACGGTTAGGCACTACAGTTAAATGATTATTCTAAATATGAAATATCGTCTCTTAATGTACCTTAAATTACTTTATTGTGTGTGTCCTTGAGGTTATTGTTTAGTATATGTTTATTTTTTTAAACGTAGGCCTACATACATACATGCATACCGTACATACATACTGTACATACATACATACATACATACATACATACATACATACATACATACATACATACATACATACGACTCACATAAGACTTACATATATTGGTCCATAAGTAAAACTCTTTCTTACCTGTTAGATGTCCTTATGAGAAGTCATGGTTACACAGTAATGATTCAGTTTTACAGTTTACTGGTCAAGTATCCGCGAAAATATGCAATCACTAATTTACAGTGAACAGATTGTGTGCAGTGTTCATTCAGGGATGTTGTTATCTTTCATTTGAGTGGCTATGAAAGCTCCCAGTCCACAGCAGTGAGCTCTTGCTGATAGCTACGTTAAATAGCAGACGGGGAGCTTTAAGAGTTTATAGGGCATGCCGTGGTCCTTTCAGCTAAAGTGTTTGTTCTTGAAGACACTTAATACCCTGAGTGCACAATAACCGCGGTATGAGATCTCCGAAATACCACCAGTTCATTTGCTTTTTTCATCCCTCTCTATTAGCGCTCCTCTGCTAATGGCACATTACATTTTTGTAGTTCTTCCAGCGTCAATAACGCAGATCCCCCCTGTACAAAAGAGATGGGTTTACAGCACAGGTGGTGAGATTTCTTTTCTCAACTATTTCAGTAAAGAGCTTGCAGAAAATCAACGAACACGTTGCCTTATCCACTGAATGAGGGATGAAATAGTAGACAAATGGGGCGATTTAACGCAAATAAGCCCGGAGACGAGAAAACAATGCTCGAGGTTCCATTAAGTATAAACTCTAGATTTTAGTAAAAGCAGTTAAAAAAAATGCAATTCTATTTTGTTCTGTGCATGTGAATTTTAATAGACGGCGTTAACTATTTTAGCATTGTGCAGTAAAGTTGACACATGGACACACTGGCAGTGCAGTTTTCCTTGGTGGTCTTTTGCAGCAGTCACGGGAGGGTTGAAGGTGTGTGGGGGTGGAGAAGGGGGCTAGCATGAACATCTGCTCTCTTCAGTATACCTTGCTATGTCTCAGTGAAACGCCTGAACCATCAGTCAGTGCTCAGCCGTGAACGTGATCATTATGCAGATTAAAGACAGGTGCAGCTATACTTCCCTGTGGAAGGCGAAGGCCATGACAGATTCTATGTTGCAATCATAAGCTACTGACGAAGCCTGCGACCCTGAGAAAATAATATCCTAGCCTCGTTAGTTTTGAATACGAATTAATGACTGATACAATTCACAAAGGTGATATTATGCTGGCATCCAACATGCATCCCCCAAACCAAGCAAACGTTTTATAGTTCTAAACGTTCTAAAACACTTAGGGGACCCTCAAACTCACACACACAGACACACACACTTTTTTTCCTCTTGCTTAATAGACAGGGGTGATCAATAAAATCTGGGACGAATGAGGTGTTTCTAGGTCGCCCTTTTCACGCCACATTAAGTTGTTCCCTTATAATGGCACAAGACGAATAAGTTGGATGTTTTGCTTTTTTCTATCAGTTTTGTTTTCCACACAGTGGGTAAAATTTAAAAGAGGTATGTGAGAGATGTGAGGGATTTGGTGTTGCGCAGTCGTTGTTTTATTACATTAGTCCAACTCCTAATAATAAAAAAAATGTTGGCTTTTATACGAATTATGTAGTGCGAACATTTTCTTTTCCACTCTTTTCTTTAACGAGTTGAATGAATTCTTTACCATTTCTCATTTATGTTCTGTGTTTGCGGGAATCAAGAAGGGCGGTCGTTAAATTGAGCTCGACTTTCGGGAGGCCTCAGTCGTAGCGTCCGTCCAGCCACACACACACTGGAGGCAACTGGACACGATTAAAGGAGCTCTGATTAATATAACGAATGTGCCAAATCTGCACATGCGGCGTATGATCCCAATTAGACTGAAACCCAACTCGGCCAAAGCGCTGCTCCACATTCATCCGGCCATGCGTTCCCTTTTTGTTTTCGTTGGACTGTCGTTGACAACACTCTTTTTAGTTACTGGGTTCAAAAATAAATTACAAGTGATAATGTCAAACGTATGGCACGCGTATTAAGAAAAAAAGGATGCTGCAGCTATTATGGTCTCATGCCGTGCACATGATTTCCTAATAGAAATCCTATTTATTAAGAAGCATATTAAATGATGACGATAAGACCTTTTTTAAATCAATTTAACTCAATTTAACACTGGTTCTACACCATATAGCCTAGTGGAAAAGAAACGTTTCTGACCTGAGCAACTTGGTGACACTTTTATGAGGCGCAGGGTTTAACTCACAGTCTCATACCTACACTATTTCTCACTCCCAAGGCATCACATACTGCAGCACTGGAGGCGCCTTTAGCTTCAATGCACGCAGGCAGAAGGGCGCGTTTGCTTTCACTATTAAAACGCTTGTCGAGTTTATCAATGAAATCCATTGGCTTTGCAAATTATCCTTATGCTTCCAAAGATGGAATAATTGATTAAAGCAAGTCCATAAATAATAAGAATACATTCGTGCTTTTTTTTTTATTCGCGTTATTTAATTCTAGTCTTATCTGCATAGTTGAGGTATATGTTATTTTATTTATGTAAAAAAATTTTTTTTTAATTATTTATTTTTATCACTATATTACTTGTCTATGGAAATTGGCTGATCAGTACCGTCTTAACGTTTTACGGCTCATTCAAACTGTCACATTATGAAATTGCTAGCACGTAAAAAGGCAAACCCTGCAATAGGAACTTCTGTTTAACATGTTTGTTATGGCAAGGGGAATTGTTGATATTCTGAATTTCCTCACTTAAAAAGCAATAACATGGCTAAAATGACTTGTTTTGTATGGATACACTTTCTTCATTCTCACTGATTTCAACTTTATTGAAATACAAAATCAAACCTTTGTAATAAAGGCACTTTCAGTTAATACCCTCTGTCAATATCATTAAATCATATTAAAGAACTGTCAACGTGTGAAGATGTGTCATTACACTGCATCAATTATGCATCTGATATAACTAAACCTATAGGCTACAATGTTTTGGAAATTCTATTTAATTTGACTTGATTTAAAACACTAAATCAAACAAATGAATAAAATACATAACATTTATTTGTTTGTTTATTTATTTATGTGCCTTAATATGTATCTTATTAATTCATCATAGAAATAATAAAGCACAAAAATAAGTACAAATAAATTAATTAACAAACCTTTTAAAACTTTCTAATGTAAATTATATAATTCTGTAGGGGTCCGGTGAAGACAGCTGGTACTAGTAATTAAAAACAAAAAAAAGTTTTAATCTACCAACTTCATAACTCTCGAAAAAAAGGAGGGGGTAATGAACATATTAAGAATAATGAACATACTGTATTATGACCCTATGCAGATTTATAGCACTAAGTAAACACACGAACAGAAAATAGCGAAAGTGTTGCTCCCTGCTTTGTTTTAATACACTTTTTTTCGTTTTACCTTTGAAGCAACAATGTCTTTTCTCAAAGCCAGTACATGCGTTTGTTTTTCTGCATTGAAAGAATTGAATCAAATGGCCTTTTACTGTCAACAGGATTACGGAGCGCGTCCGTGTGAAGCCACAGGCGCCCTCCTGCGCGCGTGCAGTGACGCTAAAGACCTCTTTATGTCCACACTTCAACATCTGAGGCGTTGGGATTAAGGACCGGTTTACACCTATAAACTGTTGGGTTCATTTATGGTCATTTGAGTGAATTTGAGCGATCATAGAACTTCTGTGAGGTTGTGTTCCGACCTCATGTGTGGACCGTCCTGTCGATCCACACAATCCAAGCCAAGGTAAGGGATCTCCCCCAAAGCAGGGTTTAAAACAAACATTATTTTTAGGTGTACGAACAATTAAACATTGTATTTTTTACGGGCAGTCATAAAAGTATGCGTGCTGTCTGTCATTCAGTGACATGCAATCTTTAGTTCCCAAAGTGTGAACAGAATTTTAAAATGATAAAAGTTACCACATAGGAAAGCCATAGTGATACTATTCAGATCAAACAAAATAGGATAGAATGTTAATCATTTGTTGGAAACATTAGTATAAAAAACTTGCAATGCACTTTACTGATCATCTATAAAGAGGTCGTTTTTAAATGTCAACTTATAAGTGCCTCTAAGGTCTTGTCCTAAAGTGCAACAGATGGCTTCTCCAAAGCATAGAAACTAATGGAGGAAAGGCATTAGAGCACATAAACAGGAGCATCATTCCAGCTGTTAGGCAGTCAATGTGTTGTTCCTATTTTAGCCCTAACCTCCAGGGATGCCTGATTGGATTGGCTGTTTTTCCAGCTCAATCACAGTTAAAAACTCTGGACAGTTCAATATAAACCAGCCAGATCTGCCCTTTGTATAATATATATAATAAATGATCTATCATGCCAAAGATTTTTCCATTGTGATTAAAATAAGCGAATGGAGTGGGAACCACCAGTTCTGGCAGCACTGCAAGTCAACTCCCGTCATCTCATTTATCCTATTCCTATCACACACAGTTTGTAGGACATGCAAAAAAGGCAGATGTCATGAGAAATCTTATCTTAGAGCACAGACTAGAGTGTTCTAGAATCTTCTTACCGTGGTATTGGTGAACATAAGTGGAATAAATAAAAGCAAGTTATTGGTTTTTATTATTGACTGTGTGTGTGTGTTCCCACGGAGCAGTTTGCTCAAATAAACCAGTGGTTCCCAACCCTAATCCTGGTGGACCCCCTGCCCTGCACATTCTCTGCTCTACCACACCCAAGGTCAATTCAGCAAAGTTTGTTAATTAGCTAATTAGTTAAACTCGGTCAACTGGGAGCTGAGAAAACACTAAAATGTGCAGAGCAGGGAGTCCTCCAGGACCAGGGTAGGGAACCACTGCACTAAACATCTGACATTCTTCTTTCCTTTAAAACAACCGTGTAAAATCTTCTAAAGAATAGGCCAGTGTGTGTGTGTGTGTGTGTGTGTAGGTTCTCATTTCAACCAAGTAGAAGCCACACCTGATAAGCTATTAAAAGCCAAAAACAACGACTGAAACAAGTGACATCAGGTATGGCTTTTGTTTTGTCGGAATGAAAACCTGCACATACTGGTGATTTCTGGATGACACCTATACTTTAAAACAACAGCTCAGTCAATTTCAGAAGATCATATGAAACGATTCTACTTGGATCTTTATTTACAAATTTAAACCATACTCATGGTGTACAGCAAAAAGAGTTTCCCTTTTAATACCTTCCTATTTTAGTCATATAGAGTAAATAAATATTCAATAAATATTCCTTAAACTTTGACCAGGTTAAATGACAGTTGGCTTATTTCCTTTTTAAAAGCACATGTTTATGTTTTACAGTCTGCAAAAATAATTTTCCGAGCGATGTTAGATAAATATACACGGAAATGCATTATCATAATATCATTCAACATCTGTGATAAGAACAGATGAAATACAAAAATGACTTTGATGCTTTGGGATGTTGCTGACTTCATTCTTTCAAACCAAACACATTACACATATTATTGGAAGAATGTCTTTGGTAATGAACTTGAAGATATCCTTTACACATTCAATCCACTTTCATATATTATATCTAAATCACAAGTTTACTCCAATTTAACCTCTAACCACAAACTTGCATATCATGCTTGCATCTATCCCTAGAGTTTCCCCTGTTATTCTCATTGATCTTTGCTCATCATTATTATTTTACTATTTGTTATGCATTTGCTTTTGACATTAAAAATTAATTGTAGTAAATGTAAACAGAATTATGGATTTCTGCCACAGCAAAAACATTGTGACTAAAAGGAATTGTGACTATAAATAAAATCTCCACAGTGAAAAACATAAAATGTGTTTATCACTCCCCAGGAGTCAAATTATTGGCCTGCATTAAGTAAAGAAAACATTAATCTAATTGAAACTGGGTTAACAAGTGCCCAAATGTATTACTAAAACCTAGATGGCTAGTGATGAACTGGCCAACTTCACATGAGAAATATAAACAAAAGTAAACAATGCAGCATTTCTTCACTAAATTGAGTTATGCTGTACAGTATGTACAAGTATGTGCTTTAGATAACTCAACATACTCTCTCACTCTTACTCACTAATTTTCTATACTGCTCTTACTGTACACGGCCACAGGAGCATTAGACGGGGGACACCCAGGATGGGGTGTCAATCCATCGCAGGGCACAATTATGCACACACTCACTCATGTCTTATGGTATTAGCCTAATTAACCTAATCTTCATGAGTACCTGAAGGAAACCCACCCAGCACTGGGAAAACCTGAAAACTCCATGCACACACAGACACGCACACAAACTAGAGGCATGAATTGAACCCCTGACCATGGAACGTTTGAGGACACAGTGCTACCCTATTTAACATACTGTACAGATATATTAAATTATTAATTCTGTAATACTGACTATAATTGCTGTTCAAAGAGGAAGAAATATATCACTTATTGCAGTTCTGTCTATGTTGCTAATAAAATACAATATTAACATGGAAGTGTCCATGTTTTTATGCACTTTCTTTGTTGAATGTGATATGGTAAAATGACATTGTTTGTTACAAGGTAAGTCAAATATAGATCCACGTTTAGGTAAATACCACTATGAGCCACTTAGTAAACGGTTAGCCAAAGTGTAACCTAAGTTAAAGTCAACTCAGAATTACATAGAAATTTGTGTTTGCACAACTGTAGGTCACATATTGATAATAAATATTAATATGCAAGCCATTTAAGATGGGGAGAAGTGGAGAAAATATAAATGAGGTCAGTGGCGGATCAAACAGTTAAGGTTCCGGGTTACTGATCGGCAGATTGGGGGTACAAGCCCCATCACCAAGCTGGCTCTATTGAGGTCTTGAGCAAGGATCTTAACCCTGTCTACTTCAGGGGTGCTACATCCTGACTGACCCTGCGCTCTGACCCCAGTTTCCAAACTGGGATATGACAAACAATAATTTCACTGTGCTGTAAAGGACATGTTTCAAATATTTTAATCTTAGTCAATGAAACTAAAGATGGAATAATAATGTAAAAATTGTAAATAACAGAAGCATTTACAAAACCAATGAAAATTAGGATGGATTTGTACTCATGCCCCGATTTCTGTACAGGATATGAGAGTAGAGAATGAGTGAGTGAGAGAGTAAATTTAAAAGTTTAATTTTAGCAAGTTGTCCTATAGAGTTCCGCACTGTGATACAAAAACAAATCTAAAGACATGTATAATTTTACTTCCTTTTATTAAAAAAAAAAAAAAAATCATTTCAGTGTTGCATTTTGCAACTTGCATAGTGTTATGGAATAATAATTTATCAAAAAGCACTGTTGTACTTAATACACACCAAATGGTTATATACTTTGTGGTCAAGTAAATAAAAGTTCAAAGAAAATAAAAATCATTTATCAGGACATTTATATGGTCAGTTATAGGTATTTTTAAACAATTCCCACAACTAGCCTTTATAGTCCAGCTCAGTGTGGGTGAATGACAATGAAATTTATTTGCTCTGTATGCAATGTGGCGCAATTCCTCATCCCTATGCCACCACTTCTCAAACTGTTCAGTTTATACCCTCAGCAACATCAGCCCTGATTTATTGCTCTAGCCTGGATCGCATTCTCCTTTAGCCCAGTGCCGTTAGTGGTTCTCAAAACCACATAAACATTATCCAGTAAAAAATAGTAATAAAGCAAAGAGTTTTTTCATGCTTTATTCTAAATAAAATACATGGGATCGTGGCAGTCAGTTGAGACAGCAGGATCATTATGATGCCGTGGGTTAAGCTTATGACTCTGCGGCTTCGTTTAACAGAATTCCAGTTGTTAGAGGTTGAGCAGCGAAATAATGCACTATTGTTTCTGTCTCTGCACTGTTTGTTTGCTAAGATGCAATCTCACATCCTGGAATGACTTCAAAACTTCCGCACATTTTTATGTAGTCAATGCTCAGACTGTAATGGTCTGGAAAATAGCAGTAAATGTATTTTTATTCTATAACCCATCTGGTATTCCCAGTGTTTTGCATTATTTTAGAGCTTGATTGATCAGTGTTTTTTTTAATGCTCCATGTCTGACACTACATCATTGCCAGTGAAGCTCAGTCACGTAATAGTAACAAAAACAAAAAATATCCCCAAAATTGCAGGATTAAAACTGCAAGTATTCTGTAGCAGCAGAAAGACCTTCTCAGTTAGCATCCAGATGTGCCACATATGGACCAAATACAACAGGGAAATTGCGTCATCAAATTCAATGAACTTGACTCATCAGGGAAAATAAGGTTCTTAACTACAAATGCAGTGATCTAGTGACATGGGAGGAAAAATATCCACCCACAGTTGTGATCAGCACAAAAGCACTTATCATTCAGCATTACTTATTCACTTTTAAAAGCTGCCTTAAAGCACATGAAACTGGATATCTCTATATCTAATCAAATTTGACACATTGCAATAAAGTCAGTAAGTTTGCCAGATATTTTCCCTGTTAATGTTTGTTTCTGTAAACAGCTTGAGCATTTAACTACGATTACACAGTTATTAACAAAATCTAATCTTGAATTGTCTGATTACATTATCATGCACACTTTCACTCATACACAAACATGTACTATATAGTATTATAAGCATTGCATCATACAGCCATATGAAACCAGGTTGAGTGATTGAAGTAGTCACTGTGTGCATTAGAGTGATCACAAGAGTTTATCTGATACCACAAATGCAGGCAGCAAGAACTGGTTCTCATCTATAACCACATGTTTTGCATCACCTGCTGAAGGCCTTTGGCTAACCACAACCTGCTAAAGGGGTACTTAACTGACCCCAATCAGTGAGCATCTTAATACCTGCCAGAAAAGAAGTCTCATTCAATTAATGAGATTACATATTGTACTATTAAATTGAGTTTTGAAGTGATTTCCATGTTTTAGGAGATGAATGAAAAAACAAGGTTTAATCTAAGAAAAATATCAAACTTCCATTAAAATGCAAGCCAAAAAGGGAATATTATTGCTCCATCAGAAAAAGAAAAAGGAAAAAAAAAAAATTAAAAGCCAACCAAGTCCATAGTGCCTCATTCAGGTATTGCCATTCATTTCAGGATCACTAATTGAGCATTAATGTGCCAAAATAAGCTAAAAGTAATAACGTCACATTTTCCAAAAGCATCATTAAAAAGCATGTCTCCAGAATAGCCGAGAAAAGTTGGCAAGAGATTTATGGCATGTTAACACATTTGACGACAGAGCAGGACACACCAAAGCATCGCTGCTAAAGCGCGAGAGCATGTGCATTAAGAAGCTGACTCTCTTAAACAAGCTGATCAAAATATTAATGGTACGTGTAAACACAGGCCCTTTATCTGACAGCAATTTACATTACAAGGGCCTTCATCCAAGAGTGAAGCCAGGGCTTTCCTCATTAGCTGTAGCCTTTACCTCACACTTTGTCGCCGTGCACACAGGTGGATGCACTGCTCTGAGCCACTATTGTGTTTATGTTAGCTTTTCATAAGCCCTGCTTGAAATTTGTCAAACTGCATCATTGTTTAACTATGTGCCAGTCAAATGCATGAGTGCCAGATGGGGGTCTTTCCCTCCTAACCTTTTACTCAGCAGAAGAGACATGCACATTTTCACAGCATAGTCACAAACAAGGGAAACCTCAACTTTCATATTCACACTCTCTTCACCTCCTCTTTCCCCAAGGCCACATCGCAAGCATGGAACAAACCATTTCCATCTGCCTGCTAAATGCCAATATATGTTTTAAATGTGTTAAGAAGTTAACTGAAGTGCTATAGAACCTAAAACATCAATCTGAAAGGCAATGGAAAAGTGAGCTTCATTTGTCTGTCATTTGAAAAAGAAGTGTACCGATCACAGCCTGTACAAGATCCAGAAGGTCACAAGACTGATATATGTCAGGAAATAAATATTTTAACTTGAAAAAGAGGACTAAGTGGTATTTAAAATAAAAAAAATAAAAAAATCTCAAAATATGTACTGTTAAATCTGCACCTGGTATGGAGGAGGCATTTTACCAGATGTTTGCCAAGAGTAGGAGTCAAGAATGTGTTGATATGTTTAAGACAGTCTACCAAAGATTAAGGAGCCTAAATAGCAATTGCAGATCTTTGTTTTGACAAGCTGAAAAAAGCCCCAGAAATAATATTTACAGCAGACAAGTATCTTTTTGCTAGACAGTGAATGGGTTCCGTAAGTGATCTGCATCAATTTCCTCGACTAATGCTTGAATCTTATTTTCAACAGGGCTTTCACCATCAGATGTTACAAATGAGCTTTTTGCCCATCCATTTTCCAGCCTGCGTTGGCTGTGGATTGTCTGTGGCTGTATCCTGAGCTAGGGTCCATCTGGCCCTATCAGCTTCCCTGCCCCGAATCTAAACAGGCTGATGTTCTGCAGGTGTGGGCCGCGTCTGCTTGCACCTTTGGAAAACGCCAGGATCAAGCACAACTTCCCTTGGAGCTTATAAATTCACACACAGTTCAAGGTCTCCCACCAACGGCACAAATCGATAACGTCTAACAACAATAACGTAAGAAGCTTTACAGATGACCCAGTTGGTTCATAAAATAAGGTTGTAGATGGAAGATTAATCACTGCCCTTATGCGGTGCAAATAGATTATGTTTTAAAAGTTTTTTTTTTTTTTTTTTTAAAGAAGTGTACCATTAAAAATGAAAAAAAAATTAGATATTACAGAAAAGTTTAATGAATTTACAGTCACACCCTTGGATTTTCTATTTCTTTTTGTTAGGCTGTACTTCTCAAGTGAGGGTAAGCCACTACACAAATGGACAGCTTTTCTAGGTATCTGCTCTTTCACTGTTTTTCATAAGTAGGTCCCACTTTCCCTTGTGATGCTTGTATAGGCATAATAGCCTTGCCCAAGCACCCAACAGTGGGAACATGGTGGAGATGGGGCTCAAATCCCTGAGAGCCTCAAATACTTGGGCCACAACTGCCCCAATACTTATATTGACCTGCTATTATAAGATAACCTATACTGACACTCCTATAAAGTTTATGTCAGATGTACAAAGTTTTGTACCTACATTCATTAATTTGCCAGCCACTTTTATCCAAACTGAGTCACAATTGATGCTGAGGAGTATACAGTTAAGGACCTTTTTTAAGATCCTAGTAGCCCAACTGTTTCAACTTGGCACTTCTGGGATTCAAATTCACAACCTAGCAGTCAGCAGTACTGGGTTCTAATCAACTGAGCCACCCAGGTTGAGAGTAAGCAAACAAGACAGCTGAACAGCCATTATATGCGATAACATTCTAATGTAACCACAGAGTAGGACTTATTATAAATAAGCCGATATGTACTAATGGAGGTTCCTATTTACTTTACTTTTTATGTTATTATATGAATTACAAAGACACAAAGGGTATTTACGACCATTTATTAATCTGAGAGCCAAATGATAAGCAGCATCAGGAGGTTTAACTTCAAATGAGAGAAATCGTCTGTAAATAGCATCTCCACATTACAAAAAGTCACTATGTTCTTTCTTCTGTGTGGTTGGGCTTTACTGGATATCTTCTCCTCCCCCTCACTGAGCCATGGGGGTAAAGGAACAGCGAATGCACACAGTCGAGCGCTGAAAGGCCCAACCTCTACGCCCTTCTTCTGTCAGGCTGAAATTAATAACCGCTGATTTGTATTTAATGCTCAATTTCCTCTCTATTATTACAGCAGAGCAGCACAGCCATGGTTTGAGGGAGAGTTCACATGACAGCCTCTCTCTCTTTCTCTCTCTTTCTTTCTTTCACCCTCTTCTTCCCTCCCCTCTGTACTATTTTCACATATGCCAAATAGCTTGCACAAATGTTGCATGCATGTCAAATAGAATCGCATTATTGAGGGCCCTTCAGGGTTGTTTAGGTCGTGGAAAAATGGACAAGTGGGCCCTTTTTGTGTTCGTCATTCAAACTTAAAAAACAGGAATGAAATACATTCATTCACACGACTCAAAATATACTTGTGACGTTTTGGTGAGCGAAGTGTGAGTAGGGTTTTTTTTTTTTTTTTTTTTTGGGCCTCATGCCATCATGGGGGAAAACCACCATGGACTTTCAGCTTACAGAAACAAAACGTGACATTAAATGTATTCAGAGCCTTAGTGAAATACAGAGCTAAAGCCCGACTAAGAGAAATACCCCTATTTCCCTTGGTTGTTCTCACTGTTAATGTTTACTTAAGATGGGTGAATACATCACACCTCACACTATTATAGACCCATTCAAGTTCTGTTCTGCATCACTGACTTCTGTTGGATTTCTTTGGCTGTCATTTATCAACCTTCGTACCTTTCAGTGAAACATTTGTCATCATTCATCAAAGTCAAGTAAAAGGATTTTTCCAAACCCATGCAGTTTTAATACTCAGTCCTAAAAAAACAGGATAAAGATGTGTTTTCATGATAATGACTGTGATTAACTATTATAGCAATGTAATTTATGCATGTGTCTATTTCCAAGAACAGTGCAATGAAGGAAACCTGAAGACTGTAGTATCAATACATTACAAAGAAAATGTAACAAATTAAATGTTTTAAATAAAAAGAGGGGAAGGAAAGTGATGTGGCTCACCGTGTTGAAATGCATGACCACTTACTCAACCATTTGTGTGCTGAGTAAATGAGAAAAAAAAAATTACTGAACATGGAGCAAATAATCTGAAATCATTATTAGAAATACTGACAAGGAAATGAATTATACCATATTAAAATAACTTTAACAATATGTTATTTGTTGTACCATAAACAACATATTAGAAAAAGGCTGTAAAGAAGAAAAAAATCACACATTATTTAGATGTAGTGTTAATGAAAACCCATAATGGGCAGGTTTAATAACCTTCTTTATGATATTGTTAACAAGAAGAGTAGAAATAATCTTAGTATAAGATCAAAGAGTTAAAATTGTTTCATTGTTTCATTGTTTCATTATTTCATTTTCATATTAAGACAATAAGTGTAAATAAATGTATCTAATGAATATTTCATGCAAAATTTTAGGTCAGTTCCTCAAGCTGTTCTCTCTGATGTGTCAGGTTTTGAGATTGTTCAACGGCCGTGAAACTCACAGTTTAGCGGGTGTTTTCATTCATATAAAATGAAACACTCCATTAAGTGTGTGATTTAGATCAATCGTTGCAGATGTCATAAAATTTACATTTTACCATGCACATGAATTAAGAAAATCTGTCCTTTGTCTGTTCATTTGAATATTTTACTGGATATTTAAAGCAAATGAGCTGTATTCTGTCGAAAATATCACAGCATGCCAGTTTTATTCTTTTTAAACAAATGCGAGCTTTTTCATTTTAAACAAGCATGCTTTTTATCCTTTTTATAAACAAACATTTCTACTGATGTTAAACGTAGAAATTGCATCCTATTGTGAGAAGTCAACAGGTGTGAAAAGGATATGTTGCATTGCTCTTGTGGTACGTTGCAATCGTGAGCAAATGAATGACACACTCTAGACGTGAGGGCATTTACTCTATTACTCATCTATTCTCTCCATTCATGCTCTGCTCCCTCACCCTTAACCCCATAGCAATTTCAATTCTTTCAAGTGTATGTCTGTAAACCCCATTTGGTTTACGCCTTGGCTTCCTCAATCTGAGGTTAGATAAACATGTTAACATGCAAACTGACACACCACGGCAAAACATGACCATCACAATTACCTTGAACTTGGATGTCCCAGAGCTAATTATTCTCAAATTAAATAGTGTTTGTGTTCCATTTTCCATTTGTTAGTCATCTGTCCAACAACTAAAAAAAAGCATGTTTTTTTTTTTGCACCAGCACATATTCACAATGTCATTCCACAGGGACATTCCACAGTGACAGGCCCTGGGACGCATTTGTGAGTCTTCATGATTTCCCCCTACTTTTAGGGATTGCTACCTGTGGAAGTCATAACAGAGTCCAAACTCCTGTAACCTACCCCATCCTGCTGACAAAATGTCCCTCTATGTTTTGACATACACCCCTCAAAACAGCCATTGTAAGTATATCAGTTAATGTCTAGCAGAAAAAAAAGAAGAAAAAAAACAGCCTAAGCCATTTTATTAAGACTGTTGAAATACTGACTGGAACAATTATAGCATCCATTAAGAGCTCCAAAATAATAGGTGTTTCAAGTCAGTTTGTCAGCAAGTGCCTAAATGGCTTGTGGTTTGCTGTACAGTGATGTAATTGTATGTCCTTTCAGCTTGAGAGTACACCCTTGTAGGAATGCTAGAGTTCTGCCTCAACTTGTACTGTAGTTACTTTCATCTAAACATTTATGTTTAAATACATACATAGAAGCATTTAACTTATCCAATCTTTGAAAAGTTCAGGCTGACCAAACGCAACCAGTATTACTTCCTGCAACTGTTTATTTTTTAAATTTTTTTTATTCATTATTATTCTTCAACAGAAATCTTTGATCAGAAATGTAGGATTAGTCGATCAGAGCTCTAATTTGGTCGAACAGCGTGTGTGTATTTTGACTCTGCAGGAAAACTAGAAGGACTGCAACACATCTGGAGAGAGCATTATAAAACATGTCTATTCCCTAGCCTGGTCGATGCAAGCATGTACTTGACAGGCTGTCATGCAGGAAATTGCTGTACTTTTCGTAATGATGTATTTCATTATGTGGTAATGCACCAGAAGGTTTCTTAATTCACTTTTTTTTAATTACTTTTTTTTTTTTTTTTTTTTACACAAATCTTGGATGTCAATTTCACCCTAATGACCACTTAATCATGTAATATTTTGAAAGTTACACAAATGTTGTTATTACCTCATATTTGACTACCAAATGATGTGGTGTTCCACAGTGAGAAATTAAATTTAGCCAAACCAGCAGCTTTACATGCAACGCAATTCATTTGTAACGATGTGTCATAGAGTGAGTTAAATACGTCCCCCTGTGATTCACAACACATGTGCTCATCTGTCATATCAGCAAATCTAGGAGGTCCTTAAGGCCCTGAAGAGCCACTTCATGTTTGTTTAGTCCCTCATTCTCAACGCAGAGCTGTATAGGGGCACAGCAGGACACAAGACTTCATCGGAAAAGACAAGATAGATAGATAGATAGATAGATAGATAGATATGTACAGCTCACCAGGCAATTTAGATTAACATTAATTTTCATATTATTTCAAGATTTGTAATGAAAAATACATTTTCCTCTCCTTAATCACTAATTTATTTTATGTAAGTGTAAATGACACGGTGTTGTATTATTATTTTATTTTAAAAAGGAAGATTTTTATTTTCTCAAACCGCAGTGTCAATTCTCATCCATGTTTATCCTTTTGTGACATGAAAGCCTCTTTTAATATAAAGAAAGGGTGTGCTTAAAGAGATGACTCTATCAAAACAGTCAAACATTCTTCTATTAGGTGAGATCTACATGTTTTTGCCAGCGTGTTGCTGCTTAGTGGTGGATATGAGGGTGCATTGATGCCTTTTTTTTTGCCAGATGAGTGACATGACCCTTTGTTGGCCTCTCTTTTGCAGAGGACTCAGCAATTCAACAATCACCTGTGTACACAGTCTTTCCTCACTGTTCTCTCATAACACTCTGAAACACAGACATTACACACAGCTTATTTTTCACCCTTCCCTGTGGCCATTCAGCAGGAAATGTTGTAACACATATGCTGAATGTGACGGTTAAGCTGTTTTGAGTGCCAGGTAAGGTCTACTTTTCACTTATCGTGTTTATACAAAGGATGATGAAAACTTGTGTTTGTAATGTATGCGGACTACAGATTGTTCATTACAACTAGCACAGCACTACACATGCGGATAACTTGCCTTGCAAAGATCAACAAGATCAGATTGATGTTCTAAATATGGTATATATTTGGGTACATTAAGTTAGCATTATGTATATGTATTAGTATATTTTATTCAAAATATGTGTGAAAGATAATCCTACACACACACACATAAACACACACACTAATCCTCGATAATATCAACACATTACAATTGATTATCAATTAAGTCTCATCTGTGGTGGCTTAGTGGTTAGCATTGTCTCCTTGAACCTTCAGGATCTGGGTTCAATTCCTGCCTCTGGTTCTGTGTGCATGGAGTTTGCATGTTCTTGGTGGGTATCTTCCAGGTACTCCAGTCTCCTCCCACAGTCCAAAGATATGCAGATTAGGTTAATTGGCATTCTCAAATTGCCCGTAGTGTGTGAATGCACATATGAATGTTGACTGGAGGTCCTACCACGGTTGTTAAAATGGGAATAAATACAATGGCCACCATTGGTCACCATTGGCCTCCACGGTCCCCAGTTGGACTACAGAGGTTCCTTAATGGATGGATGTCCCAACCATGCCCGGGGGGAGCAAAGGCTAGCCTCTCTGGTCTAAGCCCATGGAAAAGGTAATACAACACAAGGCACCCAGTGCACCACAGCCCACAGCGCACTGGGCCTGGCAGGCAACAAGGCCAAGGCCTCCAACTCAGCCTCTCATGGGATGCAGTGGACAAACAGGTCGTATCCACAGCGGACCCACCCCACAAGCCAAAGCACCCAAAGCATACATCCTAGAGCCAGACACCTCAGAACCCCCATATAAATACACACACACACACACACACACACACACTCAGAATGTGTGCACTTATCCTGTGTATGGTTACAGGGGTTTATAACACTTACAGTATAACACACAGCACGCACTGCAGGGCACAATCACACAGATACATACACATGAACACACACACACACACACACACACACACACACACACACACAGATATTTGCAAATGCCATTCTATCTACAATGCATGTCTTTGAACTGTGGAAGGAAACCGGAGTACCCAGAGGAAACCTAGCAAGCATACATAGAACTACTCACACACACACACACACACACACACACACACACACACACACACACACATACCAGAGTCAAGATACAAACCCCCAACCAGCAAAGTGTGATGCCGCAGTGTTAACCACGAAGCCACTGTGCTGCCTACTATATTCTACAGGCATTAAATTAGAACCTAATAGATTAATCACAGATGCAAGTGGGACTTTACATTATGTTTAATAGCAGGAACTATAAATGAAGCCTGTTTAAACAGTTAAGACGATAATCTGGACTTAAAAGTCCATTTTTAATCAGAATCTTTTATAGAACCTGCATTGCTAATATTCTGTGGAACACTACTGCAGAAGTTAGGAGCAATATATGAAAAACACATACCACTCTCTGAGCTACAGTTAATCCCAGGAATTAATAATAAAATATAAACTTGCCCATAAATGTTAGTCCATGCCCATGCTAAAATGAGCTTTCACTCTATGAAAACATTCAGCACACAAAACCATCCTGTGTGCATATCCACTGTCAAATGCACCACTAAATTAATACAAAAAAAATGAGCCATGCTTGGACACTTTGGCCTCAGAACCCTGATATGATGCAGGCTAGTTCAAGCTCTCCCAATTGATTCAGTGGCACGTTCCTTGTATAACAAGGTAGAGGGGAAAAGTGGGGGGTAGAGAGGGTAAAAGACTTTTAGTTCATTCATTAATCACAGAAGTAAACAGCACATCCAGTGACACCTGGCGGGGTTAATGCTTCAGACCCTGGAGTAATCACCACCACAAGCACCCCCCCCACACACACACACATAGACCCAGCCAGCCACTCACATGAAAGTTTGTGATTATAAAGGAAATGGGAATTAGCAGAAACATTTAGGGGGGAAAAAGTTGGTCTCCAGTTCGCTGTTAGCGAAAGAGGGATTGTGGAGGTAGTGGGTGGGGGGTGTGGAGAGGCTGCAGGCTGATTGGAGTGTTCCCCTGGGGCTGCAGAGTGGGGAGAGGTAGAGGGCCAAAGGTTGAGCCTATACCAAATTAGTAGTGTCTGTTATTCAAAACCAAAATAAAGCAGGAGCAGGGGTAAATGATTCCCCCTCCTTCATCCTTCTCCATGCTGGAGTGCTTTCTGGTCTCTCTCTCTCTCTCTCTCTCTCTTTCTCTCTGGAAATTACAGAGAGGTCACATTGCAATTAGTGGTTTGTTTCTTTTAGACTGAAATATGGCCATAATTCATAGCTTTCGAATCATTTCATTGGAAAAGATGTATGAGCTGGTTGGCTCGAAGACGTAATTGTAACACATGATACAGCAATTTGTTACCCCAGCAGCAAGTTCACAAGGTATTTACATGCTGTGGCATGAAAACAGACAAGAAGATACAATTTGTTCAATACTGCCTGTAACGGAATACTGCCTGTTCAGGTTATTACACCTCTTGTCTTTTTATTTAAAAAAAAAAAAAAAAAAAACTTTACACTGTACAGTATACGGAGTTGTGCTTGTAAGGGGTCAGGTTTTTGGTTCTTGGGTCAAAACTCTCTAAAACAGACTCTAAATTTCCAATATTTTTTCTATGTTTAATGCTTTGCAAAATGTTGGCCACCTTAAAAACCAAAAAGAAAGAGCTTCTTTTTTCTTTTCCCTTAAATATACAGAGGCAAATCCAGTGCTTAGAAAGTCTTTACAACCTATCCATGAAGAATTACACTTATATTCAACTGATGATTGTAGGAAAGTTAAGTGTATTAAGGTTTGTTTTACTTTAAAAGTCTAATCTTGTGACACAAATTATTAAACTTTACATAATAATTACTTTGTCATGGGCAATGACCCAAAAAACCTTCCATTCCTAATAAACCTTCTCCCTACAGAATGTTAACCTGACATGGGAAAACAGCAACCTTTCTGACGGGGAGGAAACAAAACATTGACTTTTTTTTTTTTTTTTTTTTTTTTGCCTAATTTTTTTTTTTTTGCCTAATTTTTTTTTTTTTTGCCTAAGGAGTGCTCAAGAGTCATAGTGCTTAGACAGCCTAATTTATATAATAAGTTATTTAAGAATTGGCTTATCAGATGAAGAACATGCTCATTTCCTTATTATATAATTACTTCTTCATTGCCCTATTAATTAAATAGGAAATATTATGATTATATTATTAAGGGATATGTTCTGTAATTTGTTATACTAATTTCCCAGCTATGTATCTGGAGTAATCCTCCTGGTTGTTTTGACTACGAAGCATTCACTCTGTTTCTGTGAAACTGTTAACACCAGGCCTTTTGGTTTAGTCACTCAACTGTAGCTTCTTTTTCACCAAACAAGTCAGAGGAGTCAAGAAACAAGGGATTATCTGAGTGAGGCCTCCAGCATGGAACTGATTAGGACGAGCTTATTAACAATGAATCGCATCACTAAATTACTGTGAGAGGATTGCGCTCTCTGACTAAGTGACGATAATCTCTCTGGCACTGCTCTTTGCTTTGCACATCTGCAGGGCTGCATCTCGAGCAATGATAAATAGCAAACTACACTTAACATCCTCAGCAGACGACTGCCAAAGGTTTTTTTTTTTTATGAGAACGTTTACAAGTGCCTGCAATAAATGAAGCCACAGAAGCACTTAAAATGACAGGAGGAGTGGATTTGAATGTCTGTTTGGCAACACAGATTCCTAACGGCTAAGAAATGAGGGCTCTTTTGCTTGTACAGCCTGACCATTTTTGTATGACTGGATCCAGGCCAGGGAGGAGTACACATTTATAGGAATTACATTACAGGAATTACATTAGTGCTACGTAAAACATTAATTTACACTTTGAACGTCTGCCATTCCTGGCAGCTGTTTGTGAGACATCTGGTGCGAAAACATTTTGCTTAGTAAAATAATTATACTATTGGCACAATTTAATCTGTACAACTGAATGGCAGCGGTCAATAAGCAGCTATAGAGCTTAATTTAAAGTTATGAAGTTCATTTAAGACGCAAGCACTGCTAGAGTAATTCCAACATCAGTCATTTTTCTGTTTAATAGCATATAAGGTTACTGGTGTTTGTTGTAAAAGAACTCTGCTTGTAGTGAACTAATCCAATAACCAATTTTAAAACCACATGCTCCTTTGTAACAGCTCAGTTATGTAGGCAGTGATATAGTAGGGAACTCTCAGTACAGAAACAAACTGTTAGCACTTGGCTGTTCTCTGTTCTAGACAAGGGATAAAGTGGCTTTTAGAGGGCTAGAGGTGAGGAAGTGCAGGTACCTTGATGAGATATCCACTGTATACAAAGCGGATTTTATTACTCCATCATTCAGCCAAACCCATTCTCCAAAGTGTAATTTTCCACAGTGTTGCTAATGTAAATTCTCTGTCACTGTTTATTTCACCTTGTAACAGGTGATTCATCAGGTGAATCAAAGTCAGTAGGAAAAGTCTCAAGTCCTTTAGATAACCTGTGATATTATGAAAGTGCTATGAAGTATATAATTTATTGTCAGTTATGAGGATGTGAATGGGAACGTTTTTTTTTCTTTTATCCACCCCTTGTACTGATTTATTTTCTCTCAAAAGTCAGTACGAGACAAACTCTGCTTGTCCTTTATTGTTTCTGTCCTGTAAAGAAAAGTAGTGATAGCATTATTATGCATATATTATGCTCCTCAGTGATGAGGTTAAAGCAGTTAGCCAGCTATCTGCCTGGCCTGTTGAAGAGCGCGTACTAACCTTGTACGCTGAATTAGCAACGGGTTTCTGCATCAATAATCGTCAATCTTCCGTGGCAGCAACGTGCCTTTTGCGAGGGTCAGGGGCTGCCATGTGTAATCAGTGATGATCCGCAAGCATTCAGAGTGCTCGGGCCATCTCTGACCAAACCCAGATGGAAGCATTGTTCCCTTGGTGCACTAATACAGGAGTGTACTCACAAGGCCATTCAAGGACTAAAGAAGACAGAGAATAAACCACTGAGAAGGCTGAGGATGGTTGCAGCCTTTAACCTAAAATGGCAGAATGTTGTTGATGCGATGCATGGGAGACCCGTTCAGATTTTGCTGAGGTCATTGCTGAGTGCAGCTTAATTGTTCCTTAGCACCTCAAAGGCACAAGAAATGCTCAATCACCATCACAGTAGACAAGTCCATGTCTAAACAGAAAAGCGCAGCCAAAATACAAGCCATTAGATGCCAATAAACTGTGGAACAGCAGAATGAAAGGTATTCACAGTTTAGTTAAATGGAAAAAGATAAATGCATTTTGTCAAGAAGAGCTGATGCAGCTGGCTAGTGGGAAATGAAAACCATACCATACCATACTTGATGTTATGCTTTTATGGTATGTGTTCCCTTGTTTGACTTCAACAATGTCTTTCAATTTTGTCTTTGCTGATTGACTAGCCAAAATTAGCTGGTAAAATGATTCTAAAGTGGATCTATTGTCTTTTCTTGACCAATAGAAATGGCTTTCACACAAATCATTGTTATTTACTCAAGTCTACAGCGATTACACTCACATCTACAATATATACACAATACATTATCTTCTCCTTGCTATATAGAATTAGTCAATTAATACCACTGTTTGTCAATTCTATCCCAGTAAACAAGACCGGATCATGGGCACCCAAGGCTCATTTATGCCCATTTGGTCCGATTCCACAAATGTTATGCTGGTACACGTTAATGCTGGCCATAATAGAAAGGCATCAGAACACCCTGTGTATCACAGCCTGCCATGATTGGGGCTTTCAGGCAAAGAGTTCAAGGTTGTTGATGTAGTCTCCAAATTTCCCAGATCTCAATCCGACCGAGCATCTGTTGGAATGCGCCGATGAGTCTGATCCATGCAGATCCCACCCCATGACCCACAGCACCCAAGTCTGAAAGTATGAAAGCTGTTATGTTTTTATCTGAAAAGAGATCTATTATATGCTACTTGCTCTACTAACATGTAAACAATTTTCTGCAACATATTTTTTTTGTAATGTTGGCAATTAAAAGTAATGTTAGAAAATCTTTACTGACCTAATAATCCAAAAGTCAAAAAAGAACATCATGAGACAACATCATAAGACAATACAGTATTTGTGTTTTAATATGGCTGGGACATTTCCACAGTACCGTGTTTATATGTTGAACAATTTTATACAACACTTAAATAAATAAGAACAGTCATCAGTAGTAATATCTCTCTGAATCCCTATACTCTGTTCAAAAATATAATGAGATGCAATTAGATCCCTATATATCATCTTGAATAAAAAGTTTATCTAAGGGGAGGACAGGGCTTTTGAAAGGCACTCTTGCTAGGGATATAAGTTTTAAGGGCTGACACCACATACTCAAATGAAGAAAGATGTTGCTTGTGTAGTGCAAATGGCCCGTGACCAAGCTCAAACACCAACTGTGGCATAAAACCTGTTGATAAATGTATAATAAATCTCACAGATAGTGAAAGCATGGATGGTTCATTCATATTTCACGCTCTTTACCACACAACTCCAACACTAAACAACTTAGTCACAATCCAGTCTGAGCTGCAATTAAAGTAGTTATTGGCTATGTTTACAGAAGTCTTTGTGTGAAGCAGTTCCCTTGAAAAAAGTAATTACCTGAGTTGTGCGATCTGGAAAGCATTTGATTAACAAGCCTTTTCCCATCTATAGGAATGAGAGCTATCATTCAGAGTAAAGCATGCTCTGCTAGTCTTTTTTTTTTTTTTTTTTTTTAAAGAAAAGTAAAGAAAACATTTATGTTGGTTGTCGTAGGCTATAGGGCAGCCCGAACAGAACCAAATGCAAACATACAATTAGAATGGTACGCACAGAACCACCCTGTACTAAACAGTCCAAACACTTAAAACATGCTACATTAGTTAAACAAAAATCATGGTGTTTGTAGTTATTGCCTTACGCTTTAGCAAAATTGTAATCTTAAATTATCTGTGTATAATCTATTGTGGGTTACTTTATTATTATTATTATTATTATTATTATTATAAACAATTGTATGCAATAAATATTTAATGCCATATTTATTTTACTTTTATTCTCCTCTATATACCTGAATACATTATTTATGATCAAAGTAATCGTATAACAAATGTCACTGAAGCTTTACTGTTCAAGTTGTTAAATTAAAAACTTTCAGCAAGCATGTCTTATTTCCCAAGTGAAAAAAAAAAAAAGAAGCCGGATCATATTCATTGAAAACTCCCTTCTGCTTGAGTCACCACACAGCATACAGACACGTTGGGTCCTATTTTCCTAGTGGGTGGTCCCTCTCCAGCTTGATGTGGAAACTGAATTAACGCGAGCCAATTTTTTGCCCTCGATCTGGAAACATTTTCTACCTTCCAGCGCAGGCTTAATATAGAGATGTAATAAAACACCTTCAGCCTCTGGCATGTTGTTTTACCAAATAACATCTAACTGGCCATTACTCCCCATTAAGGCTAATGGCTCGACTAATTATGATAATTCCATAAAAGGTTCTGTGTTTAGACCAAACTGTAGGTTAACATTAACTTAATGACAAGGCTGACCTCTCTCACATGGTGCCAGTGTACATGTCCATGATGGGCTATTAATCATCAGCATTTTCAACTATCCTTATGTAGCAAAGGTTTATGAATGGTCTGCAAAGTCGTACCTGTCTGGCTGTTTATCATTATAAATGTATATCGTTTTCACAATGGACTCAACAAATTTGCAACTGCCATATCATATACTGTCACAAGATCCTAAAAAAGTTTTTATGCCCTGCATTGAGTTGTTGCGTTATATATAAGGGGACTCAATCCAGCTTTCTCACTGATGATTACTGTAGAAATCTCTTCCACTTCCTTTTAGAGTCTCATGTCTCGTATACAAAAAGTCTCCTCATCTTCCACTCACAAGCACCCAGAACGTTCAGATGCAACTAGTTATAGATACAGCTACAGGAAATGTCCTGGTTCACCAAAACGACAATCATCAGATTCCAGAGAGATACAGTATCTTATGTCTTGATACTGAGGTGAAGGACAAAAGTGCCTAGTCCAAAATGCATGAAGGCCCCTTAAATATGTTATTCTTCATTACTTTTTTCCTTGGATACTTTGAAACCTTTTCATCAGGAAGATTTCCGTTAAATGTTGCCATTTGGTTTCTCCCAAGTAAGAGTCATTAGACTCTGTGGTATTCTGTTTTCATAGGAGCAGTGCTATTGCCTGTTAGAAGGCAGACCAGTGTATTAATTGTGCACACGAGCCCCTGGCTGCTGGCAGGCATTCATCGTTGCTGATTAACACTGAGTAGGGAACTAAAGCTGTTTCCCCAGGCGCGCTGTGTTTGGAGAGGGACTGTGTCCAACAAAGAGGAAGTCTAGCACTGGGCCAGAGAGACCACATTTACCCACTTTTGGTCTGCTGTTCCCTCCTCAATTATGTTGTTAGAAGCTCAGAGATTTGTGTAATAATGACCAAGGTGAAGACTCAACTGAAGGACGAAACTTAACTTGGCATTTCCCCTAGATCTTGACTAACTAGGTTTTGTGCAAAGTATGGCTTCCACCGTTCCACAGTGCATTCCTGAAGAATATGCATTTAGAAGTTAGACATTATGTTGGACTGCCGCTCTAAAATTTTCAACACATGACGTTAAGCTAAATAGTTGTGATGCAAGTAAATGGAAAATGCCGGATTAGTGCCGTGTTGTTGGGACGGGACTTGTCTACACAATGGAGCGCAGCTGAAACAGATCAGCGGAGTCTAGAGAATGTTATGATTTCCCCTTCTATGTGCTCTTTCCTTCCGAGTTAGTTTTTTCTGAATTATCCAAAACCTTTGAGCACCTTCAGAGTATTCATCATTTCTATGCAGACCTATGTACAGGCCTCATGTATCTAGACACATTTAGGATTCTTAACATTTCTGGCAACCTCCCAGAAGCACCAATAAAATAAGTGTTATTGTTCCTGACTTTGCTTAAGAGAGGCCCCATGCCTCGTGCAGCTGCTGGGGCTGCCACAAACGGTGTTGATTAGAGCAATTGGGGTATTTTGAGCTGAAGCAGCTGCTTTGATTCGGCTTGATTGCCGAGCGAGGGAGCATGTTGAGTAAAGTATGCATCCGTCAGGAACTGTTTGGCAAGTTGCATGTGTGACTTTTTTTTCTGCTTTTGTATTCTAATGCATGCTCCATTTAACTCCTGCCATTCAAATCAGGGATGACAAACTGATGATTAAATGGCCAGGATCAGTTCGGATGTCCGAGGCCTGACACTGTGGCATATTGTTGTCGGCATGCAACTGCCCTAACTGGCTACAGATGTGCTCACTTAGTTTATAAATGATTTCTTGATAGTTTTCTTGATGAAAATATGTAAAAAGTAAGCAACATTACTTCATTTTTAGATCGGAATGGAATACAAACATTTGAACATTTGTTTCAACCATAACTGCTTCTCACTGCTTGTTTTCTTTCTCATATTTTTTTTTCTTGTTTAGAAATTCTTATATCGCTGAAACAAATTCCAAGGTAGTTACTTTAGGTTTATTTCCTTTACAGGTTTAAGCTTGTTCGTGACCAGGCTGGACCAACACTAAAGAATTCTGTGGGTCGAAAACAAAGCCATTAACTTATGTCCTTTTATGACGGTGCTTTTATTATAACATTTATTTTTTTCTCTCATTGGTACACAAAGTAAATCATCTTTTGATTTACATAATGAAGGACTGATGTTCTGTCTGTACATCGATGCATTGAAACACATTATTACTTCAGTTGCACTGTGTATAGAGTAATTAATGTACATGCATGCGACTTTTTCCTTCTGTCTCCTGGCTCTATATTTGGCTATTGAAATATGAATGACTCACCAACGGAGCACAGGAAAAATCTCCCCCTCCTCTCTTAACACCATTTAATAATGTCATCTGTGTTGGCACTGTGAATGACCGTTTGCTCTGAGGAGCGTTCATTGATACTTTCTATGTGGGCAGCTTAATTCTTATTCAGCCCCACACACACACACACACACACACACACACACACACACATATATATACAGTATATATATATATACAGTATATATATATAGGGGAAAAACAGGGCTTACCTTACTTGTTACCTTTTTAGTCATTTGAGAACAATTAAAGAAACAGTCCTTTGATAAATGAAAGCAAAAAGCACTGAATATTTGGCTGCATACAATAACCGCATCAAATTTGCAACCCAGTGAAATCACCAAACTATGGAATTCTTCGTTTGTGATGCTTTATCAGGCATGTATCATAACTCCTTTCGGTTATTGTGTGTTTAAGGGGCTCTCCGTTTAGTCTCAACTTCAGGAGTTGAAATGCATGCTCAGTTGGGTTTAGGGTCTAGTGACTGACTTGGCCAGTCTAAAACCTTCCACTTTTTTCCTCATGATGAAGTCCTTTGTTGTCCTTTGGCTGTGTATTTAGAAACTTGTGGCATGAGTGGGCAGTTTCTGTAGACTTCTGAATTCATTCTGCCATTACAATCATCAACAAACAGCTATGCAAACCCAAGTCATAACTCTGCATCCACCATACTAGACCAAAGAGTTCAATTATGAGCATTTTCATAACTTTCCATCATTTTGGTAGAGTTTAATCTTGCTTTCCGTAACAGTTGTGGCTCATCTCTATATTTATCTGTAAATTCCATCCTGTCTTTTTTTCTTACTGCTGATGAGTGGTCTGCCCTGCACTCTGGAGATTGTTGGTGATGTCACTGACTGTTGTTTCGGGGTTTTTTTTTCACAGCTTTCAAAGGTATACTTTGAACATTGTACCAACTATCGCAGGGCACAATCGCACACACATTCACACACTACAGGCAATTTGGAAATGCCAATTACCCTAATCCACATGTGTTTGAACTTTGGGAGTAGCTGTGAAACCCACCAACCACAGGGGGAACATGCAAACTCCATAGACACAGATGCAAGCCTGAGGCAGGACTAGAACCCTCGAACCTGGAGGTGTGAGGCCACAGTGCTAATCACTATGCCACTGTGCCACCATATAAGATTAACTTTTACAGTAGAATTGGAAGAAAAGAATATATAGAAGGAAAGAAATGGCTTACGTTCCAAAGCACGGATCATCAAACATGTTGCAGGCAGTTTTGTGGTGTGGTCCTGTATGACTGCCAAACGAACTGGGTCACTAAAGTGTTTATTGATGATTAGATGTGACTGTGACTTCGTTCGCATGTAATTCAATTGCACACTCATTCGCGCATTTTAAAAAATGTACAGCACCATTTGTTGAAATTTGGAATTAATTAACGTGTTACTGTAAAGTGTGTGGAATGAAGGTGTGAGATCGTGTTTATTGAGTAGAATTCAATTGCACACACACAAGCATGTATTAAAAATGTACAGCGCCCTCAGCGCCATAACTCATGTTACGTTCCCCCTGAAAAATTTTTCTTCACCAGACAGACACGCCAACTTTATAGTTTAATTATATGTATAGATGACAGCTAATAAAAGTTGCTGGATGAATTCTGACATGTATAGAACTATACTTTTTGCTCAGATTCAATCAAAACTGATACAAATGGATAAAGCATCAGAAGCGACTGAAGTAAAGGGAGGAAAGTGTTTTGTTGATGTTTGCAAGTTCCAGACATCAGTGAGTCACTGTCTACAATTTTTGTCCAATTTCTTTTAAGCCTATAAAAATGGAGGACCTGTCTAAAACATATATAGTCTTCCTTTTGGTGTTCCTGAACTCTCCAATACTTTCCTTTTTTTAAAAAGGGGTAAAAAATGTTAATTTGACCACTCCTTAATCTCTTTAATAGGTTGGTATTTTTTATTCAGTCCAATGTTGGCTTCCTTCATTTGCATCGATACCTCTTTAGACTGCATATTATGAGTTCTGTGGAGCAGCTACCAAATGCAAGTTCAACACTTGGAATCAACTCCAGAGCTCAAGATCTCAAGAAGAATGTGTGTAATTCTTAAACAGTTAATTTAGCTGTTAAAATTGTAAATGTGAGCGTAAAGTATTACACCTTAACTGCTCCATTGTACATAGGTAAAACAAAAAAAAGTATATATTTGTCAGGTTAGAATATTGTGCTATAGTTTACTTTAGTTGTCATCAGTATCTTATAACGCACAATTTTGACATAAACCCCACAACTTGAGACACGTTGACAAATGTGTTCCAGTGAACACATACTTCTATTTACTTTTCCTTTGTAACTACACTACTGTGGAAATGTGCCAACAAAGCAGACCCCCAAAAGACACAGTCCAATAGATCAGTGTCAGGGGCGTTGATAAGTGTGTCTGCGAGATTGTGAAAAGCAGTAGGTCAGTACGGGCAGTGTTCAAGGTTGTATAGTGAGTGTGTGTGTGCATGTGTGATTAAGGTTTTGGGAGGGGTGCACATCTGAGAGCAATCTCAACGTGTGACAAAATACAGACATAACAATCTGCTCTGACACTTGTTACCGGCACATAAACACTTGCCTTAGCGAGATGGGGAGGAGAACACAAGGCTGCAGCAGTTGAGGGCCTGGTGCAGATCTGCTATTTATCAACCGCTAATTAACTGTTAATTTGCCAACCTTTGAGTCCAAGTATGCAGACAATTTATCACATCCAGCAAATACACTCTGCTGCCATCCCTCGGGGTGGTCGAGGGGCCTGCTTAGACTAACTATCCTTCATATCTTCAAGTTGCCATATTAAATATCACTCCATTTTTTTTTGTGTGCAGAGAAGAGAAAGGAAGAATGAAAAAAATACCTAATGGTTCAGATAAGCCCCACAGGAAATGAATGAATGATACACTCGTGAGACATGCTGCACTATTTATATTATTAACAGACAGTAATATGCACATCACTTATCATAATACTGAGGGATTTCTATGCCTAAGTGCATGCGGACGTATAGGGTGTGTAAGCTGGTGTGGACAGCATGTAGAGCACACACACGCAGGTGGAGCGCTCTAAAACGAGTAGGTGACAGCAGCTGTCGATAGGCTGGTGGAAGTGAACACAGACAACATTCTTGCTGACAGACCAGTGATCCTACATCTGTTTTAGAGTGGGCTGCTTCAGCTAACGTCATAATCGCCAACACCTCTCTGAAAGATCACTCCATTAGAGCATGATGTGACTGAGAGCCGAGCATGAAAAGAGCTAATGTACATGTCACTGAAACCCGGCTAAAGCATTGAAACTGAGCTGTCATCAGATGCCGTTTTCTCACGCAGATAGCTTTGACAGAGCTAATTGGATAGAACATGCACAATAGTCATTAAGCAGTGAGTGACACGTGAAAAAAATCGTTGGCTCAGATGGATCACTGGCAACTGTGAAATGAATCAGACTAAGAGAATAAGAGAATAACTTTATATATATAGTTTGCTCGGCTTGCTCTTGCTGCTAATATGTTAAAAAGGATCTTCACAAATCAAAAGCAATTATTATTAATGTAAAACCCGAAAATTTGTGACATTTCAATTTCCAAAATTTGTATTTCAATACCCTTAGGAAACAAGCACGACAGTGCCGCAGTGCCTTGCAGTTGTTGTTAGAGTACCCAGAGATAGTGAAATGAAAACTCGGTCCTGTAGCAATTAAGGTCATTCAAGCATGAAGCTTAAAGCCCCAAGCCAAATTAGGTAGTTTCGATGTAATTTGACTTCCTGGAGCAAATCTCTTGGGCACTTTTGAGAAAGGACAGACTGTTTACAAACAGTCTCCAATTGCATGGCTTAGTACTGGCAAAGACTGACATTGGACACACACACACAGATGTGCACATTGCATTGATTCGAGCACACCTGTTAAGAAACCTCAAACTTTTTTTTTAATACTGTGAGTATTAATGACGTGTCAAAACAAAATTAATTACGCTTACTAGACATCACCCCAAGATTATTCTATAATATAATTATAGTATAATTAGTATAATTATAGTATATTATATTATAGTTAAAAGTTCATTACACTTAGCATGCCAGTGCAATCCTTTACTACCTCAAATATGCTTTTGTACAATATTCAACCCAAGAATTATTCAAATGAATGCTGATTTTGCTGTCACTTAACATATCCACAGACAGATTACAGACCAAGCTTTAACCCCAGATAAAATACTGTTCAAAGAGCAGCTGGATTGTCCTTGGTTGGTATTGGTCAGTTATAATGGACTGTGATGGCCCCACCAGAGTATTTCCTTACATTCTACACCAGCCTTGATCAGATGCAGAGCTCAGTGCAGCAATTCACCCCCACTGGTCCTGTGCACGTGTGCCGCTGTGTGGGGCTCAGCATGGGAGAGCATACTGTCATAATCAAACACTGGAAAGAAGCCAAACTCAGGGCACCACAAGCTTCCAGCATACAAGTGCCACTTGTAAATGTCCATAAATGTCAAAAAGATCATCAGGTAACAGATCAGCAAAAGTTCTTTTCTTCTTCGGTTTTCTTTTAATTTTTCTATTCCACCATGGTCAATATGACATCTATTCTAGAGACTTCATTTGTAGCCTGAGCCTGTTTCAGACTGTTAAACGTCAGCAGCCTTTTAAGATCATAATTTTCAACACTGTCCAAGATGATCCTACTAACGTCTGGGTCAAATTCTAGAGACTGTGCAATAAGATGTTTTCCATGTCCCGTTATAGAATCAAAATTCTCTAATGATAGAGACTGAGGAAAATTACCAAATTACAATAAGTCCCCGGACCATTTCATTTCACCATCCTGCATCACTTTCCTCAGCTCATATGGACTTGTATTTGTTCAACAGCAGTAAAAAAAAAAAATTTTTTTAAAAAGGAGATAGAACCAGGCAGTGGAACAGCACACCATGTTTTAGCTAATGGAGTGCATCAGAGTGCATACAATGTCTGAGTACTAGAAGCTCTTGATTTCACAAGTGTCTCTTGGACTTCTGGGTCATTGTCCTTTTATTCCAAAAGGAAAACGCACAGACAATCTGGGTCATGGTCCTGAATCATCATATCCATTTTGGACAATAGATACGTGTGGGGATAAAGTCTGGGTCAAATTCTAGAGACTGTGCAATAAGATGTTTTCCATGTCCCATTATAGAATCAAAATTCTCTAATGATAGAGACTGAGGAAAATTACCAAATTACAATAAGTCCCCGGACTTTCGAACATTCGAGTTACGAATTCCCGCAGATAAAAACAGATCTACGAACATTTGTATATAATAATAATATAATGATATAATGTATATAAATATAGACACTGCAGTGGACCAGATACCGATATTTTTAATTATATACAATATTTTCATCGTGTAAGTAAATGTATAAAATGACCAAAGGCCGGTATATTGGTATATGTGTGTGTGGAGGGGGGAGGGGTTTAATGAATCAGTGGGAGCATGATTATATAAATGCCTGTCCTGTAAAGCTGTCCTATTTACATCTACATTTAGGCATTTGGCAGATGCTCTTATTCAGAGCGACTTACAAAAGCGTTTTGTAGTTTCCACCATTGGATAGATCTTTACCATGGGTTACTTGGTTACTAACTACTGAAACTACCTTCAGTCAAACACTGCACAACTACAGTAGGTACCAGAACAGAAAAGAGTCTAGGTGCATGTCGTCCTCGATCCCTGGTGATAGAGATGATGGGACCAGACAAGAAATGCTGGAGGATTGGAGGGAACATGGTGTGTTTAGTGCAGAAGGGTAAATGATTGCTGGGCCGTTTTGTTGGCTTTGTAGGCAAGCACCAAGGATTTGAATTTGATGTGGGTCACTACAGAACTTGGGAAGGTTGAAAACGAGATGTGCAGCTGCATTCTGGATCAGCTGCAGCCGACGAATGGTGGATAGAGGCAGACCTGCCAGGAGTGAGTTGCAGTAGTCCAGCCTTGAAATAACAAGGGACTGAACAAGCACCTGAGTAGCCTGGATTCATCTGATGTTAGAAGAAAACATTGTCCTGAAGATGTTGTTGTTGTTGTTGGTCTTTCGGCTGCTCCCGGCAAGGGGTCGCCACAGCGGAATATCCAGTCCGCACAACAACTTGGCACAGGTTTTACACCAGATGCCCTTCCTGACGCAACCCTCCTGAAGATGAATAATGTTAATTTCAGAAGAGCTTTAACAAGACACAATTTCACAGTCCAATACAGCTCTGAGACAAAATTATGTCTGTTCAAGCACGCTGTAAACACCATGTAGTGTTATTCTCCCCTCAACGTCTTTCCGTGTGCCCTTTCAATGAGGTCAGCTGACCCAGCTGCGTCACCTGAATTCCCATCGCGATCTGGAGGCGCAGTTCTCACAAAAATATAACGAGGAAACAAAACACCAACGCTGTGTGTTAGGTTTTTTTATGCTTTAAATTGTATATTTGTGTCAAAAGAGGGGCCAGGGGTAGCTCAGTGGTTAAGGCATTGAACTACAGTTCGGAAGATCCCAGGTTCAAACCTCACAACCACCAAGTTGCCACTGTTGGGCCCTTGAGCAAGGCCCTTAACCCTCAACTGCTCAGATGTATAATGAGATTAAAAAAATGTAAGTCGCTCTGGATAAGAGCGTCTGCCAAATGCCTAAATGCAAAAGTGTATAAGACTCACTTTGTCTGACTTACAAACAAATCTGACTTACAAACATGCTCCTGGAACGAAATTCGTTTGTAAGTTGGGGACTTACTGTGCTAGATAACATCATCAATCAGTTGGTTTCTTTTAAGGTTTGTCATTGTGACCTCAGTATTCATAGCTGTCCTGTGATTCTATCATATTGGAGACATTTATCACTCATCATAGTAGCACTTATATTCCTATAACTTCTGTTTACATTTTGTGATGCTGCCAGAAATTTCTTGGCAGCTGTCTTGCATTCAAAAACCCTTGATCTTCCCTCACAACTAACTTTCTTCATTCATAATTATTTTTTGTGACTGTAAAATCATTGTAAAAACCTTTTATTGCAAAACTGTCTTCTTTCAATAAATTTTCCATTCTCCAGTGCAAGTATTGTTCTCATCACCTGTAATATTGTTAAACTAGTTAAACCAATTTGGCTTTCAAAATCATTTCTCCCTCAGCACGTCACCAGCCATTCTCAAAGGTCACTGGGACTGTAATATCATGACAATAGCCAAAATATTTATGCAACATGCAAGAAAAGTATCATTCAATCAAAGCATTTTAATTTTAATGAGTCTAACGTCCTCCGCAGTCTGCTGCCCATGCTTTGAAACCAAAAGAACAGAAATAAACACACTTTCTGGGAAAGAAAACACAGCAGCCAGTTTTTGTCTTTCTCTGTGCGTAACACAGTCAAAGACGAACATGGACTAAAGAACACACACACACATAAGTAAGCCTGCCTAAACTAGGACACACATGTGTAGGGCCTGCATATACACACAGAAACCTGCACATACACACAAGGCTGAGTGCTCTGCTCATGTGGATAATGTGCAGGCTGCTGAAGGCCCAGCATGGCCTCGTGCTATTATCACAGCTGTGAATGTGCCAGTCGGGCAAACATGACTGTAATTCAACTGAATTAGAGGGGCTCAGCCAAGTCTCTGCGCACACACACACATACACCACACTGAAAGACTAATGCTTGGTTTATTTTAAAAGTTTTGCTTGTAGCAAATCATTCCTTATCTGACATTTGCTTATTGGCCCACTGGGTCACCTAAAAAGAAAAAGGGCTGTGTGTGTGTGTGTGTTTGCTGGGGGCACTCAAATTGTCATTTCCCCTTTGAATATCTACTAAAACAACAAGGGTGTACTTTTACGCCACCATGGTTTCTTCATTTGAGCTTTACATATCGGTATCAATAAATTATTTAAGAGCATCTGGTTAATAAGAAACCACCTCCATTCAAATACATACAAATTTGTAGTACAGAAACAATCGTGTTAAAATTACCCTTGGGAAGTGAGGTAATTGATTTATCCACAGTTATCTTTTCTGTTATGGAGTATAGCATATTTCTCTAAGAAACCATTTCATTTCACCATCCTGCATCACTTTCCTCAGCTCATATGGACTTGTATTTGTTCAACAGCAGTAAAAAAAAAAAATTTTTTTAAAAAGGAGATAGAACCAGGCAGTGGAACAGCACACCATGTTTTAGCTAATGGAGTGCATCAGAGTGCATACAATGTCTGAGTACTAGAAGCTCTTGATTTCACAAGTGTCTCTTGGACTTCTGGGTCATTGTCCTTTTATTCCAAAAGAAAAACGCACAGGCAATCTGGGTCATGATCCTGAATCATCATATCCATTTTGGACAATAGATATGTGTGTGGATAAAGCTGCCAAGTCATCTAAATGTTTTAAATGTTTTAGGGATGTGGTATCTTTACAAAAAAAAGACAATGGATGAAACTATAAAAAGCTTTCTCTTTCGAGTCTGATGTTATAGCTTCATCTACATCCATTAGCTCCGCAACAGAGACTTCAAGGTGCAATACAATTCACAGAAAAGTGTCAAAATTATTATGTACTACATTTTCCAGCCGGCTAGGGCAGTGACACAGTTGATTAGTTAGTCCAGCTGTCCAGAACACATCAAGACAATTTCACATTCACGTGATGTGGCCATATGTGTCCCAGACCACCTCCCAATGTGATTTGAGAGATCGGATCACAGTGCGACTTCAAGACACATTGACCCTGTTCACCCAGGACACGTGTTAATGGGGCCATATACTCACTGCAGAAGTAAATGGATAAAAGGCAATGATAGGAGTCATTACCTGCAGTTGTGACTGCAGTGACAAGCTTTTAACACAGATAGCTCCAATATGTACAAGGTCCAATCACAAGCTGTATAAGATCTGGACAATCCCTCTGTGACATCACCCATATGTTTTCTGAAGAATGTTTGTAAGCACAACTGTGAGAGCTCTGGTCATCACCATCATGGCAGAAGCTTACTCCGCCTAACCCTCAGTTAATCCATAAATGGGCAAATGGGAGGAACGCATAGAGCCTGGCTATTGGCTGGAAGACACCTTCTTATGTCAGTTACCTCAAACTAGCTTGCAATTGATTAAACTCCATCATTCATACCCTACACATTGTCTCTTTCAACTCCTGTATTTTTTGTGCTGTCAAACTACAGTGATTCAAGTTAGCTGGTGATCAGGTTTGATTCCCACCTCGGGTTTGTGTGTGTGTGGAGTGTGCATGTTCTCCTTGTGATGGGTTTCATCTGGGTACTCCAGTTTCCTTCCACAGTCAAAAGACATGCAGATTAGGCTGACTGGCATTACCAAATTGCCCCAAGTGTGGGTATGTGTGTGCCCTGCAATGGATTGGCCCCCCGTCCAGGGTATACCCTGCCTCATGGCCTAAGTCTCTTGGGATTCTGTGTACAGGATAAAGTAGACAATGACTAAATAAGCGAGTGACTAACATGGGGCTGTATGGGGATTTACTCACTTTTGGAGCCAGCACCGTGTGGTCATTCATGGAACTGCAGCTGTTGGCACTTTTTGCCTATTTTTCCAGAGCTGCAAGTAGCCCCATGGGTACAATATGAATAAGAACAGAAGAAGGTATACTGTTTTTTAAAGTCATTTTGTAACACTGGGAAAGGTTTCACCAGGTGTCAGCACATGCATGAGGGGATTTCAGATGATTCCCACCACCCTGGCACTTTTTAAGGGGTGACATGGAGACATAGAGCTTTTTTAATGGATGACAATATTTCTTGATATTGGCATGCAATATTGCAAGTCATGGTAGCGGTGTCTTTTTGACTTACCTTCAATATAGTGGACCTGCTGGAAGCTGAAGTACCGTTCTGGTTACACTCGAAATCATATGTGAAAGTAGCACAAATCTCTGGTCCAAGTTAGCAATTCAAGTAGAACAGTCTTATTGAGTCTATAATTATGTGAGAAATAATGATCTGTAATTAAGATGTGTTTCTTACTAATGCTATAGATATTACTATTATTAATAATAATTCATTCATTTTGTCACTGCTCTTCTCCAACCAAGACAGCATACACATTAGGACAACACACCTCAGGCATTCCAGGACAGAGCTTAATCCTTAAATGATGCCTTTTAGGAAGCCCTGATATTTTGATTCAATGACTGGATTAATGACAAAATAATGAATTGCATAATTTCCCCCAGATTTTCTGAGGTCATTGAGGTTCGTGCTGGTCTTTGGTGGTTTAAATCCTCTTATCTCCCTCTGCTGGTGACCTTGGAGAGTTTTGAGTTTTGAGATATTTTAAGATCTTTTTGTTTTTGTTTTTGTTTTTATATATATAAAGTTTAATTTTACTTTTCCATTTTATCTCAAAAAAAAAAAAAAAAAAGACACACCAAAGTAAGACTGAATGCAATTATAAATACAATTATAAATTATTATAATTATGTGCTTATTTGTTGGTATTTTTAACAAAAATACCAACAAACAAAGCAATTTTTAGTGCAAACCAGTAATCGCCTGGTTTGATTTGTTCATCCTGTTAATGTTTCAGGTTGGGATTTATTCTGCTGGTGTAGAAACAGTATTGTTTAGTAAAAAAAAAAAATAAAAAAAATAAAAAGAAATTGCTACATCACAGCTTTTTGTTTTCCTTTAACCTTGTAGATTAAGTGTAAAGCTCGATCAAAATGTGTGGAAGTTACAACATAAGCAAGATGAACATAGTGTGTCGTTGCTTTAATTTAACTCAGCAATTTAATTCATCTATGAACCATGCATGTGAGAGCCGGGCCAGTGAAAACCTCTTTTCTATCGGCGAGCAATTCAACAAATTGGTGTCTTTTTTTTTCTAAGTGCTTTAGTCCTGACAGCTCATTCATTTTGTTTCCTTCGAGCGCTATTTATAGATCTAAGGGAATGCATGTGAAATCTGTCCTATCTTTAGCCGGAATGAAGACATAAGCGCTGAGGATCATTATTGCTCGGTTGAGACGTGTTTATTTACCCAGAAGGGACGAAATTGCCACCCGTTCACGGCTTGGCAGTCCAAACGGCAATCCGTAAACCCATGCGTGGTTAGGGAACTGCTGTTTCACTAACAAATGAAGAAACGAAGCGTAATTACTCTCCGCTTTGTAACCTACAATTTACCCATTCACCCTGGAGATCTGTGAAGTCTCAGAGAAGTATCGCGTGTATCTCTGAATCTAGATCTTCTCACGCAGATTCACACCTCACGCGTGGAGCACATGCGCGCCTTATTTCTCTCAGGTTATTAGGAAGAAATGGAGCGCGTCTCAACAGACATCAATATGCGTGTAAGAAGTCTCACAGCGCGCGGGCGCGTGTGTGTGTGTGTGAGAGAGAGAGAAAGAGAGAGAGAGAGAGAGGACCGGACCGTCTACACACACCTGTGTGCTTGCTTAAATACTGAAAGAGACACTAAAACGTGCTTGTTTTGGTTTAGCTCGGCTTAATTATCGCCTCGTCATTCACCTCATGATAACATCGCGCGCGATTGTGCCGACGCGTGCGCTTTGCTCCTCGCGCTCCATTTGCGCGTCCCCGTCTCCCTGAGGCGTATAGCAGATTAAAGCGGCTGATAACACCGCGGCTGGGACGCACCCGCTCCGGCTCTGTCGCTGATCTTTAGCTACTGCGGTAAACTCTGCTGTAATGACCCTCGAGGTGAGGAGAGAACCGGAATGATTTACGTTTAAACACCACGAGTTTGTTACATACGGAAATATCTGAGGAAAAAAATATGAAAGAAAATGAAGCAATGTGTTTATGTGGGGTATTTAGTCTAGTTAATCTTGTGGAAAACACACCATTATTACCAATATTATTATGGTTATAATTAGGTTTTTATACTTATTGTTAGGTAAATTAACTAACAAGGGTGATACAGGTTTTTGGGTTTATTTGGACAATTATTATCTTGGACATGTTGTATCATTGGAAAGTTGACAAACAGAAAGCTATGTGTCTCTCCAATAAATAGAATAAATGAGTTAATATTCAATTCAATAACGGTCAATTGTCTCAAAGCAGCTTCACAAAAATGAAAAAAAATAAATAAAAATAATTCTGGAAGTGTGTATGTGTGAGAAAAATGTGTCTAGATAATAATGAGATGAATGAATGAATGAAATGTCTCTGATGAGCAAGCCAAGGGTTATGGACAGTGGCAAGGAAAAACTCCCTGAGATGGCTATATATATATATATATATATATATATATATACTAACATTGTATACTGTACTAGGGACCATTTTATGACCGCGGCGGGCCCCAACATTCACCAACGCATTCACACACTACAGGCAATTTGGGAATGCCAATGTTAATCTGCATGTTTTTAGATGGTGGGAGGAAACCGGAGATCCAGAGGAAACCCATTAAGCATGGGGAGAACATACAAACTCCATAGAGACACAGACCCTGGAATCGAACCCGAACCCTGGACGTGCAAGGCAACAGTGCAACTACTAAGCCACCATATATATACTGTATGGCTTAGTGGATCCACAATAATAATATTTTTTTAAAAAGCGCAACAGTGCTAACCGCTAAGCCACTGTGCCACATAATTATTATTGTATATATTTAAAAAAACTTCCATGAATCCCCATGTGTGGAATTTATTTTGCACTCAAAGGAATCACTTTGTCTGCAAAAAAGAAACCTGCTGGCATCACTTGCTGATTTAGACATGGTTTTGGATGGATCAAAACTGTGTTACAGCTTAGCAGACTTTGATAAATTGCAATAATATCAAGCCATTTTTCTTACCCTTACCTTACCAGCAACGATTATTCCACATACCGACCTGCAAGAACACCCTACATAATTTTTAAAATGATAAATCTGTCATATTTTATGTCATAACAAATCATGTTCTCAAGCTAGTAAGCAACCCGGCGTGTTCAAATCCCTTGATTTTATCCTGAGATCCAAGTCTGACCACAGCAACATTCCCAGATTTGACAGAACACATAAAGTATTGAATTCACAAGTACCATGTCCAGTCAGACATTTATAAATGCTGTCAGTTTTGCTTCTTTCAAAACACAACTCAAATCAAACCCTGATCAGAAGCAGGAGACGCATGCTAATCGAAAAGGAAGCACCGAACTGTGTACCACCGAAGCAGTAGGCTGACTGGAGATAATGGAGACATTGTGCACTAATGACTTGGCCAAAGGTGGGGTATTACTACGCCTGTCAAAGCACCTGAGGAGACGCAGGGGCCTGAGGCTGCTGCTGCTTCCTCTTGGCCCGCAATTTAGTTTAAAGAACGAGCTCCCCAATTATTTACACTTCAAGAGGTCAAAGGTTAGGCAGCAGAGCTTGGCGAGTGGGCACCTTGCGCCTGCTGCATGCTCCGGCTTGTGGAAGTTGATGCAATTGCATTCATCCAGACAAGCTATTTTTACATGTATGCCTCTTTTAAGGAGCAGTGAGGCATTGGCTCTATCCACATAATGTGTTATAAATAAGTTGAAAAATAAATGAAAATAATATGCATTAAGTTTATAAAGGTGGCTAATAAAAGAAGAAAGATAGATAAAGGAGTCGTAGTTATGCAATAATTGCTTGACTAATTTTATAACGGTGAAGTGGAGAGACATCAACTCCACCTTAACTAGATGAAAGGAGATAGACATAATCTTCCTGCCAGAAGTTCAAAATGTTTTTGTGGCGGAATGTCACTCAAAGTTCTGCTAACTGTTTAGATGGAGTGTGCAATGTAGAATCCTTGCGGTTAGTAGGCGGAAATGCACCCTTTTTAACATTCCACTTTAAACACCACAAATTTGAGGATATAATACCTGCTGTCAGTTGTGTTGGTCTGCCTCACATCACCGGGAATTTCTTAAATAAAAGCACCCCACATATTCCTCTATAACATAAACCCTAGTGCAGCAAGAGAGCAAGCAAGTAAGAAGGATTTAGGCAAAGCATTTACAGCCTGTAGGCATGTGACCACATCATTTTAAAATTCCCTGCACTTCCTCTGTGTGCCATCATAGCATCTCTCAAAAGCCCACATAAAAGCTGGATCTTTTGCACTGATTGGCCATCTTTGAAAATGAGCCCATGTTCTATATCAGAGCTCTTGACGACATAACTAGCCTTTTAATATTCAGAGGAAGTCCTGGGGGTCAGGGAGCTCGCAGCCGCTTGACCCTGGGGGTTCAGAGGGCATAATGCCAAGGGGCGGAGAGAAATCCCTAATCATTTAGATATCAGTTACACACATGCAAGGGAAAACCAATCTGTTCATTACAAACATTATGTGTTTGCCAAAGCAAAAGCTGGCCCAGTAAATTCTAAGGTGAATGATAATCAAGTGAGTTTTGAGTTGCATTTGAATTACAGATAAGTTTAAAACCCTGATTGTTGGTGTGTTAGTAGGCTATAGAATTATGAATTTTGGCTAACTCTATGATTTTACAATGAGACTCGTTTAAGAGAACCATTTAGTAGAAATTGAAAATATTCTCAAATGAGTTCGATTGTTTTTTTGTACAGAAACTGTCTAACCACCGGTATGTTAAACTGGCGCTTGCTTAAGTGTGTCTGAAAATGAGTCGTTTGAAAGGCTATCTCAGACACTTGCTGATGCGTGGCATGGCATCATGTTTCATCTAAATACCCGGATAAACATGAGGCTCATGCACAGAAACAAAGCCATGTCCTTCAGAAGCAATTTCCGTCTCATACTGCCACATGTAAACGGAGTAATTGTAGTTGGGAGACTCCCAGCACCAGCTGACTACAGCAAGAAAATGTACTTTGAAATGTACATTGAAATTAGTTGGAGTAGAGCTGCGACTGTGCTGGTTGCACTTGGATGCCACATAAACGTTTGGTTTAGAATGAAAAATAAGTCATAATTTAGGCAGTAACTGCAATGGAGATTTTTGTAAAAAAAAAAAAAAAAAAAAAAATTAGATTTTTCTTTTTTAAAAAAACTCACACAGGAACAGAAAACAACGATTCTTGGGAAGCATAACAACTTGGATGGAAGTCCTTCATTATGTTCACCGTTCTTAAAATACCCATGGCTAATTACCCACTAAGGACTACTTATTCAAATTAACTCGCAAGAACTCTTCTGTTGTTATTTAAAACACTACCCTGAAGTTACAGCTACAAGTGTTTCCTTATGGACACGAGGATTACTTACATAGAAAATGGCTGGTTTCATATGTATGGGTTAAAAAAAACAGATGTTTGCATTTGGAAGCCTCAAGCCTAAATTTGTAGCATTTGCTATTTGGTGTGTTTACAGAGATCTAAAAGGTCGAGATTATAGGTGTTTATTCATGTCAGAAGGATGTGATCATGCTGCAGTGTGAAATGCTTCACAACCCTGCACATGAATGGGGGTCAGGAGGAGTTGGCTAATGGAAGTGAAGATATGATTCATAAAATTTCCAAGCACAGCTTCCCTTTATATAGTTCTTTGAACGTGAAAACCTTTTTAGAGTTAAGTAAGAAAGTAAGTCTAACCTTTCTACATGTCCTAATCGGGGGAATAATGGTGTTTTACGCAACTGTATACATAGTGGATATTTTGATAGTGATGGAAATAAATGGATAAAACAAGAGTTGAAGGCAGCTGTTAACTGCTTGTTTTAAAAGTGTAGCCAAATGCTGCATTGTTCAAACATATCAGGTGCCAATCCTGTAGATCCTTTTTCCAAACAAAACAATTGCCGGGTATGCTGTGAAAAGGGTTATGAATGTTACTATTTTCTAGTATGGACATTTTTCTTCTTTTATCATATAAAGGGTCCTTAGTTGCTCACTATCCAATTCAATGAAACAATAGACTATTTGCCAAATCTCTCAAATATTTTCTTTACACATGTATCGGTTACTCATTAAGATAATAAAATCATAACAGGGTTGTTGACTAGGATGTTTTGACGGAAATCAAACTATATACCTTCTCTTATGTGGCAAATTTAGAAAGAAGGACAAGTCTGCATGAAAGCCTCCTATTGGCAGACGACGATGTAAAGACACAACTAAATATGGCCTAAGGGGCCCCTGATCATTCCCTCCCTTTGGATAATGGTGGCTGTATACCGACACGTAGTCAGATCTCCTGGAGCAATTAAAAGCATCTTTTGGCCAATGCTTCTAGCCACACCATTGAAGGCCGTGTTAATAGCACATCTGTGAGCGCTACCCTACAAGAGCGCATACAAGAGCAATGAGATCAACTCACACATGACACACAGCAGGCTTCGTTCATGCTGCTCTGATGCTGCTCAATTATGAACCCACTTGCCCTCCTTCAATGAACTCATCATTAATACCTCCAAGGCAAAAGAGCCCATATAAGCCCCAAAAATGTCAACAGGTATGTAGTGCCTTATTTAAGCCAAAAGTGGAACGATACTAACTGAAATGCTCTCATTCTAATCACTTTGTCTGAGCAATTATAATTTCATTCTCACTAAGTGCTCTAGGTGCACTAAGCCAGGAGTGATCCTCAACTCTTTTTTTCTTCTTTCCTTTGTAGGGAAACCCCAGTCTAATGCTTTTAATCAGTGATCCTAGGCAGGGGGAATTTCCTGCAAGACACAGAGCCACCTGCTGTTCCCAACAGAGCAGACAACTCCAACATGTCTGTCTGTTTATTTTATGCATAATGAATAACGTAATGTGCATTAAATATTCTACAAGACAGACAAAGAACTGTAGTTATTTAACTGTTTTAGGAAAAGAAACAAATATTACAGATTGTATTTATAGCATAGAAAAAGATTTTAAACAATTATGGTCATTTAATATATGATGGATATATATCCATCCATCCATCTAAGAACCTCTATACTCCAACTGGGGACTGTGGAGCCAGTGGTAATTACCTTTGTATTTAGTTCCATTTTACGACCAGGGTAGGACCTCAAAGATTCACACACGTGCATTGACAAACTATGGTCAATTTTGGAACAATAATTAGCCTTTGGACTGTGGGTGGAAACCCGAGTACACGGAGGAAACCCATCAAGCACAGGGAGAACATGCAAACTCCATGCACACACACCCCAAGGCAGGATTCGAGCCCAAACCCTGGAGGTGCAAGACAACGGTGCTAACCACTGCGCTACCACATGCCACCAAAATAGTTCTTGCAAGAACATTATTGTCAAGTGCATTTGCAAAAACCCATCAATGGGTTTTGATGAAACTGGCTCTCATAAAGACCATCCCAGGAAAGCAAGACCAAAACTTACAAGCTCATTTAGAGTCACCAGCCTCAAAAATCACCAATTAACAGCATCTCAGATGAGAGTCGTTATGAAGGATTTACAGAGCATAAGCAGCAGACACGTCTCAATATCAACTGTTCGAAGGAGATTATTGCATATTTTGGACTTAACAATGCTTTTGTGATGCAGAAAGAAATAAAAATCATTAAAAGCCATGAAATTAGAAGGTGTGCTCAAACTTTTGACTAGTAAAATATCCTGGTGTAAATAAGAAACCAAAATGTTATGTTGGTTATATTTCTCTTAAAATATTAATATTAATAAAATAATTGATAAAAATATGAAAACTGCTGCAGATACAGTTGTAGTGTGCAAATATTCATTCAGTTGTGATCAGCTGTGGGTTTTACACCATAAAGTAAATTATTGCAATTACTTCAAATAATCTTGTTAATTTATCTAAAAATATGGCAAAAAAGTGTCATTTATATGTATTTTACTGTTTGTGCAACATTCACTTGAAACAACTGGCCTAAAGGAAAAAAACAGGAAGTCCATGAGTTAATAAGATTTTCTATTTGTGTATATTTGGAAAATAAATAAAGTTGGGTAATAGAATTTTAATGACACATAATTACGCATGTGACCGAGATGAACAGGGATGCTGAACAAGCAGTAGACGTGTATAGCTACTGATGGCAATAGTAGCATTAGTATGGATTTTAAACATATAAACACAATGATGTATAGCTGATAATGTGTAATAAACAGTGTTGAGACAATCGAAACAAATCGAGAACAATTCTAGGATTTTCCAGTTCGAGAATTTCTCCAATCGAATGAGCCGAATGATTTAGTGTAGTGATGGTGCGGTCCAGGTGAGATCCATTCACACGTTTTATTCTCATGTAGACTACAAAGACAACAACATTTTTGGAAATAAAAATACAAATCAAAATTCTCATACGTATTTGAAAAAAAAAAAAAAAAACATTTTCCACCTAAGAGGGAAATTAAAACCCCACATGATTTCTTAATGAGTCATAATCTATGTTTAAAAAGATGCACTCTCCCTCTTTTTATTATTTTTTTTGCATTTTCTTTTTTTAACTAACTGCTAAAGCTGTGTTTGCTAAACAATGCAATGCAGAGACAAACAAACCAGTGGCAGGAACAACCCGAGGCATGATGTAAACAGTAGAAAGGCTTGATGTGAAGGCCATAAACAGCGTTAATACTTGGTTGCAGGGTTTGAACATGGATTTCTGCTCGGAGACGTGGCAGATGTTGATGTCTGGGTTGGGCGTTTTCATGTTCACAGTGTAACGTCGTCGAACAATAACAAATATGGACTCAAAGGCCGTTTATCCCAAATTATTTTGAAATTGATGTCATGCTCTTAAGATTTATGTGAGAGCGGTGAAATGGCAGAGACCGAAGAGAAATAAATGGAGGGAAAGCAGCTAAACAAGTCCACGTTTTTTTTTTTTCTTTACAATGATAATTTGTTTGTTTAACCGTAAATATATTCCTACATGTTTCAGATCCAGTTCTTTAAGTAAGCTTTTTTTAAATTTTTTTTAATTTTTTTTACATATATGTGATATGAAACCTAAAAATATGGCAGTGCATAACCACAGAAGGGCACAGTCCCTTTTCATATACACTAATAAACCGTTCACGTTTACGACTAATTCCAGTTAGCTCTTTATTGACTGTGTAAGTGCACTACATGGGATATTAAATAATGGGGTTTATGCACAGTAGGGAGACTTTTACAATGCAGTCTCTAATTTCAGCTGGATGATTGATTAACTCAGCTTTCCTCAAGGGAAGGCCAGCTTTCTGAGCTGTATATCGCCACCTGCTGGTAGATAAATCATTTTCACAAAAGAAACAAAGAAGTAAGATTAAAATTCTGGCCCTTCCTAGAAAGAAGGAGAGAAAAGATATATATTAAAAAAAACAGTTAATGGTGACTGCAAACCCTAAGCATCGCTTTGGTATTAATGGAAAAATTAGCCTATTATAAGTATCACTATAATTTGGTGACATTATAAGTATAAGCTGCATTTCTGATACATTTACAGAGCCTGAAGTGAACTTGTGTTTGTTTAACATAGCCCGACATTTTTGAATTGGCCCACCGCAGGCTCCAGCTAAAGCTAATGGACTTTTAACGGTGTTGATCTTGGCGGGAATGCAATATTCACCGACTGGTTCTCTCTCTCTCTCCCTTTTCTCTCATTCAACTTCCAGCGGCCCCTGCAGTTCTAACCAGCAGTGGCTGCATTAAAGGATGTTCCTCTCGGCCTTGGAGGCCTGAGCACAACAACACACCAAGTAATTTACTCAGCATGTTGCAGAATACTGAGTAATATATAGACTTTTTCCCTAATGGTGTGGAGAGCACAAATCATATGCAATCATGATGTTTTCAATCCAGATTCAAGTCACTTCCATGTATTGTCCTAAATCAGATACTGATTATTTGCAACGTGACCTCAAATCGGAATTCGTGCAATTTTTTACATTCGTCACGATTCTGTGCTGGCAGAAATAACTGAACATCTTCACATCTTCACACTCCACCATAGTACCGAAGTAACATCCCTTGCACCACAAAAAGAAGTGATTTAAAAAAAAATCTCTCCATCCTTGTAAATGCAGGATACATATGTATTCTTTATACAGAACATACCGATTATCCCGGTATAGGATCATGGGGTTTATACATACACATATAAGCACATGGCATTGTACACCCTGGAAAGGGTTTCAATCCATAACAGGGCACAAACACACACACTTACATCACTTTTTTTTTTTTCTTTTCGATTTTCTCCCTAATTTAGTCGTGTCCAATTCCTCCGCGTCACTAGGGGGCTCCCACATTAAGGCTGCTACTACCACTCAGTCAGGAGGGCCGAAGACTATCACGTGTTTCCTCCGAACCACGTGACTGCATCTTTTCGAACTGCTCGCTCACGCACCGTTAGGGGTGGCGTAACACACTCGGAGGACAGCGCCATCCGCTCCTTCCGCTTGCGTGAGCTCAAAGAGGCCCCTGATTGGCTGTAGAGCTGTGATTAATGTGGGAGCACTAAGTACCTCTCATCACTCCCCTCTGAGAGAGCTCGGCCAATCAGCTCTCTCGAGACCTCCGGCTGTGAGAGGAAAACAGCATCACCCGGGAATCGAACCAGCGATCACACACTTACAGTACATCACTAGCGATTTTGGAAACACCAGTCTACACTGTGTAGGATGAAACTGGAGTACCCAGAGGAAACCCATCAAGCACGGCAACAACATGCAAATTCCACCCACACAGACTATAGACAAAATTCAAACCCCCAATAGAGTTTTGAGGCAACTGACCACTTAGACCAACTCCTGCTCACACTTTTGTTGGCATCCACTGCACATCAACTTATAAATGAATCTGTTTGAACTCTGATTTTAATGGCTGCCAAGCTTACTTCCATGCAACAATATGCTGTGTGTGATGTCCTTTTATTGTTCTTTTGAGTGTGCATCTCTTCGTGGCCACATATAAAAATTAATGTGAACAAACAAACAGAATCAATAAAGCAATATAAGCATCAATGAAGCAATATAAATGCATATTTCAGTCTAGGGTTAATTGAACGCTTAGGCTTCAGTGTGAACATAGCCTACATGTGTATCCTGGCTAAACCCAAAGCATATCCAAATAATGTTAAATGGATATGGAACAATGGAAAATAATGTTATTGGAATATAATCAATAATGGAGTTGTGTAATTTGTTTTAACACAAAGTGAAGTTAATCACTGCAAAGTGGCTTATTTTCCATGCCAGAACATCCTGATTTATTATTTCGTTTGTACTAAAGCAACCTGACAGCAATTGTACTTTATACTTTTTTGACTATTTATAGTTATCACGTTCATTTAATAGAAATTTCATGTTTGTGTAATAAAAAAATATATATTTGAAAAGTCACACATAAAGTCTGTCACACAAGTCCTTGTGAATGAGGAGTTAAATTATACTAAGTTCCTCCTGAGCGCATTAATAAAAACTGATTTGAAATACATCCGGTACTTCTGTCAATGGCATGCTGAAAATAGAATAGAATATAATTATATAAAAAAATGAATCAACACATGATTTCAGCAGCACTGCAGCTAATCAAAAGACTATCAAATAGTTCTTTAAAAAAAATTTGTTTTTAATTAAATAAAGGCTTGGTGGCGTAGTGGTTAGCACTGTGGCATCACACCTCCATGATAGAGGGTTTGGGTCCTGCCTCAATCCAGTTTCCTCTCACTGTCCAACAACATGCAGATTAGGCTAACTGGCATGTCCACATTACCCGTAGTGTGTGTGTGAGTGAGTGTGTGCATGCTTGTGCAATGCGATAGATAGGTACCATGTCCATGGCTGTACCCTGCCTAGTGCCTCTGGAAGGCTCTATGTCCCCCGTGATCCTATACAAGGTAAACGGTATAAAGAATGAGTGAGGGAGTGAGTAATATTAAATAAATACCCTTTAAAGTGCCCCTATTATGCCATTTTAAAGGTTGCTAATATTGCTTAATGAGTCTCTTAAAACAGGTTTACATGTA
>JAQMYL010000016.1:12397181-12420092 GCA_030014365.1 Clarias pachynema | reverse complement strand
CTGGTAACAAAATTGTGGCTAGTAAAAAGGCTGAATGGCGAGTGACTCCGGAAATCCACTAGCCACATTGGCCAGTGGGCAAAAAAGTTAATGTCAAACCCTGCTGCTAAAACCCACATACAGAACACTTTCAGCAAGAAAACACAACTGATAGGGTCATGGCAGCTTAAACAACACTTTGTCTCCCTAGCAATCCCAAATTTTCTAATCCCTAATCAAGGGCACTAACTTGCACACTACAAAAGTGCACTAGCCTTCCATTTAACAATATTAGAGAGTTGGCTGATAATCTAAAGTTGACTAAGTAAATCTCATAAATTTCTCAGTACCGTCCATCACCTTCATGATTTATTCTCCTCACCTTTGGCTACATAGGACCGGTAAGACTACTTTCACCTCTTTTAATATCACACTAACTGTCAGTTGCTAACTCTTGGTCACCAGCTCCGCCAATCCGTTAGTTAGGTCCCCCTCAGGTGCAAATGTGCATATGTGTTGATGGGAAAAAAAAAATGCTTTCAACAAAAAGAAAAATCATAATCTGTTGATAATAAATGGTGTTTGTGGAACACAAGCAGCATCAAACTTGTGGCTGTGCTGTTGTGCTGAATATCAGCACAGATGTGATGAGGCACTTCCTCTTGTGTGATATTGCTTAATTATGTTATGTGAAGACAAAAATGGCAAGTGGAAGTTGTTAACCTGATGAGAGAGTTTGGCAGCAGCAGCGGCCAAGCCAGTCTCTATGGAGGCGACCCTGGCCCCTTCACGCGTTGGTCTTTCCTGTCTCGGTACAGAGGGTCCAACACGTGCTGTAAAAATACACCAGGGACAAATTTAATATATACACTTCTCATACCAGAGACATTCTGTACTTTCAGCAAACCCTAAGGGGAATATTCAGGACAGACTTTATATAACCCATACCTGTCGGACTGTACGGGGTGTCGTCTGAGCTTTTCCTTTTCTTCGACCGTGATTTGAAGATGGGACTGTCCTCTTCAGATTCCAGAGAAGGGTAAACTGAAGCAAACAGTTCAGTAGATTTCAAAACTCCAAACAAATCAATACCAAATATTTAACAAAAAATATGCATTTCAAATGTGCATTTAATAAACTCTAGGACTAAAGATTCCGAACGGATGGAGTCTTAGCATAGAACAGATGCAAGGCAGCTGTTTAATACCCTGCCTGATGTACCTACTCTCTTTGAACTCCTGCACAAAAAACACGCAATTTCCAATAATTATCAAGGCTGGAAAAAAAATCTGTTTACAGTAGAGAAAAATGCCAGTGTGCTTGATAAAATGCTCCCGGGGGTGATGTAGATTGCAAATATGTGTGCTAGTAATGACTAATTAGGGTATCAGATCAAAAAGCATTTAAAACAACAGTTTAGAACGATGGCTAATGGATTATTAACGGGGCTACTAATGGTCTTGCTGTTTTTGGAAAGGGTTCACAAGAAGCGCCCAGCTGAAAAAGTAGTTTGTTGGAATTGAGCTCAAAGACAAGATTTGGAGATCCTTCCATGCGGAATAAACAAAACGCCTGTCACTTGGCTCTAATGAGAACCTCCCAGTCTAAATCAAAAAAAGCAATTGCGATTGTAAATGACTCTGTTTCTTTTGGTTCTGTGGTGTGTTTATTTCGATCGCTGGAATGACACAGCTACAGCAGTCCCTCAAAAACAGCACTGCATTTATAAATTTTCAGTTATATGTACATTGAGATATTTAATAAGAAAATATTGGTGTTTTTGTGTCTGATAAAAATTTATTCATTCACCACTGTGAATCTTTATATTTAAGAAACTAGATATTAGAACTAGTTCCATTTAAAAGCCAGAACTAGCAGAACTGCACTCTACTTTTGCTTGCCTCCTTTAAAAATAATCGAGAATAGGATAGTGCCTGCTTTTTCTGGTTAAATCCAATGAGAAGAGGTAAGACACACGCATATTAACATATTCACTCACACCTAGGGACAATGTAATGTCCCTATAATTATCAAAACTGCCTACAATGGCTTTGGTAGGTACAATAAATCCCACATGGACATGGAGAACATGCTGAGGATCAAACCAGGGAACACAGATCAGAGACATCCACATTATGTGCTGCCCAATGAATCATGCTTTTAAAAAGTATTTATACACCAATCAATCATAACATTAAACGCAAATCATTAAGCCCAGTATTGTGTAGGTCGACCATGTGCTTCTGGGACAGCTCTGGCCCCTTGGGGCATGACGCTACAAGACTTCTCGGGTGTGCTGTGGTGTCTGGCACTGGCACTGTGGGGCATTGATGGAGCGGACTTGTTTGTCCGGAGAATTCCATGGGTGCTCAATCAGATTGAGATCTAGGGAATTTGGAGGCTGGATCAACAATCTTGAACTCTTCCGGCTGTGATGCACTGGGTGTTCATTGTTGACCTTTTCAGCAATTTGTGCTACTGTAGGACTGGACCAGATTGACCTGCTTTTGATCCTCACAGACATAGATGAGCCTTGGGTGCCCATGATCCTGTCACCAGTTTACTGTTATATTATTGATAATCAATGTTATTCATTCACCTGGTGTTAATGTTGTGGCTGATCAGTGTACATTATGATAGTGTTCCTACAAGCTTAGGAACCGTTCATGACATGGAAGTTAAGCATAGACCTAAAAAATGTATTAGCTTATTCAGCAGAAGTAAATGTGTCTTCATGAATCAATATATAATCGATACCATTTGTATAAACAGATTGGAAGCCATGGCACCAATTTGAACCAGACAGTGCAAAGGGCACAACTAAATGCTCTATAGTCAATGTTGTAGTATAGAAAATTTTACCATAGTCTGAGTCCTTGAAGCAGGCCTCCAGGTGGTCCTGGTCATCGTCGTCATCGAACATGTCGCCACTGTCCACGCTGCTGCTTTTACGTGGTTTCTTGGGAGGTCGTTTGGCAGGGGGACGCTTGCTGTTGCTGGCTGCTGCAGGTTTTTTGCCGACAGTCCCGCTGTGAGAGTTGCTCTTGGCCTGGCTGTTGTTCCAGGCTGGCTGCAGGCAGGTGTCCGAGGACTGCAGGTTAGCCATAGACAACATGCCCTGGATGGCCTCTTGTGTACTGGGGGATGCAGGTGGCTGACTGTAAATCCATTAACAGAAAAAAATAACAAAACACAATTGCATTACTCTCAAGTTGCCAGGGCAAACATGAAGTATTCTAGGGTTTAGAGTGGAGGAAAGCAGCCAAAGGAACATAAAAAGCACCAGAAGCTATGCAGATGGCAGTAAGTCCAGTGAGGAATCATACGGTATGCACATTACTTCCAACTTGTCAGTGAGAATTAAAAGGCTTTTTAAGTTTTAAAGAGGAAAGAAAATCGAGCAGATGTTACAGAGAAAGTATTAGACACGATGAGGACTGATGGTGTGGCTTAGGACAATGACAACAGTTCAGCTAAATTCGCTGAGAAATGCTTTTCCACTGCAGGCAGTGTTTGTGTGCTGCTGCTGCTGCTGAAACATATGAGTTCAGTTTTTGTTTTGTGCTGAAAAAAAGCTGTAACTGTATGGAAAAAAAGAAAGCTTTTCTAGAACTGATGAGATAGGTCAAAAAGTTGACAGACAAGTCCAGAAATAGGCGGCTAAAAATGCATAAACACTCACAGCCGAGGGTGTGTCTGCTTAAGCAGAAAAGTAAAAACACACGGTGCAGTTTGGACTCAAGTCACTGTATTTAATCTAAGAGCAATGGCGTTTCAAATGTCAACTGTTTTACTACAATCTCGTTACACTTATACTAAACTATAGGGAGTCTCTGAAACTTCCATGCTCACTTGCTCTTACCCGAAAACGTTATAATTATAAGGACAAATAGCAATTTCAGTACTAAACTCAGAAAGGCGAAGCGTATTTTTTTCCTTATTATCATTAAATGGTAAGACACCTAGTTGAACTTTCACTTATATAACAGACTATTTGGTTTCACAAATTAGTAACACAAAGAAACACACTTGGCATAATATTTTGATGTCTTTAATTTAGGCACTGCCGAGCCTGTTGTTGTTCATTTAAGTTATTGAACCCAGGTGTTTTTTCTCCTTGTGCAGGATATAAGAACAGTGCTTCCATCTGCCTCCAGCCTGTAGAAACCAGCAGAAAAATACAAATTTCTCCTGTCCAGATTACCACCTATTAAGTCATTAAGCAGTGAGCTGGAACAATGAGGAAAAAGTGCTTGTTTAATGTGGTTGAAATTGAGTGCAGTCATTTCCTCCATACAATCTGCAGTCATACAGTTCGAGAAAAAAATAATTTGAGAAATTAACATATTTTAGCAAATGTTTTCTTTCTCCTTTGCGTAGCTTTCTGCCAATTTGCAGATTTCAGCCCAGTTGAAATAGACCATCAAGAACGGTTCGAAACAACAAGCAGAGAAATGAAGAAGAATGGCCCTAAGCTTTCACTGCATTTTGACAAATTAATAGAGGAATATCAAACAAATAATGGGTACTGTACATACAGTACGTACACTTCTGACAAAGTGGCAACTACTTATATAAATACTACAGTACTGTACTAGTTATGTGAATTAAATTCACTACATGCATTTATGGGGAAACTTCTGTTTAGCCTGAAAACATACATACTACTGTAGGTGCATCTGCACAAATCCATAACCATGAATAGATTTCATGCATCGCTACAAATGCAATGCAAACTACATTTTGAGAATTGTAGCATGGGGCAGCTATACTTCTGTAGCTTAGCTATAGCGAAAGAATTCTGATGAAGGTGCAACTGAAATGCAGTTCCATGTTCCGTAGTAGAGAGAAAAGTAAAGAAAAAAGCAGAAACAGAATGTTTCGGACTGGTCGAGTCACCGGACGTTAACCCGACTGAGCAAGAGTAGATTGTTGAGAGATGAACTATACAAAAATGAGGAAAGGTTTTAGCTGCAGTGCTTCCATGTTCTGCTTTTGCATTGTGGGTTTCCTTCAGGAACTCTGGTTTCCTTTCACAATCCAAAGACATGTGGTGTAGGGTGTGTGGAATTACAAAACTGCCTATAGTTTATAATTGGGTGTTGAAGTGCGTGTGCATGCACCTGTGCCCTGGATTTGGTGAACACAACATTCAAGGTATCCCCTGCCTTATACCCTGAGTTTACTGGGATAGGCTCCAGGCCCTCGGTTATGGAAAACGCTTTCAATGTGCATTGATCTTGTGTGTGTGTGTGTGTGTGTGAGAGAGAGAGAGAGAGAGGAAGGGAAAACAAGTGTCCAGTCCTGCTGTGTGCATTGTTAGTTATATGTTCCTAATGTACTTGATAGTTTACCATGCAAATTGCTGCATGTTGAGTGATACTTATATGAATTATATTCATAAATATGTCCACTTTCATAAAGACATACCACTAATCAATCTAAATAAACATGTATACAATGTATACACTTATTTACAAAACATATTTTTACCTTTAGTTAACATTAATTCTTTTCACCAAAAACAGCTTTATATTAGAAAGAGTGTATTTAAGTCAGACAAAAACACTAATCTAAATGTGGAGGATGTTCGAGCATCGCTTGCAGGAAGGAATGAGGGGTTGGAGAGAATGAGCAGGTAATGAGTGATTGTCCACACCTGTGTGCTAATGGCAGCCTACTCATGCGCCTGTCTTTCCTCAGCAGGCTGTCAATGACCCAGGAGGGAAGTAGTGATGTGATGCTGAGTTAAAAGCAGCAGGCTAAGCACAAACTTCTTTGTTGCATTGCCGACAGTGAAAAACACTTTTGTTGCCTAAAATAAAATGTCAGGGAAGTAAAGCTCGGCTATTCACTGCCCGCATCCTGTCTCTTTATTGCTTACCAACACAATCTGGTTTTAATATGGTTTAGAAAAATGGAATCTGAGATTACATTTTTACAATCCTAAATTGTTTTTACGGCACCATGGATATATCTACACCCTTTATAGCTGAAAGGTTCACATTAATCAGTCTGCCTCTCTCCACACAGAGCCCGAAATTGTATAAAACCCTGCGGCCAAAACACACTGTTGGTGCTGATTGTACTTTTTTATGTTATATATATAAAATACAGAAAATGTGTGTGTCAAATAACTCAAGTTTATGCAACATGGAAGTGACCGATCTTGCTGTTTTGGAGAGATGGATTTATATGTGCCCCGAAAATGGCCATTTTTCAGTGTTATATTGTCTCTTTAAACAATAATAAATTAAAATGCAAATGATTTATATTTCTTCATAAGTTTTAATAAAAAATTTCTAGAAACATATGACCTTTAAAAAGTGTTGCTTAAATTGATTTTTGGTAAAAGCCTGTTAAATTCCATAACCATGTTAAATTCATGTTGCAATATCTTAAACTCTATGGGACGAATAAAGATGTATCTGATCTTGTCTTAACAAGTTTGCATTCTAGAATAATACAATTTTTCAGGTTTATGTCTTTTCATGTGAAATCTAAATGACAATTAAGATCATTGAAAGATTGAAATTAAAAAAAGGTTACAGACACTACATTAAAGGGCATGAAATTGTATTTAGCATATGTGTTTATTTTTATCTGATAAAAAATATAAATGTGTATGCATATTTACAAAGAAAAGAAAAGGAAGCATGGACTGGGAGATGAGAAGCATTAAGTATTATGAAAAATGGTGTTATATGATCCCATCTGAAAATTCCCTTTTTCACCTAGGTGAGACACTCTTTTGCACAAATACCATATTTTGTCCGCTGTTTTTTTTTTTTTGTGTACGAAAACTCAAATAGAACCAATTTTGTGATACATTACAATTACAAAAAAAAAATCTGAAAGTCCAAACTCTTCTTGTTTTTTCATAAAATACACTAATGATGTATAGCAAAAATTCCTTAATCAATAATCTGTTTTGTGACTTTTTATTGCTGTGGACGAACCCACATGGACACCCAAAAGATTCACAAAAATAGTTCATACCCAAGTATCACATTTGCTTCAGCTTGCTTTCTAGCGTTCCACTGCTGTTTCTGTGATAGTTTAGTAGTTATTCACAATAATTTAAAGCATTTATCACTGCTTAATACAAGTACAGAAAGGTAATGCATTATAATTCCACTATCACCCAGAGATGGGTGGTTCTGGTTCCTCTTACAAGGTTTTTCCTCACATGTCATCTCAGGGGGCTTTTCCTCGCCACAGTCATTTCTTTGATCAGGAAACATCAAACTCTACAAAAGGAATTCTGTAAATCTGTTTCTGATTACATCTATTGTTAAAAGTACTATCCAAATAAATTTTAACTAAACTGCATTACCCAACTGATACAAAATGACCAATAATCACAGTGTTTTCGAAGGTGGCTTTAATTATTCTTGCAGTTTAGAACAGAACAGTATAATGATGTACCTGTTGTTGTAGTCAATGCCGCCCACTTGCTTGCTGGCCTGCAGGAGGTCTAGAATCCCTGCCGCGCTGCCCGCTTTCTTTTTGCAAGCCTTGGAGTTACGGCCTTTGACCTCTGGTTTGGCCTCTGTGTCTATGTGAAGAGACTCTTCGTCTGAGGAGTCTGCACTCTGAAGGAAAAGAGGCAACACACTATAAACATACAGTCATGGACACCAACGTTTTGGAGCTAATCCTTTTTTCGGATATACCTTTATACTGAAATATTTTGACAGCAAAATGAGGTAACTCCAGTTGATTTTTTTATTTTTTTTTAAATAAAGCAAAAGATTTTGCAAATTGATAAGTGTGCATGTGCATGTTATCTATGAGTCACATGGGTATTAAAAAGCACAAATGGCAAAATTTTATAAAGACTGTTTGGGTTATATAACTGTAAATTTTGTATGATTTTTCCAAAAATCTGTAACCTCATTTCCCAGTTTTGTTACAATGAAAAAAAAATCTGCCTGTAGTTGTGGTCATTTAGGTATGCAATTTAGTATCGATAATATGTTAATTGAGTTTCAATAAAATAAAAAAATAAAAAAATAAAAAAATAGCAAACTCGCGCTTTGTGTTTTTGTATTGAGTCACTGGCAGCAAATTGGAACGAGAAGAAAAGTGTTGAGGTTTTCCGAGTGGCGCAGTGGTAAAGTGCTCGCCCTATCATCCGGAGATCGCGAGTTCGATTCCCGGGTGATGCTGTAACCTCTCGCAGCCGGAGGTCTAGAGAGAGCTGATTGGCCGAGCTCTCTCAGAGGGTCGGGATGAGAGGTACTTTGTGCTCCTACATTAATCACGGCTCTACAGCCAATCAGGGGCGTCTGTGAGCTCATGCAGGCGGAAGGAGCGGATAGCGCTGTCCTCAGAGTGTGTTACGCCGTCCACAACGGTTCGTGAGCGAGCAGTTTGAAAAAATGTGGTCGGCTGGCGTCACGTGGTTCTGGAGGAAACGTGACACACCTCCCGACTGAACGGTAGTAGTTGCCTTAATGTGGGAGCCCCCTAGTGACGGGGAGGAATTGGATACGACCAAAATTAGGGAGAAAATCAGGGAGTTTTTTCTTCTTTGCACACAATTTTGTTTTTAATTCAAATATAGTTAAACATCATGAGAAATCTCAAAACCAATACAAAAACTTTTCTCCCCTTTTACCAATTTCAGTTTCACCTTGGTAGTTGACGACACCTTTTCAAAGTACAATTATGAACCATAATGTTCCTTCATGCATTGTCCAACTGCACATACTGTATGCCTGTGATCTCATAAGGGTATAAAAATTTTAAATCCTAGCGGAGATCAGGATGTAGCATTTAAAACCACATGTAGCAAACATAACAGCTTCCCAGACCCAATGGGTTATCTTATGTCTCTTGTACACAAAGCGCTCATGTCTTACATGTCTTGAGGGTTGTAGCATTATTTCTCTACAACATGGCTCCCAAAATGGAGCAAAACAAGCTAGTGATAGCAGGAGCAAGAGGAAGAAAGAAAAGTGTCGATTTGGCAGTAAAACAGAAACCTACAGTACACTGCTGTACATGTACATGTACATAACATGGTATTCACACAACATTTAAATCACATAATGTCCTATTTCATGGAATGTATCATTAACTTTAAGTGGTGAACACCTGTAGTTCATCAATGCTGGAGTGACTACAATGGCAGTCACAGAGCGTAAACATAATTTTTCTTGGCTTCAACATTCTCCACAAATCCACTAAACACATTTATTTCAGTCATGGCAGCTGCTATTTATCCGAATGGCTTTTCAGGATGTTTTGCTATGTATTGTTCAATTCAATTTCAATTAAATTTATTTGTACAGCGCTTTTGACAGTTGACATTGTCGCAAAGCAGCTTTACACAATCAAAAGAATTGTTGCTATTCCATGTCATGATTTGGCTAAAACTTTGAAGTTTAAAGTTTTTAAAATAAGTGTACTGTGCATAGCTGTTTTCGGATTAAAAGTTTTGTTATAGACAAAGGAAAAAATAATTTGCCAGATTCATAATTCACCAGTGTTCATCGCATTTTGCTATCAAACACATTTTTTTTTTTATGTTATAGTCATGCTGCATGTATTTGCATCATGACTGAAATTTTGAATGTAATAATAATATGAAAATATCAGTGTTCTGCCACCAAATTAATGGATAAATCAGTCTGAAATATGAAATATGATCAATTTATTGCACTAAACACCATTCTTGGACCAGAATAACCATTACTTATGTTACCACTTTTGATTTGCTCCATAAAGTCTGATAAAGAGAGCCAGTCTCTGATTATAGCTACTGTAGATAATTTACAAAAATGAACATGGCTAGATGACATGTAGCACAGGATCTGTAACAGAAGGCAAGCTTGGTCCCATTTAGCAACCTGTGGTCACATTTTTGTCTATTAACTCTTCTGCACTATTCTTTCATGTACTTGCTTTGGTCTTCTGAAATACTTTGTCCACTACTAGATTTCTGAACATTTGACTTTCTCTGGGCCCTGACAAAATGCTTAGTATATCTGTCATGCATTGCTTTTTAAAAATGAATTTAGTGGCATGGTTTATCATTTTTCATGTATTACACTGTAAACATTCGCATCCTAAAATACCTAATCTTACATAAGTTTGTGTGATCTTTAGGAAATCAGTGGAAGTTCATTGAATGGGAAAGCAGTTGTGGAAATGTCCTGGAATATTCAGACATTTTCAGCCACTGTTTTATTAGCTGGATGATTATTGAGCAGGATGAGGAGTAGGATGAATTTCCATTGTTCTATTAATAAATCGTTTATACAGCTGAGTGCACCTTTCTCTCATCAGAGTTAACAGAGGCCATGATATCATCAGTGACTGGATTAGGAAATCCACAGTTATAAAACATATTCACACATCTTCTTACTTTTCTGCAGGAAGCTGACATTAGTAGAACCTCCACTAATTTCCTATAGATGACACAAAACATGCTTGTTAGGAGTGAAGAGACGGTTATGTTAAGTAATGACTATGGTACTGTTCAAATGAAATAATATTATCCACAAGAAAAATATTAATTATCAAAATGAAAAAAGTACACTGGAAATACAAGTAATGATAATTAATTAAAAACATGTTTTTGTGGATTTTTCTGATGTATATTTTTCTTCTGGAATCTTTCTTTTGCTTCTGAGATTTGGTGGATTTAAAAAAAAAATAGTTGTAATTAGTTGTAAGATGCATTCACTCATATTTCCTCATCATGCAAGTGTCTTCATTCCATTCAGTTAAGCAGAGGTTTAATGAGATACCTACAGTAAGTAATGTGACCGAAGTAGGCTTCTTATTCATCAGTTTCTTATTCTGATTTTTAGTTTTTACTTTCTGATTAATTCCTGTGCTATTATCTCTTCTTTTTGAAAATCATAAGATATGACACTAATTATAATTACTCTTGTAGTAGTGGTTAATGTTACCACTTTTGATCTGCTCCATAAAGTTTGATAATTTGCTCCATAAAGTTTTGAAGACCACTTTTGATTTGCTCCATAAAGTTTGATAATTTGCTCCATAAAGTTTTGAAGACCTAATATAAAGAAATGTACTGATTATGTTTTCAAAATAATGACCATTTGAACCTTTTAAACCATTTTATATGAAAATAAGAGTAAAATATTATTAAAATAATGACATAATGACCTAGGAATTAATCCGAAAGTGCAATTTGCCTGTGTCTGATATTCTCAAAAGGCCTGTTCACAAAAAATAAAAAAAATAAATAAAAAAATTATTTAATAACCTACAATTCCTAATTTTTTCATACTGAGTATTTCTACAATATATATTTTCCCCAACACTTATTTTCAGATGAAATAGATTTTTGGGACATTTTGATAATGAACACATATGGTTAGATAATGCTGGCATGAATTATTTTCCTTTAACAACATGCAAAATAATATAATAATATATTATAAGATAATAACATATAACAAATAATATTTTATTTCTTCTGTATAATTCAGGGTTGAATGTGACAGCAGAAAGTAATGCGCCCTTTCAAATACACTTCATGATTAAAAAAATAAAATAAAAAAAATCATGCCAAGAAATGAAATAAATAAATATTATTTAGGTTTTAAGTTCCAATATCATTCAAACGTCTCTCACATTTGTGTAGACCTCTAGCACCAGATTTAATTTCAGATGCATAGTTAAACTTTAAATGATTTATTATAAATATCCCTATAAATTAAGTTTGATAAACTATTATGCAAGAGGAAACAGTTTGTTTATGCACAGATAATCTTTTCCCTGGAAGGGTAAAGAGACAGTGTTGTTTTCGGTTTATAAGTACAAAGATGTAATTAAGCCTCATTAATTCTTCTCATAATAAGCTAAATAATTACACTAGTTAATCTTGTGTTTTATGGAGACATGTATTCTCTGTGTGTGAAGCATGCCCAATTGATTTCTTAAAGGATTCCAGTTTTATTCCAGCTGATCTGGGAAAAAAACATATTTAAATTACTTAATGAAATGTTTAATTAAAAGAGTAAGACTTTCTCTTAGGTACAGTATAGATTCTTGCCTTCAAAAATTCATATATCAGAAAAGTTCACTCTGTGACCCCCTACAGCCTTGCACTGTCTGCCTTTTGGATGTTGTTTATTGTGTATGCTGTCGATTTACACCACAGATATTTCCTTCATCAGTCATGTGGTGACTCTTTCCTCAGCACTGTGGCTTTCTCTCTTTGAATTCCTCTGTGTGTTGGTTTAAGTTGGAACATTAAGGGGAATTATTGCAATGCCTGAACACCCGCCCAGCAATGAGATCTGGGTGCCAACACATATGATCTCTATTGCGGAGAGTATGTTTTAAACACACACAGAAGGAATCTATTAGTTACTTCATGAAATAATGGATGGTGATTAAGTCCCAATTTTGTAGAATTTGAAATTAATCAGCATCTTCAAGTTCGTGTCATTGTCTGTTTAGAGAAAAGGGTTGTGGTTGTTGATCCTTTAATTGTCTTTGGCTTCAAGTCCTCTTAGAAGAACTAGAAAGGATCATCCTGCTTACCTTAATATCTGAAGATTGCAATTTTGGCTTTTTTGACGTCTGGATGGGCTCGGCTGCCCGGATGTTTGATAGAACTGAAAAAAAAACATAAAGTAACCTTCAGACCTTCAGTAATATAGACTAGAAAACTAGTATAAATGATAGACTGTGTCCCAAAGGCTTAATAATTCATTTCCTGCAAAATTATCATCTCAAGTGCTAGCAATAAAATGTTCCATATGGAGTGAAATGTCGCTTTTTAATCTGTATAACTTGTTTCACTGGCAATACTCACAGGAAAAGTCCCTTTTAACTGGAGCCTTTTTCCTCCTGATGGGGAACTCGTCAATTTTGAGTTCGCCATCGTCTGAGACGTACTCATACTCATCTCGTACTGGTTTGGCTTTGTCTTCTTTTACATTCTGTAAGGATCCAAACAAACTCGAGTTGGTCTGCGGCTTCAGTGTCTTTGCCCTGAGGGAAACATCACTCTGTTAGAACCATCAGAGCATCCACTACGGATTAAACAACCAAAATGAATCATAAAATTAACAAGTGAGAGACATAACTGTAACATCATGAGAAATGTGAGGTCAAGACCTGCCAAAAAGCTTTAAGTGTAGAATATATCCTGCTTGTATAATGTATCCTATATTATAATTTCTTTGGGTTGTAGAATGTATTAAATTTACTTCAATTTATGTAAATGTAGCACCTGCATATGAACCACAAGGACTAACAGAGTACATTGAGAGAATAGCAATGGCATGTTAAGTCCATAAAACTGCCATATGGAGCATACAGTGATATACATACCCGAGCAATTTCTTGTGAGACATCGTAAAGGAAAATCTATTGTCTCTATGTCCTAGAGGTGTCTTTTCAAATTTGTGCTCTTCCTCCATTTTTAGTAAAGAATCTGGTTTGCTATTCTGCAAAAAGAGAAACAGATTATACTAGTCAGGCATCATTCTGATAAAGGATAAAGGAGATAAACACCTGGACAGTAAATCAGAGAGTTTAAAAAAAATAATAAAATAAAAAAAAGTACAGAAAGCTCTTTAATGGAAGAAATGTAACAAAGTCAAGATCTAAATCAATCTGGGTAGTCCAGTTGTTTCAGCATTGAAAGTGATCAAAAATGAAAGACAGAACACATGGGGTCTGATGACCTTGGTGAACATATAGCCAAAACTCCCTCCATCTGTAAGTGCTTGGGGAGCTGCAAAGGAGCGCTTGGAAGGAAAGACTTGGAGCGACTACAAACATCCCAGGGCCGTTTGGCATTGACTTTTCCATGAAACCAAAGCTTTCTAATGTCTTCCGTTCACCAGAATTAAGCTTTTCCTTCAAACGCTCTCCCATGTCATCTAACAATAATCACACAACATGCTTACTTTTTGCAGCAGAAATGGGAGGCATATGTAAACACTTAGTGTGGATGTCAGGGATATGACATAGTGTAAATGCATTAGGTAAAAATTCTGAGCAGGGGTGAAGGGCTGCTGCCTTTGATGAGCTCCAAACAGAAAGGATGACTGAGCCACAGAATTATTTCTCCTGATTGCTTTAATCCGAGATGTGTAAATCACTTTTGGAACGGTCCTGCTCTTCCTTTCCTCACTTGGCAGTGGTTTAATACCATTTACATTAATGTTAAAAGCAGGCTCTGGGCTGATTTTTCTTTAACACTAAAGAATGATCATAGGGCATGGTTTTCAGGAAACACCAGCTTCAGCTCTTTCAACTGTATGTAGTCTTACCTTGTATTTCCATTTTGCTTCTGTTTTGTTTTTGTTGGGTTCTCGCATCTCAAACTTCTCCACATTGTTCTGCTTATTTGTCTCTTTTTCCATGAAGGTCATCATGGTCTTTGGAGCCTGGAAGATGAATATTATGAAAAGAACTTCTTACATGTTTTATTTATTTATTATTATGTAGCTCAGGTTTGGCTGATTTTGTGGAGTGCTGTTTACCTTTTTGGGCTGATCCATCTTGCTGAGGATGTCCTTTGCATGGGACTCGAGGGCTGCCAGGCTGGATGGCTTTTTCTCTGGCAAGCCACCTTCTTTGACTTTTTTCACTTTCTTCTTGCCACCCTCCTTCACTTTAGGAACTTTAGGGGGTTTGGGGGCTTTGGGCATCTTGGGTGGTTTAGGTGGTTTTGGAGGTTTTGTGGCTTTTTTCCTGGCTGGTTTGTCTCGAGGTGGAGTGGACACATGGGACAGAGACATTGGCTCTTCCGGTTCTGAAGGGGCTGATGGCGGTTCCTCTGCTGGAGGCTTGGAGTTGCTTATCTCACTCTTTATGGCTTTAGTTGCATTCTGGAAGATGATAGACAACATTCCCAGATTGTTTTAGTTCACTGTAACCATACTGTAGGTTTACTATTTCTAATAAAATCTGTTAAATAAAAACATGCAGTTCTACTTTCCATATGTACATCTCACCTCAGCAATCCGAATCTCTTTGGCAAGGTCTTTAATAAGTTGTGTGGGTTTCATGTTTTCAGGAAGCTCATCTTCATGTTCTAGAAGGGCCTTTAATGAGGAAAAAATATAAACATTAATGAACCAATGCTGACAGATTTCCAGTTTAGGCAGATTGGATCAACAATTCATAAAAATAATAATAAAAATCAAACACCTACCTGTTTTTTAGTCCATGATCTAAAGGCTCCATTGATAATTTTGGCACCGTGTACAAGGTAAGCTGCTGGTTGTTTATTTGCCTTATGTAAACCTGCAAGATAGATTAAATAGGAGGAAAATATGTAATCATGTTTCAACATTGGTATGCATTACTGGAATTAATTTAACAAGGCAAGGAGGTATGCTATTAAAATTCTATTAAATAACAGAGAGGTACTGTTCATGATATGCCACATTTATTTATATAAAACATCATCTAAGCCAGTCCCATTTAAAAATATGGTAAAAGAATACATTTTATTTAAACAGCAGTAAATGGAAGCTGGTAGCTACAGATGTCACTTTCAGGTTGCTGTTTAAATAATAACTAGTTTATCTGAAGTCTTTTTATCATTAACAAAACAAATTGAACACCATGTGGAAAATAAAGCAATCGATAGAAAATTATATTTGAACATCTCGTTTGGTTCTGGATAATGAAAATGATAAAAGGACTGAGCCCGTTTTATAATTGCACTGACAACACAAAAAGTTTCTCCAAAATGTGTGCTGTAAAGCAATTCATGAAAATCTCAATAGATTTTCATATTCTTTCCAGCCAGATCAAAGACAGGACAAACTTTTTTTTCGTTGTTAGAGTAGGCAGCGAGCTACTGAGCAAACCAACGCCAATTCATGGGTCCTTAATTAAAAATTAACATGAGACGAAAAATAAATGAAGTGATATCTCTAATATGCTTATGGAAACTGCACATCAGAAACGTCACTTTATATTTTAAAAAAAACTATCAATGCTAGCTGTTCCATCATGTTTGATATCACTGTTTTCACTCTGTTTCCGTGCTGCTTTATGAGCAACACATGACATCCTCATTAGAAATTAGCAAATGGGGCTGACTTCTTTGACACTGCTAAATAATTCTTAACTACGTCCAACTTACAAGAAATAAAAGAAACCGGTCCTTCAATGAAAAGCATGACACTCCGCTAAAAGGCAGGGGGATATTATATCAGAAATAAAAATAGAGTTCACTGGCAACTTCAGCCATTACTGTCCAATAACAATGACCATTCATACATCAAACTGATTGCTCCAATCTGCTGGGGCCTGAAACACTTGCGTGCCTTTTCTGAACACACGCTTCGACAATGATTACATTGGACTGGCTACATGGCCATTACAGGAAACATGCTGCTCACTGCATTAAAATTAACAACATGAACATAAAGTGAAGGCTGAAAAGAGTGGACAAAGGGGAGCTCTGGGTTTGGCATTGATCCAGGAGGCCTGTTGGGGGAAATGAGTCACACGCACATACACACCTGAATCACACATGGATCTTAAAAAGGTGACCCTGAAAACGGACTCCCCCCTTCCCGAGTATCTGAACATTAGATATCCCAGGGAGCAAGTGTTGTCGTCAAACCTTCCAGCTGTGCGTGTACTACTGAGATCTGGCGAAATTAAGAAACGTGAGCACAGCGGAGAAAATGGTGGAAAGATAAATAGAGAGCAGAAGGCCAGCTGAGAAGAGTTTAAACACTGGGTTGTAATGGAGCAAGTGATTCTGCCTTTTGAAGCTAATCATCTGTGAACTCCATGATGCACTGATCTAACAACTGCAATAATATTCTTTGCTGTATGAGTTCTCCTCATCTGTTCAGCAGGCCTCAGCTGGAAACAGGACTATTCGTTAGTACCCAGCTTCTTTTGTAACTTTCCTGGCCCTTGATTTTTTTCTTTGAGATTTAAATAAATGAATTCAAAAGTGTAACAGGAAACAAAAAAAGAAATGATAACCACAGAACCCATTATAAGTTACATAAAAGCGAATAGAATATTTACAACAATCAGCCATAACATTAAAACCTCAAAACATCATGTCCAATATTGTGCCACCAAAACCACCTAAAGGTATTCACAAGACCTGTAAAGGTGTGCTGTCGTATCTGCACCAGGAAATTAGCAACAGATCTTTTACATGCTGTAGGTTGCAAGGTCGGGCCCCAATAGATTGGACTTGTTTGTCCAGCACATTCCATGCATGCTTAATTGGATTGAGATCTGGGGATTTTGTAGGCCAGATCAACGACCTTGAACTCTTTGCCTGCTAAGCCCTAAACACAGCAAGCTGTGATACGCCGGGTGTTCTGATACATTTCTATCATAGCCAGCATTAACTTTTTGCAGCAATTTACACTAAGTTAGCTTTTCTGTGGGATCAGACCAGACGGGTTAGTCTTTGGTCCCCACAGAAGTACTGTAGATGAGTCTTGGGTGCCCATGACCCTGTCACCAGTTTACTGGTATATAACTCGTAATCAGTGTTAATGCTTTGAGGTTTTAATGTCATGGCTGTATAACCAGACTTGCTCAGCGTTTTAGGATTTTAAAAACTGTGTAGACATATATTGTTCCTCACTGTTTGATATATGTCCAAACCACATTAACCAACTCTAAACAGCATGTCTATAAAGCAATAACAGTGGAATGGGGTTTGGGACATGGCCTAAGTATTTGTGACTCTGAGGTTATAATTAAAAGCTGACATTTCCTCCGTATTACAGAAGCCGGATGGAGAAAAAAATAACTCTTTAATGTGCCTATTAATGTGACTGTCACAATTACTGAGTGCCAGGTGAAAAAACAAAACCAACTCAAGTTGCTCCATTATGATCCTACAGAATGTCGCCTTGCTGGCTAAATTCCACATGCTTTACGGATCTCTGTGCATCTATTAAGCCAAAGAACCACTAATCCCACTTAGCTAAAATATCGCTTTTGCTTAATGACAACATATATACTAATTAACTAATCAATTTTATTACCCAACAGTGTTTGTTCCCAATCTTGTCAAACATTTTAACCAAGCTAGTGTTAGCATGCCAATCAGCAGACACATTTACGGCATTTGGCAGACGTCCTTATCCAGAGCGACATTTTTATCTCATTATATATCTGAGTAGTTAAGGGTTAAGGACCTTGCTCAAGGGCTCAACAAGGACAATTTGGTGGTTGTGGGGTTTGAACCTGGAACCTTAGTCCAATGCCTCAACTGAGCCACCCCCGACCCTACGGTTGACTCATCCCAGATGACTCACTCTTGAAAAAATATTACAGACTTGAGATGGCAAAAAAAAAGTATTTCCTGTTTTTTGTTCAGAGACAGACTATCATCCGCTATCATGAGCTAAGCAACGTAAAAGGGAAAAAATGCCTGACTATTATTCATTAACTTCTGATTAGTTAAAACACAAATAATTTCTTCTTCATTATAATATCAAACTATTTCACATTTTGCTTCAACTTCTGTCACTGTGTATTTATAAGACTTTTGTGGAGATAATTTTTTTATGATGATGTGTAATTCAATGGTGAGTGTGAATTACTATTACAGACTGACAGCAGTCATTCGCAATCCATTAGTGTGTGTGTGTGTGTGTGTGTGTGCGTGTGTGTGTGTGTGTGAAAGTCATCCTACAAGCCCCGCCCCCAATAACCCGCCCCCCTGTTATTCCTGCTGTTATACCCCTATCTCACCTATGTGGTTTGACTATGCGAGGACCAACGTGCGGAAAGATGGAAACCTAATCACAGCGCCAAAACTTGTGGTGAATCATGATGAACCGTACTCACGGCCACCGCGCGAAACCGCGTAGGTGAGATAGGGGTATTAGTAGATTATGGGCCAAACTTCGCTGAGTGATGATGGTAGAATAATTATAAAGGTCTTGATTAAAACAACGTTCATGAGGAATCACAAAGGAGTTTTCATTTTCTGCAATGGAAAAGTACTCAAACTAGTTAATTTTATCAGAAAGTAACGCTGTAATGTACCTGATTACTATTTGAAGACAGTAATTTTGTAATATAATTAGTAACGTTCCCCAACACTGCTCGGATCTATTCCATATGTCATTAATTAAACTTGTTTTGCATTACGCAAGTCTGAACATATTTCACTTTTCTTTTCTGCACCTATATTGTCTCTTTACAGCAATATACTCACCAAAACAATACTCACCAATACCAAAACCCTACCCTCACTGCTCAACAATTAATAAACCATTAGACTTGAATTTTTATTTATTTATTATTTTTTTTAACATAGACTTGTAGCACATAAATGACCTCAGCCCTAACACCCTTTAATATAAAAAGTAGTACTCACTTTTAAACCGCTCCAGGTAGTGCCTCCCTACGTACCAGCACGCCGTCTCGAAGTTGGAAAATGGTGTGAGACTAGCAACCTTGAGTCTTTTTTCCAGCTCATATGCCCTGAGTGGAGAGAAGCAAATCGGCCTTTTACTATTTGGATTAATGAAAAGTTCACATGAACTCCAGCCTGCTACATGCCTTTGAGTCTGACTCTTAGATTTCAGCACTATAGGACCCAGGAAAAATTGTGTTTAACACTACTTAGTGATCAGCATCTCATTTTTAAAAATTTAATGGATCTAAAGTAGCAAATCTGTTGTAATGTTTTCCCATCATGAAATTCTATACCTCTTCTGAAAAACATTTATTGTTGTCAAATTTTTTAAACATTGTACTGAATGGAGAAATGTCACTGACCTCATCTGCATCTCAACACTTAGGTTGTGGACAAAGTGTCCAGCAAAGGCGAGACAGTCCACAGGCGTCAATACTGCATTAATCCATCCTGCAGGGCAAGAAAACATGACTTCAACCACTATTCACATATTTACTATTTTTGTATCAGCCTGGAAAAACCTTTTTACATGGCGAAAATTTCATTTCATTCCAAGTAAAGCTTCACAATTTCAAAATATAATTATACCCAAAACTAAAAAGAAAGAAATTTCAAATTCTGACTCTGGTACTGGAGCATCACAGACAGAGTAACCAGCTGCTATCTGACTAAGAAGTAAATTCATTTGAATAATATCAATTTCACTATGACGAATACCCATTCAAAAACTTGATCATGGCCTGAAATTCAATGTGTGAAGAACGCACAGTTACAGTTGACTTGCACTCATCATGAACAAATAGAACAACCATTTTTAACTAGCCTTTTTGTGGGTAGAATGATGGTACAGCATGCATCTAGAATTTGGTCCTCAATTGTTTTATTTATTGTTTATTTGGGTTATCCAAAATCAACACATGCTCAAAATTTACATACGGGGTCAAAAATAATATTTTGTTCAATCTCTATTCAAAAGTTTCACCTCTGCTAAATGATTTTCGTAGCTATTGACAAGTTTCTGGCAGAAATGTGGTTGGATATTTGACCACTCTTCCAAGCCATTGACCATGGCCAAAATCGTTCTTTGTGTTCAATTAAAGTTGTTGGTTTCTTGGCACAGACTTCTCTCTTCATTGTTTCATCCAGATTAGCTAGCATAAAAACAGCCCTGAAGCATGATGCTACCACCCTCATGCATCAGCTGGAACAGTATTGCTGCTGTGTAGTGGAACACCTCACCTTCACTCCTTCAAACATATCTCTGTTCCAAGCTTTCCTCCAAACGGCTTTTGCTTTGTCCATGCAAACCTAAGCCAAGCCGCTGAGTTTGTAGCAGGGACTTTTTTCTTGGAAAGCAGCCTTTCAGTCCAGGGCGATATAAAAATCATTTGGCTTTTGACAGTGACACTGGTGTTCCAGCAGCTTCCAATTCATGGCAGTTCCCCACTATCCAAACCAATTTCCTTCTCTGCTGAGCATGACTGTTTTGGGGATCTTCCAGACCTTGGCAAAGTAACTACACATCCTAGTTATGTACAATCGTTTGAACTGATCTTGAAATTTGCAGTTGTTTAGAAATGTCTCCTAGAGACATTCCTGATTAGTGTAATTCTTCCATCCTCTTTCTCAGATCTGAACTGAGCTCCTTGGACTTTCCAGTTGTACTATGTGTTGATCAATCCAATGACTGCTGTCAAACAAACACTTTTTATGTTGGCACAGAGAAGCTACCAGCTGTAGTCAATTGTGGTCACTAACAGAGGTTTGAGAGAACATGGTCCTGGCAAATTTAAATACATTTCAGGACTTTCAGCATCAATGAATTAATATGAATGTGTATATATCTATATGTATAATTTTGACCCTGTGTTGACATTAGAAAAGCCTAAAATAATTTAAACCCAATTCATTCTTTCACCAGAAAAGATTAGCTAAAAAATATTGAAAGCACAGGATTTCAATAACATTCATGCTCAGGACGAATGTAGATAAACGTCCGACTGCAAATGTAGCTAGCAAGATTTTAGACATTATTAGGCAGACCACAGAGCTTTTTTCAGCCACAATGATCATTAAACTGGTTCCTTGCCTAGCTATACTGTATATACAGTGTATTTATTTGTTTTTTTGCTAAAATATATTTATGGTTGAGATATCAACATGCTATAAGTAGTAAAACCCAACTTTAGTCAAATAATTTCGGCAGAATTAAAATCTAAAGGGTTTTTTATGATGAAGGGTTTGCCAGACCACAATTTAATTTTAACAATTTAATAGCAGCGAAACAATGGGACTCAGCTTACAGTAAAATCTCTAGTGTAAAGCCTTCCTAGAAGTTAGCTGACTATTCTACATGCAATGACTTTATGATTTTCCCTTATTCGATGATCACCTGATGGAACGAAGAGCGTCTGGCCCTGCTTCAGCGTGCATTTGTAGCACTTGTCCACCTGGTCGGCGAAGAACATCTCACAATGGTTGGAGGAGGATCGCCATCGCTCAAACAGAGACAGATTAGCTGAGGTGGGCTTGATCAGGAAGAAGATCTTCTCACCCTGAATACAAAGACAATATGTTGCATCCTATGTCACAAATGCTTTAATTAACGTCGAGTAGTCTTCCTCTTAGAACATCAACCATTGTATATCTCAAACGCTGGAATACGCAGAATCCATAATAACAGCAATACAGTGAAGCTCCTATCTATTTTCACATAATACACCACAAACATATGAGAGTTTGTTTCACAGATACTTGAAATGTCTATAGTTCTTCTGTCTTATAGTTTGCCACTACTTGGTTGAATTGAATTCAGAGTAGTTACAAATATTTGTGCATCCTTAGGATATAACAATCATTGACAGGACAATAAATTACTTTTCAGTGGATAAAAGTTTTATGTGTTATTTTATTTATTGTTGTTTAGTTTTGCTTTAACTCAACTTCACTTCTTGTTGGTGTTGATACTGTTGTTAATATCTGTTACGTTATTATAATACTTTGCTATTTCATATACTGTAACGGGTTCGACCCATGTTGCACGGGCGGCACCATAAAGCACGGACACGAGGCGAGGTCTTATGGGAAAAGGCTCATTTATTTAGGATAAATAGGGAAGGAAAGAGTTAAAGAAGAAAGGACGGAAAGAAAGGGAAGGAAGGAATGTGCATGTGCAGATCTGGTGGGCAGTGCCCCGCTGGCATGCAGGCACAGGCTGGTGAGCAGTGGGCAGCGTGGGCCCGCATGGACAGCAGCTCCTGCCTGCTCACACCCCGTAGTAAAGTCCAGTCTCCTAACAGACCCCGAGCTACACTCCCTGCTGTGTTTTATACCACGTGGAGAAGCCCGGGATCTTTAGCGGCGATGGCTCACCAGCCGTGCCTAATTACGCGGCCCCGCTCCTTCTAGTGAGTGAGGAGCGATATTGAATTGGGCGCACGCCGTGACAATATTTATGTACACACATACACATAGACTGTATATACACTACCGTTCAAAAGTTTTAGAACACTTGCAAATTTCTTTGTTTTTGTTTAGTGATTTATTTTCTACAT
>JAQMYL010000016.1:12377397-12393320 GCA_030014365.1 Clarias pachynema | reverse complement strand
CTGCATATCTTTGGACTGGTGGAGGAAACCGGAGTACCCGGAGGAAACCCACCAAGCACGGGGAGAACATGCAAACTTCATGCACACAAAGACCTGTTGCAAGGCAACAGTGCTAACCACTACACCACCGTGCCTCCTAACTTAAACACATCTTCTGTTATACTGAACTTCCAGCCTTCTAACACACAGTATAACTGCAGATCAATCCCTGCCATCCAATAATGAGTTGAGTCGGGTTCCTCTCTAAATTTCTTCCTATTGCTACAGTATGTCAGGGAGTTTTTCCTTGCCACCGTCTCCCTCGGCTTGCTCGTCAGGTACAATCTGATCATTCTGACTTATTTTCTCACACATTTCATACTCATTTCCATAATTTTATTTTGATTCTGTTAAGTTGCTTTGCGACAATGACCATTGTTAAAAGCGTCATATAAATAAAACTTAATTGCCTATCGAGCAGGTTATTGTTTTACACATACTGTTTAAACACATCATGCCATGAATATTCAAGAAATCCACCTGCTGTACTCACCTTGTCTGTGAGAATTCCAGATTGAAGACGTTTAACACTTTCTTTCTGTTTGTGCTGTAATAATAATCCACAAATTCTTTTAATTTCATCTGGCTGTGTGTCTGTTTAGTGACATCGACAACGTCTACAAGAACATCAGGCCCTGGAAAAAGAAAGAGAAACATTCCAGGATTATTCATTGTAATTGTAAACACTGCAACTTAGTTCATGGTTCGGGAATTTGTTATGCACTGGTGCCCTCTAGTGAGCATTATTGAGATCAGCTTGTACAGTGTCCAGCACTGTAAATGGTTTAAACGAACACCTCCAGGGTTGAGGGTTCAACTCTTGCCAACAGGAAGTTTGCATGCTCTCCTTGTGATTTCATCTGGGTTCTCTGGGTACTTTCCTCTCACAGTCCAAAGACATGAACTGTAGCCTGACTGGTGTTTCTAAATTGTCTGTAGTGTATGATTGGGTGTGTGAGTGTGTGTGTGCCTTGCAATGGGTTGGCACCTAATCCAGGGTGTTCCCTGCCTTGGGCACTGAGCTCCCTGGGTTCAGGCTCCAGGCCCCTTGTTTTACTTTGGGCAGCACAGAGGCTTAGTGGTTAGCACTTACTCATATATGTGTGTTGAAAATCCAACACAAGTGCACCTCATTCTGCGTTATGAGGTACTGATAAGGTGATCACCTGGATCAAATCTTATTTAATGGGGAAGGGTATAAAAACGGTGCTGTGATCATCACTCTCCTCTTGCAGTGTGACCAGGTAACTGAAATTTTAACACAACCATTAACAATGACAAAAGTCTTGAAAAGAAAATCTTTGCATGAGGAAAAGAAGGGTTCAAAACTGTCTTCACCGACACATAGAGATAATGAGTGTCAAGTCGTTTCCCTTCTTAAAGTTTCAAAGGTGGCAGTACACAAGAACAAGGTCACGCAGTATACACTGGGGGTAACAACGCTACAGAATGACAGAGAGTGAAAACAAATCTCTACTGACAGGATGGACCGCAAACTCATTCAAATGTCACTCACCAACCGTAGGATGTCATCAAGTGACCTTCCAACACAGTGGCAAACTGAAGCTTGGGTAAAGTGCATGCTGAGAACAGTTCAAAAACGGGCTCCTAGAGGCAGGCTGAAGTTATTCAAAGCTACTGTAGAAAAAGGCACCTTCATCTATGAGAAGCGAAGAAGAGCTAGGCTGAGGTCTGCAAAAGACAGCAGGAATTGCACCGTAAGGTCATCCTCTCTGATGCGTCTGATTCTCGACACCTGGTTATCTTATGGTTAGATGGAGACCTGCGGATAGCTGCAAAACACAGTGTCTCGCACCAACTGTGAAATGTGGAGGAAGATCAGTGATGATCTGGGGTGGCTTCAGCAAAACTGAACCCTAACGAGGAAACCTCTGGAATGTAAGCAAGAGGAAGATGGATGGTCACAAGCCATCAAACAAAGGTGAGTTGCATGAATTTTTGCTATAAAGTTACCCAACAGCAAAGACTGGCAGAGACACATGAATCCTATGATTGCAAATCAGGGTTATCCAAAAAATACAGATTTCTTAATCTTACTTTGTTAAAACATAAGTATGCTTTCTTTGCATTGTTCATGATCTGTATATACTGCATCTTTTTATTATTTTTGATATATTGCCCTTTTCAAAATTCATGTTCCAGATGCGTGGTCTCCAACCTTTTTCCCACCACGGACCGGTTTTATGCAAGACAGTTTTCCAAGGCCTGGCCATCACGAGCTCGTAACAGAGCATAATAAAGTGAATAATATACAATAACACAGCTGCGATGCGATGTTCCCATCTAGGAGTGATGAGGGACAGTGAGACTTAAAGTGTATTCCTCATGTCCAATCTGATCCGTAATTTAATTTTCGTTGCTGTCTCTGCAGACGACCCCGTCTTACAAAGATAGGCTGTTGGAAGCAGGACTTTTTGTGCTTTTATGGCAATTTCAGGTTATTCCGCCTTGGTTTTAATCCAGAACATCAGCACAGATGAAGTTGCTTCAAACATACTTTTTATTTAAGGCGACTTTTATTATTCAGAGTGGGCTTGGAGCATGTGAATCACATGTTGCGATGTGCAGATGGAAACGATTTGATAATTTTTCAAAATAAAACGCTGATAGTCAATAAAATGGAAATAAAATCAAATATATATTTTTGATTCTTTCTGTGTGGCCCGGTACTTTTGGTAAATTTGGGAGAAATGTTCTCAGTAGTTCACAGAATAAAACTAAACTTTTCATTTTACCAAAACACACAGCTATTAAATTTTACAGTGATCTCCTATTTTTTTTCTAGAGCTGTATATCAATTATAAGGTCTATGGAATTACAGCTGCATATTATACAATATATATATATTTATATATAGAGCACTGTGACCTGCTTTACTATTTTGGGTTTTCTGATATACCCTCAGCACACCCTCTTAACCGTGACTTATGGAAAAAAAAAAAAAAACCTCTCTATGTATTTCTCAGTCTTACATTTAATGTATTAATAATTATTTCACATTTACCAGTTAAGAAACACAGATATAAAACAAGCCTTGAAAAATATGAACCTTTGAAAGGTCTAAATTCTTACCAACATAGTTTTCGACATCACTGACGTAGAAAGTGGGAGCAGGCATCATCATCCCAAGGCCCTCTTTCTTCTGGATTAGGATGGGCTCGTTGAAGCCGTTTTCTTCTAGATAGTCTAAGGTCAGCTGGTTCCCACTGAGCTTGACCACCACGTCCTCTGAGCTGCAATGAGGAAGCACATCGCTGTGTCCTAAATGGTGCCAGTTCACTTTCTTATACAGGACGTCAGTGCAGAACACTGAAAGAGTAAATTCTGTTGTATACTGTATTCTCAATATTTAAGTCTTTACTTTTTTAATAAACTAGCAATTCACTAACAAAACACACCTGTTTCACTTTTAAATACTACAATAATGCCATTAACATTATATTAATATTCATGTAAAACCATACATTTTTAAGAATTTTAAGATTTCTATCCATTAAAAATGTATTAACTGATAATGTTTGTTTTGGATAATAATGCTCCATAGCTCACATATCTATTAATTTATACACCACAAGAGGGAGCAGCTCGAATTCAAGGATTGAAGGGAAGCAGGTATTGACAAAGAAAAGTTGAGCAAGTAGCATGGCCAGATAGTTGAGCTACAGTATGAGTTCTAATGCTGATATGATTTATCCGGCTGAAGTTTGTGTTGTGATCTGGCAACCCTGGAGCACAAATATACCTTGTGCATGTGCAAAGAGAAAAATCACTCAAGAATGTCCAAAATATATTATCTATCTATCTATCTATCTATCTATCTATCTATCTAAATTGTTTGTCATAGAAATATCTCGTGATCAGGGTTTGAATTACATTTCAGCCTTTTGGGAGATCATAATCACATGCACATGCATACATAAATTGCCCAACAATGTAAAAAAAAAAAGACTTTTCTGCAAGTACATGAAGCTGATCTTACTTCTGCAGGCAGTTTATACCCTTATGCATTTCATATTAGCACAACAACATAAGAATTAATGCAAGAAGTTTAATATCCTAATCACAACAAAGAAAAATGCAAACTTGAAAAAAAAAAAAAAAAAAAAGGACACGGGTATCTTCCTGATTCTAATACACACCCCTTTGTCAATCATTGTTGTCTATGTTTAAGTCAAGCCAAATTGTTCAAACAGAGGGCTTTTTCTGTTTTGACATTCTGACTCTCCATAAACCAGCACGAAATATTGAATAAACAGTTTATTTTCTTAATTAACGACTTGGAAACTTGCAATTCAAATACCTCAGCCACTAATTGATAAGGAGCGCAGGTGGCTACATAAATCTAATAATTCGAGCGGAGCACTGCCATGCATGGGTGGCCACAGCAGGAAAAGACACGGAATTGGTGTTAATTATTAGAGACAGATGTTTGGAAAATGGAATGTAGTGAGCAAATCAACACTCAACATTGCCATATTTATATATATATTCCATATTTAAGTTAAGCCTTTATTTGTCACATATACATTACAGCACAGTGAAATTTCTTCTTCACATATCGCAGCGTAACTGGGGTCAGAGTACAGGATCAGCCATGATACAGCGCCCCTGGAGCAGTTAGGGTTAAGGGCCTTGCTCAAGGGCCCAACAGTGGCAACCTGGTGGAGCTGGGGATCGAAGCGCTGATCTCCCGATCAGTAACTCAGTGCCTTAGCCCTCTGAGCCACCACTGCCCAAAAGTCATGCTCCAGGTGAGGCTTGAACTCACAACCTTGGCATCGCTTCACTTGTACTGCTATATAAGTACCGCGCGCTAACCGATTGCGCCACTGGAGCAACTTTTTTAGGAACTTTCGTAAAAAATTAAATATAACACAAAAGTGGACCATTTTAGAGTTTCGGCAGAGGCTTTTAAGGGAACTTGTGTCCTTTTCAGGTGAGCTGAGCTCCCCTTAGCTCCCCTGTAATTCAAACCATGCATGTGATATACATCAGGTGTGATGAAGTGTGTTATATTTTTGTCCTTGTTGTCCTTGTGTAGCAGTTAAGATTCATTCTATTCTGCATGTCTTGTCTTTATATATATATATATATATATTTGTCCTTTGAGATCGAACATGTGCTCAAAGGGGAAGGTCTGTTGATGGTGTTGAGGCACCTGCAAAGGGTTGTTTTGGCTCCATACATTATTAATACATAATTTAAATAAAATATAAAGTAATAATGAAAAATAAAATTGAGCAAACACTGCTGTACCTTGGGAATGTCCTGCTGCGCAACTCCTTTATAAACACCTGACTGCCGTTCTGAACCGGTTTGACGTCTCCGCTTTGCCCTGTGTCATGTTTATTCCAGTTCTTTTTCTTTTTCACTGGAAAGAAAAATGCCAAAGGCATATCTTTTAGCCAAACTCACCGGTTTACCCACACATAGCTTGAGTTCCTAAGAAGTGGCGTTGCTGTTGTGCATTTACTGCACTTACTCATATGTTTTCACCCAAAACTTCAACCAAGCAGCATTTATATTAAAGATTAATTCATAAATGTATTAACTCATGTATATTAAAAATGACATGCAATAAATGCAGGAGCTTGCGAGATAATTCATTTAGAGGGCAAAAAAAAAACGTAACTATGCTATCACATATAAACTTTCTCTAGCAATAATTTATTTACATGTTTGTCTCTAGAGGTTTAAATTATAATTCAGTCTTTTTTAGTATGTAAAACGTAATACACAATGCATAAAGAGCTGCACAATATCACAAATGTATTATAATTCTGGAGAGGGGGAAATCATAATTGGGTCCTCTGACAAATCCTAAATCTAAAGTCAATATTGTGTGTTATGAGCAGCTGGCGCTCCAATTAAATGTTTCTATGAGTTTTTGAGGAGTCATAACATTTACATAAATAATCATCGGAACTCCGCTAGTCTCATCTTCAGACTACAGGCTTCCCCATGGCATATACTGTAGAGTGTGTGATATCTCTTTCTCATAATCCAGGAAAGACAACTTTTGAACTCTTTAATATGATGAAATTCTAAAACAGGAAATATCGTTTTTAGTTTAGTTAGCTGAAGGTTTAAGAGTACTCACAGGTGGATTTGCCGTGTGTTTTCTCGCAGTTGGGGCAGTGGTAAATGTCGATGTCCGGTGCGTCATCCTCATCCACATCCACACAGCTACAATATAATAAACATATAAAAAGATTATGAGACCACACAAAGCACAAATCAAAGCCTGAGTCCTTGAGCACATTCAAATCTTTTCAAAGATAAGATGAAAACTGGATATTATTACACTGGGATATTTAAATCAAATCATCATAATGTTTTATTATGTCCTTTCATTTAAATAACTTGTTTGGCACTTTCGCACTTGTAATAAACACAAAAATAAGCTGTAATCTTCCTCCCATCCAATCCAACTCCTTTTGCTGAAACTCCATCCAAAAAGACACTCGTTGTCTATACCACTTAATCCTGTATACAGGGTCAAGGAAGGCCAGGAAACTTATGGCACGAGCCGGGGTACACCCTGGACGGGGTGCCAATTCATTGCAGGGCTCACACACACACACACGCTGGCAATTTGGAAATGCCAATGAGCCTAATATAAATCAGGAATCAAACCTGACCGGGTTCGAACCCGGACCCTGGAGCTGCAAGGTGACAGTGCTAACCACTAAGCTACAGTAACAACGATCATTCAAAATAAAAATGACCAAATATAACAAACAAAGCCTATATGTTATATTATACTGTATTTTAAATGCAGCTAAAAAACATTATCCAAATACACATATTATATTCATAGTTTACAAAATACACAAAGAAGCATTGTGTTACCTATTGAGTATAAAGTAGTAAACTCCTTGTATCATATTCCAGCTGTCACTTTACACTGCTGTTACTGCAAAATCCAGTCTTTGTAATTGCACAAAAATATGGTGCTATCATTACAATAATAAAGTTTACACCAAATGTGATACAAGTACAAGATACTCATTATCCTATTTATGATTAAATACATTTTTAAATATCAACAGAAAATGATATTTTTAGTGATAATTTATTGTTGTTATTCATGTTTAAAGGTGAACCTTTTTGATCTGATTTCCTAGGAAATGCATGACTATACCCAAAACACACCCTTGGCTAAGCAGCTTTCTATTCAGCTATTAAGGAACTACTGTAGGAACTACTGTAGTCAGATCCATTAAATACACACATTTACATCTAGAGGCAATCGAGAGGCACAACTACTGTACATCTACTAGCAGGTTTTTAAGGAAGTGAGAGGAAACTGGAAACCCCCAAGAAACCCACACATTCACTGGGAGAACATGGACCAATCTATAATGTGTAAGGTGGCAGTGCCACTCAATATATCACTTCCATCCACCAAAACTATATGATTATTGTGGAAGTGGAAGTGGTTTTAAAATGACAAATTCGTCTTAAATTTGTGCTTGCGTTTAATGAGTTTATAAGCTGTAAATAAACCAAATGCAAAATATACAAGTTCATTAAAAGCTCCTTAGTATCACTGGTTCATCAACACGGTTTAATGCGAACCTTCCACATTCCTGCCAGAAGGGGGAACCATACAGAGTGGGATGGAACTATTGCGTTAGGAGTCACCCATGTGGGCTTCTCGCCAACAGAATATTACTGCCATATGCAGAGAACATAATAGTGTGTGTTCACTTCATTCACACAGTGGGCAATGTGGACCTTAAAAGGGAAAAATCTGAAACCCATTACAAAACGTAAATATGTCCTTTATGCACTCTGTTCACATGTAGGTAACATGAGTATTACAGTAAATCATCAGGACACAAACGCCTTCACTAGGAAATACTTGGACAGGATGCATCATAAATCAGGCAGCACGTTAGTATCAAGCGTTCATCTCTCTTCTTTCAGGTCTCTCAAAACAATTGTTGTTGTTGTTGTTTTTGGCATATTTAACTTTAAAGATTCAGCACATCAAAGTAATGTAAATATTACACTAAGATAACCTGAGTAAATACAAAATGCAGTTTTTAAATGATGATTTTAATTATTAAGGCAAACAAAATGTCCAAACCTACCCGGTTTTATGTGAAAAAACTCATGAATGAACTGTGATTAGCCACATTTTTTTTTTTTTTTTTTTTTTTTTTTTGGAAAGCTGAGTTAAATTTCATTGCCACACCCAGGCCTGGTTACCGCCAGACCTGTTGATTCTAGGAATTACTTTGATAAAACCTGTGTGACAAAGTGAAGCACTCTAAAAGATCTCAATCATGGCGTGATGTAAAGAAATTCAAGTAACCATGATAAGAAACAAAGTAATTGACACGTATCATTCTGGAAAAAAATATCATATAGAATAGTCATTTCTAGGCAAACCACAGAGAGACACATTATCCATGAATGGGATTTTTTTTTTTTTTAAGTTGTTCCTTAAGTGGCCGGCCTACCAAATTACTCCAAGAGCACAGCGACGACTCGTCCAGGAGCTCATAAAGGAACCCAGAACAACATTTAAAGAGCTGCAAGTCTCACTTGACTCAGTTAAGTTCAGTGCTCATGGGTCAACAATAAGAATGAGACTGGGCAAAAATGGCAGCCACGGGAGAGTTCCGAGGTGAAAGCCACCGCTGACCAAAAATAACACAAAGGCTTGCCAAAAAAAATCTTTATTATCACCAGGACTTTTAGGGTAATATCCTACAAAACTTTTTGGAATTTGCGCGTCCCATTACATCTGGCGTAAAACTAACACAGCATTTCTTGGAAAAAAATAAAATAAAATCATACACTACCATCAGTCAAACAAGGTGGTGTTAGTATGATGGTCTGAGTTTGCTTTGCAGCTTCAGGACCTGGACGACATTCCATAATTAATGGAACCATGAATTTTGCTCTCTATCACAAAATCCTGAAAGAGAATGGTCCGGCCATCAGCTCAGGACCTTAAGCTCAAGTGCACTTGGGTTATGCAGCAGGACAATGATCCGAAACCACGCCAGCAAGTCCACCTCTGACTGGCTCCAAATAACAAAATTAGGGTCTTGAAGTGGCCTAGTCAAAGTCTGAATTTAAATCCAGTTGAGATCCTTAAAGAGGCTGTTCATGCTCAAAAACCCTTCATTAGAGTGGGCCAAAATTCCTTCACAGCAATGTGAAAGACTCATCGCCACTTATTGCAAACGCTTGACAGCAGTTGCTGCCACCAAGGGTGACACAACTAGTTATTAGGTTTAGGGGCAATAACTTTTTCACACAGGGCCAGGCAGGTTTGAGCTTTTTCCTTAATAAATGAAATCATCATCAGAAACTCCGTTTTGTATTTATAAGGCTTATCTTTCTGTAATATTAACATTTGTTTGATGATTTGAATCATTTAAGTGTGACAAATATGCAAATAAAGAAATAAATAAATCATGAAGGCTACAAATACTTTTAGTCAGTTGCAGAATTATTGGCACCCCCTGTAAATATGGGTAAAAATGTTCAAGAGGTCAGTTAGCTCAATAACACACTGAAATATGATCTAACCCTAACCTTAAATCTAACCTCAAGATAACCACCTCAAGGGTATTTTATCCTGTTCTTGTGGACTCGCCACATGTTTCAATGGGAGGTCAGGGTCAGCCATGAGAACGTCTGATTCTGTAGTCGATTTCTGTGTGGATTTGGATGTAGGTTTTGGGTGAGTGTCATATTAAACGTGTCAATTAGCATTATAGTTAAAATTTTTTGTAAAATGTTAGATTTGACACTTTGTTATAGGCTCAGTTATTTATTTATTTATTTCAATCAAAATGTATCGGCTATTTTGTCCCCCAGGTTTCTGACTAGCTCAAATCTTTGGGTGGCATCTCTAAAATAATTAAATAACCGATGTTAAATATATACAGTACATACTGATGTCTACTGTTAGGTAGATTACATCTACACTACACTTACATAATTTGATTTCCCATTAGCAAACTCAAAAAATTTTCCACTTACTGTACAGAAAGCGAGGGCACTGCGTGATTCTAGGACTAAAATCAAGTTAAGACGAGCACAGATGAAACGATTACAATCGGGGAACGGGTAGGGCTTTCAGGGGTATCAGGTAAAAACAAGTCATTTGTCAATTATTATAGATTCAGACATCAATTGGGGAAAAGATTTCTTTTGGTGTATTTTTGGTGTATTGTAAGTCATAACATATCAATTGGACAAAGCATGGTATTGGTGCTAAAACGTGTCTCACCTAGGTGAAACATTTTCAGATAGAATCGTATAATCCCATTTTTAATAATACTTAATGCTTCTCACTTTCTGATCCATGCTTCATTTTTATCCGTTAAAAAAAACACATTTGCTAAATACAATTTCATGCCCTTTTATGTAGTGCCCATAATTATTTTATTTTTTTTATTCGAATCTTTCAATGATCTTCATTGTCATTCAGAAGAAACTTGGCCAATGTAGATTTCACACGAAAAGACCTGAAAAAAGTGTCTTATTCAAAAATGCAAACTTGTTAAGATATTGCAATATGAATTTGACATAGTTACGGACACTACATTTTTTTTTTTTTTGCTTTTTAAGCTTTTACCAAAAACCGGAATTATTTAATTTAAGCAACAACTTTTACAGGTCATATACTTCTAAAAGCTTTAATGCTTAAAGAAATAAGAATAATTTCCATTTGAAATTATTATTGTTTGAAGCGAGACACTATAACATTTTTGGGGCACATATAAAATCATCTCTCCAAAACAGCTGAAGTTAGCAACTTGACATTTTTAGGGAAGTAAGATTGTTCACTTCCATGTTGCATAAACTTCAGAAGCAGCTTCTTTGGCAAACACATTTTCTGCATCATACTGTATGTATAACATTAAAAAAATAAACTAAAATCAGCACCAAAACTGTTTTTTGAATGTAAAATATTTTATTTAATGTTGGTAGGCCTGCATTTCAATTAAATGAAATCAAAAGCTTTCTTTTGGCACGCTGTACAAATCATTTGCATAGACGTGGTGTCTTAATGTAGATTTAGAGACTTGATGTTACCACCATCTGCAGATCTCTGTGATCTTTGCAGGCCTGCCTTGTCAACCTACACATGTTGGTGCATAGTAGCAAACAACTTGTGTTCTCTCCCATGTGAACTTGGTACAGCGCTGGTTGTTTTAAACTTGTTAAATATTGCTGTAGGAATGGATGTAGAAATTGCATGATTAAATCTAGGCCAACACACTCTTGTTTCATTTTATTCTGAGTATGTCCCCTATGTTAACGAATGGAAGGGAACTGGGCTTCTATATCACCTGACATTTATTCCTAAAACAGGAATTTATGGTTGTCCTTTTAAGGAATCCTCAAGACCAAGAAGAAGAAATTAAAATACGTACAGAAGCACACTTCAGTTCAATCAGTTACAGTAACATATACAGTTAGCTTTTGCGTATAGAGGTAGGGGTACTAATACTTATGATATATTTAATTATTAAAATATATTTAATATTTTGTGATAGGTTTTTTTTTACGTGAAATAAGTTTGAACTTTGTATATTTTCAGTGTGAGATGAGGCTGAATAACCACGAAGGCCAAAACTGCACTGAGCTACAGTCAGCACCAGAATTATTGGCACCCTTGGTAAAAATATGGAAAAGGTTAGGGTAGAAAAAATAATAATAATAATAATAAATAAATAAATATTATATACAGTGTATATATAAATATATATAATAAATAAAGGTCACCAGTGACTTTGAAGCTTCTAAAGTAATTTTATTTTGGAGGGAATGGAACATTGAATGTGCTGCACTAAGCATAGAGTGCTTCAAGATAATGCATTTTCATAGCTCTCTTGAGCATCAACAGCAGTCATAATAAAGAGCATGCTGCTGGAGAATCTCAGACGCTTGTCTAAAGTTAGCAACATGGTGACTTCAGAATTCTTTTTTATACATTGCTAATGCTCTCTTTCAGCCTCAGTAGTAATAATAACTCACAGGAATGCATTTAACAAAGACAGAACAGCAATAAATGTTTTTAAGTAACTGATCATTGCTTCCAACTGAGCAAGAGATGAAAGTGAAAATATGATAAATCAACAATGCAATGTATTCACACTTCACCATGGTGGACTAGGTTACTTTCCCCGACCAATTAACATAATTGGTATAAAGCTTCCTGATTAACGTAGATGGTGCAGCAGGAGAAAAGCACCTTAATGAATTACTCAGTTAAGTGGCAAGTCACTCCAAAACAAACACATCATTGAGAAGTGAATTTGAACAAAGCGATAACGCATCTGTGGTAGAAATGCAGCCTGTGTGAGCTATTCATGAATAACCAGGTCTTTTATTTTTCAATGTCAGCGTTAAGGTGCTTAAATAATACATCCTTTGCCTTCCATTCAAACTGAACATGCCTGATCTCAGACATAATAAGCTTTTTTGTTATGACTGGGCTACATTTTTTGATACATTGCTGGTCAAAAGGGAATAAGAGTGAACGTCACAACACTCTTCATTAAGAATTAGCGCTAAAGTACCTCTCGAAACAGTGATCATAAATTTCAATTCCATTGAAAACTCATTATTTCTTCCCAGTTAGCCTTAAAACTGATAGTAAAAAATTTAATCCAGGGGAGACACTTTTACTAGCAGAATCAAGTCAATTAGGCAATATGATGAACTGAATTTTATCAGCAAGGCTTCCATATAAGCACATATATATATATTTTTTATTCGACATTGACCTATATATGCTGTGTTGCCGGAACGTGCTTCTTAATGTGAGTTTTAATACAAAACTCACATTAAAGAGATAAAATACGATTTACCGATTGATCATACTCCAAGCGATTCATGTACCGTGCTGGATAAACGCGTTACAAACTAATGCGTTAAGAGTACTTGGATTACTTTTTTGATGTAACGAGTAATCTAACGCGTTAGGTCCACCATTTAAGTACTCAATTATTTAGTTACTTTTTCAAAAATGTAATCCGTTATTTAGACAATTTATATAATCCGTGAGCCAGACAGCAGTCATTCCCAATCCGTTAGTGTGTGTGTGAAAGTCGTCCTTCAAGCCCCGCCCCCGATAACCCGCCCCCCTGTTATTCCTGCTGTTATACCCCTATCTCACCTATGCGGTTTGACTATGCGAGGACCGATGGGCGGAAAGATGGAAACCTAATCACAGCGCCAAAACTCACGTGAATCATGATGAACCGTACTTACGGCTACTGCGCGAAACCGCATAGGTGAGATGGGGGTATTAGTAGTCAACAGATTGTGGGCCAAACTTCACTGAGTGATGATGGTAGAATAATTATAAAGGTTTTGATTAAAACAACATGCATGAGGAATCACCAAGGAGTTTTCATTTTTTGCAATGGAAAAGTACTCGAACTAGTTACTTTTATCAGAAAGTAACGCTGTAATGTAACTGATTACTTTTTAATTTTGTAAAGTAATTAGTTACTTTAAAATGTAACGTCTCCCAACACTGTTCATGTACTTGTACCGTCGATTATTTGGTGACGACATCCTTCGCGTTGACTCTGAAAGCTCTGACATGTAGACATTACCGCTTACTGGAGTGAACAATAATTTCACTCTTAACTCCACCAAAAACAGGCTCTAGCACCAGGAACAAGACCTTAGTGATGATGGGCGGCGTGGTCAAGCGCGGCTCTGTGAAGGGAGTGAGAATCAGGAAAGTGGGAAAGAATACACACCCGAGGAAAAAGTGGCTGCTTAGTGTCTGGGTGTTGCTGTGAGTGGACTTTATTTCCAGGTGTCTTCAATTAAGGTTTTTAAGTGAATTGCACAACACTTACATGCTGTTGCTGGTTTCAGAGTTCTGCTTGCGATCTCTCTCACTCGCTCCCAGCTTGAGCCTTTAGTATTTCCTGGCTCACAGCAACACACAGACACTACCCAGCCACTTTTTCCTCGGGTGTGTGCCCCTTCACAGAGCGGCACTTGACGATGCCCCTGCCACCTGTCTACAACCGCCACCATAGACTTTATCCTTAATGTTTCAACATAAGTGCCCTAATTGCACCATGTTTAAGAAACTGCCATATTTTGTTGGTGATCCTTTGCATATATTTCACAAAAGGAATAAAAGGAACGCAATCTGGAAAAAAACTATCTGGAAAAAAAAAAAAACGCCTACAATCTGGAAAGGCATTTTGTTGGCTCAGTGGTAGATCTCTCGCCTGCCATGGGCTCAATTACCGTCCAAACCCCAGCCACTGGATGCAGTGCTGGTCCCAAGCCCTGGATAAAATGGGAGGGTTGTGTCAGAAAGGGCTTCCGGCATAAAACCTGTGCCTAGTTGTGTTAAGTTCGTCTGGTCCGCTATGGCGACCCCTCGACGGGAGCAGCTGAAAGACTAACAAGAACACACCAAAAACAACATCAAGCGAATCTTGTAATTCCATAATGGTTTATAAATCAATAGATTTATAATCTATAATCTATTTCAAAATAGTTTAGCTCTTAGACCAGGCCTTAAGCGAAATCTCAACCCCAATTACATCTTGAATGCTGAGAGAGAAAAAATTATATAAAAAAAAAAGAATCTAGGACAAAAAACTTCAGGCATTCTTTAACCTAAAATCAGCCAGGAAAGGCTATGTGAATGAAACACAGGGACTCTTCTCTTTCTGTGTGTTTCTGTGTGTATTAGTGCCAGCAAGTATGCTCCTGTACAAACTAGTTTGTGCAAAACAACATGGTTTAGAACAAGGTTTTAAGAAGCTGACCCTAACTGAAAGGTGTGGGTTTGATTAGTTTAAAATGTTAATTACCCCTCGTGTAAAACGGTATTTGGTGTTAAATATACTGGTTATTATACAGCCATTTCAAATTGCAATATCATTAGAATAATGTTGTTTAAACGTTACACATGTCCACAGAGGTGTGAAGCAGCTTAAGACTGTGACCATTCAGTCTCCAAATCCCACTGCCTGCTGCACTACACACATCAGTCGAGGTGCGAGTTCGCTCGAGGCTCAATAATACTGGACCAGCAATTTATTTACAATGTGGTACAAGTTGGACCAAGCGGTAGAAAAAAGTAAAGTCCAGAACGAGCTTGAAAAAGAACTTTCCCGCTATAGTAAAATAAAGACACAAGTAATATCTTTTAAATGCAATGTCAGAATAAAACAGGAACGCTCATAAGTGACTTGCTAATGTTTGGTTTGCACAAGTCACATTGTTTAAAAGGTGTAATCTTCATTTTTTTTTTCACAAGTGTGTATCTATGTGCTAAATATGCTAATTAGCTTGTTTAATTCACATTTTGATAGTTACCGCTTTTTTTTTAGTCATTTAGGTTATTACTTCCGAGCTGCATATGGGACGAGGTAGCTAACCAGGTCTTTTACTTGCCTGGTGAGATACTTAAGGAATTTATGATCCCCATCCACACTTACTACTAAATAGGATGAAATATTACTTTATGTTCATCGTTGACCCAAAAAAAATTTATGTTTGGTATCCAACATGAGTCTCTTTAGTTTTGTACTAGAGCTGCAATAATAAAATAGTGTGCATGTGTAATAATGCATACGCACTATCTAGATTTGTAATTTAGATTTCTGACATAGTTAAAGACGTTACATTGGTGCTGATGTATTTTCTTTGTTTTATAAGAGAGAGAAACTCCATACATCAAAATTACATACATCCAATTCTTTAAAAAAAAATAAAAATAAAAAAAGAATATATATATAATTTTTTCCCTTCTATATTGAAATAATCTCAAAAATGTAATTATATATATATATATATATATATATATATATATATAGAGTAAACAAAATACAGTTAAAAAA
>JAQMYL010000016.1:12328769-12346973 GCA_030014365.1 Clarias pachynema | reverse complement strand
AAGCAGTAATCAGAGCAAAGGGGGGCTATTTTGAAGAAACTAGAATATAAAACATGTTTTCAGTTATTTCACCTTCTTTTGTTAAGTACATAACTCCACATGTGTTCATTCATAGTTTTGATGCCTTCAGTGACAATCTACCAATGTAAATGGTCATGAAAATAAAGAAAACACATTGAATGAGGTCGCTCTATAGGTTGTGTGCCGTTTCTAAAACCACTGAAATGCATTTCCTCTACAGCAGAAAATCAGCACGTGATCAGGTGGTCATTGTAAGAAATAACCAACTGACATTACCCAAGAGTATTTTAATTCTTGCGTTTGGTATGCGTGAACAGCGAGTATCAGAGATAAAGTTAAACTATTCTCATAACATTTCGGAGATGGAGCCTTATGTTCTCGTGCAGTGTTTATTACTTGGCACTCTTAACCATGAGATTAATGTTTGTGCTGCGAGACAGTGTAAAGCAGTGCATGTTATGAAATTCTTCCACACATTGTAGACTTAAGAATTATTAAGCATTTTATACGAAAAAAAATACAACACATACAAAGCACATACCAAGATATTACACAAAAAAACACTTAAAAAAAATCAAAAAAAAAAAAAAAAGCAGTGCTAAGTACTTAGTAGGTAACTTTGTGTTAATTGCAATTTGGAGACCAAGAACAAGTTATAAGATATTATTTAGGAAATTCTTTATTCTGCCTTTATGAAAGAAGCTGCTAAAATTGCTTGTGCTTTCTCAATTGCAATTTTTTTTCCCACACTAGCAACTTTGATGCAAGAAGCCATTCTGAAAAAGCCTATTTGTATGCATGGAGCATAGCAGCCATTCCAAAGTGCACACAAGGTCTGGGGGCTAGTGGGAAAATTTCAAGCATTACTGAGAGGTCCGAGGCTGGGAGAGCTCTTAGAAAAGACAGAGCCTGTCTGTCCAACCTGAACTCGAGCTAGCCACACACACAAACAAACAACAAAAAAATCTCTGCATGCAGGAACAAGACTTCGACAAGCAAAGTGCAGAAAGAAAATGTCTGGAAAATGATGAAAATACAAGCGCTTACCAATATACGAGGAGTGGATGGGTTTACTGGCAATTGAGTAATACTCCACTGCCTTCTTGAAGCGTATAAGTTTGTCATCAGTCCTGGACTGGAAGCAGCAAGAGAGAAAAAAAAAGGGTTAGCTCAAATCATATAAAAATCCCCAAAAAGAGATACGAGATATACTTACCTGGGAGTGCTTGAATATTTCTTTAGCGATGGCTTCCAAATCACTGACATCCTGCAAATTGCGCACGTACTCTGCCACAGCCCTTATCACGACATCACAGGGAGGAAGTACAAGTTGATGGGCACGGACCTAAGATTTAAAAAAATATATATATATTTTTTTAAAACTGTTAGACTTCCAGCTCTTTGTCTTGACAAAACAGCAACAGGGCAAAACATCCAGATCCTGAAACATTCATCACTAGTTCTAATTCTCACTGAACTGAAGAATAAGCATCCACCAGACGAGCCAACACTGAGGAAAAAAAACACCAGAAAGGCATGATCAAAGATAGAACTGATCCGCATATTCTGAACCCATTTGGCTTGCATATGTATTCAGCGCCACTGAACATGGCAAAGAGTATAGCACAACCATGAATCTGCTTAAAGGACACTCTACAACAAGTCAGGGATTGAACAAGGAGGGCTTTCAGTCAGAGAAGCAATCAACAAGCAATTTCAACATTCCGGGCCATTTTATATACAATATATAGATTCATAATACCTAATCGCCTCAGTTTAAGTGCAAACTATGGACAAGCTTAAGGGGGTAAAAGACACCCCTTGTAAGACTAAAACAGACAAAGTTAACCTGATTTCACACCGCTCTCATAAATGACTTCCCAGACCTCATTTCAACCTGGTTGCCAAGGAACCCAAGTACCAAGACTTACAGCTGCGGGAATCTGACCCAAGTGAGAGTCTCATTCTTAAACACTTTTAAACAAACACTTAGAGACTCACTTGGTGTTTACGTGTATGCAGGAACCATGCATGCAAAAAGCAACTATAATTCAAGAAGAAAAACACAAAACCAAAACAAGACTATGAACAGACATACCCTTGATTTTGAGTGGATGATTACTGTACCTTCAGGGATGCTAAAGGGTGGTCTGGACCAAGTAAACTCCAATGAAAGGCAGCAAGATCCTCATCAGGCAAAATGTGATTCCCTACAATAAGCAACACATAAGCACTTTTTAAAACAGTGGTGTGATGCTATGTGACAAAACCCTCATATAGTTCTTGTGGTCATCTTCGTTGTGCATCTACACTGTGTAGAGGATTAGCAGTAGGGATGCAACTAATGAACAATTTGATAGATGTTACTCAATACTGAATACTGAATACTGAAATGAACAATCGTCTATTCGGATCATGAATCATGCAGTTATTTTATGGCTCCTGTTCAGCTCTCAGCTTTTAAATTAAGCTTGAGATTGTTTTAGGCTTGTGCTAACTAAAAATAAAAGCAATGATGAATACCATATATGTCTTTTAGTGAACTTGATAAGAATAGATAAAAGTTACGTTGGTCTTGCTTGCACAGTTTTTAGATTTATAATTTTTTGAAGATATTAATGAAACTGGGATGAAATCTGCAGTGGTGATGGCGTGGTCAGGCGAGTGAGAGTCAGCTAAGTGGTAAAGAACACAAACCTGAGGAGAATGTAGGTCGTTAGTGGTTTTTGAGACAGGAAATAATAAAGAGGAGAGAGAGAGAGAGAGAGAGAGAGAGAGAGAGAGAGAGAGAGAGAGAGAACAGATCTCAAGAGCATGTGTATGTTGGTTATTTACTTAAAAATCTTTATAAAGGTAAGCTGGAATAAAGTCCACTCCCAGCAACACACTCCCAGACACTAATTAATCACGTTCTCCTCAGGTGTGTTCTTTCCCACTCTCACAGAGCGGTGCTTGACCACGCCACCATCACTACAAACCTTCTCGTTCCTGATGCTAGCAGCTGTTTTTGTTACGAGTTACGAGTAAAATGCTCCCACACGTTGGAGGTTATTGGTTGTGAATGTGTTGCCATCGTGCTACTGTTCAGCCCAGGAAGCCTTAATGCTTTTGTCAGAGCATTCAACGTCAGCTCGAGAAACAACCACCACCAACTGATCAACAACAAAATTTGGTCATCAATTTTAGTCAAATACACTGATTATTTGCTGCATCCGTAGTTACCAGATTAGCTGGTAGCTAAGCATTACAACTGGTTTTTATTTCATTTGTGTGCATTAATTTAAATAAAACCTAACTGCAGGGAATTAAAGTTTGGTTTGAGTAAGGAATGTAAAAGGAGTCAATCATGGAATTATAGCTTTGTTGTCTGGATCATATTTATTTATTTATTTATTAATTTTTTCCCTGTAATTTTTTTTAGTACTGTCCAATTCCTCCCCGCCACTAGGGGGCTCCCACATTAAGGCTACTACTACCACTTAGTCGGGAGAGCCGAGGATTATCACATGTTTCCTCCGAACCATGTGACGCCAGCTGACCGCATCTTTCCGAACTGCACAGTTGGGGGCGGCGTAACACACTCAGAGGACAGAGCTATTCGCTCCTTCCGCTTGCATGAGCTCACAGACTCCCCTGATTGGCTGTAGAGCCGTGATTCATGTGGGAGCACGAAGTACCTCTCATCCCTCCCCTCTGAGAGAGCTCGGCCAATCAGCTCTCTCTAGAGCGAGAGGTTACAGCATCACCCGGGAATTGAACTCGCGATCTCCGGATGATAGGGCGAGCACTTTACCATTTGAAGGCCCCGTCTGCATCATATTTGATTTGTGTAGAAAATTTCCACCAAATCTGACTTTTCTGTCGCTTTGTTGTTTCCCACCCTCACAGAAATTGTGGGTCATTGTCGCTCACGTACACAAAAAAAATAAATCGCTGACTAATGCGGCTTCACATTCTGTTACGGGGCTAAAAAACACAAACTCCTTTTATGAACGTATACATATAACTTACCTAAAAGTGAAGCAAAAATAACAAAGCGATTTGGATTGAGGTCCAGCTGCTTGGCAACTTCGTGCATCAGGTACTGGCTGGTGGTGAGGCTCTTGCCGTTGCGGCTGAGTTTTAGAGCGTGAGCGCTGAAGTAGTACGAGATGTTGCACAGAGCATAATCAGAATCGTAGGCTACCAAGCCATGGAACCCGTTCTCTCGATATAAGGCAATTACTTCCTGGTGATGATCCTCGATGCTCTGCACAACCTGGGGAAAGAAACAAACATTAATAGAAAAATTGTGCCCGACGGGATGCAGACTTCATACCTTCTCAATCATAAAATCATTACTCACATAAATCATTTACAAATTCTTAGCAAATTTGTCCAAACAGCTCCAGAACCAACCACCACCTATGTATGGCACAAACTTATAATATCTCTTATGACTGAGGTTGCTGAATTCTATAGAATTGTTTGAGTCATGTTACTATTTTGTCGCACGAAATCTAGACAGAGGATGGGAAGAGATTTTTTTTTTTTTAAAGAGGTCTTGCATGTGACGTCAGACCTGATGTAAAACCAAACCAGCTGCTGTTTTGTCTGGAGATCCGTCTGTGGTTTTACAGTGTTAGACAGGTTTTGGGTGTGGGGAATGCCACGACATACAAGGTCAAAAAACAGAAAGAAAAGCTTTATCACTGACAGAAAGAAAAGAGATTTGTGGTTAATCCCCATCCAGCAGGGAGACGAGGTTGATACTGGTCAAAGATGAGCTCCTGTTGGCGTTTGTGTAGTGACCATTTAATCTCAGGTAATGTAGCATCATCATGAAACAAAGGTCTAGTCCATTTCACACATAAACGTGATGCACCACATTTGCTAATTTAGAGTACAAATAGAGGTTTAATGATGGGCCGGGCTGTCTTTATGTTGCGGTTAGAGTTATTAAACTTACGCAGGGGGGCGGGTAAAGAGCAATGCAGGGAGAAAATAGATCAGAAATTGATGCATTTAATAACCGAATGTAAACCAGGCTCCCTAAATGTGAATTAATATTCTGCTTAAACAACGTTTTGATTTTACTAAACAAATGTTTTCCCTGATACAAGAGTTATAAATATCTACAGACTGTAAATCTACCAGTGCACTGTCCTCGAAATTGTTGTAAAGAAAAGCAGGACCCTGATAAAAAACGTAGTATCCAATGACTGTAGTTTCTTAACACCGTTCTTACGCCGTTATCTGGTCTCGTGTTATGTGTTCAGAAAAAAATCCAGTGTTTCCCCACACATACAGTATAGTGACAGTGGCCCAAGTATATTTTCCCACCCGTGTTAAAAATCAGGGCGAAAAATGCCATCTGCAATCGATTAACTAGTAGCAAACAGTTCCTTCTCAGAATACAGCTCCAGTCCCTTTTTATTTTGCTGCGAGAGCGGTGTTCTGAGAGGCAGTAAATGCAACTGACGCCAGCTGCTGTAAAAATAATAAACATGGCGTATTAACGATTGCATGCTCTGCAGAGAAACACCGTTTCGCACAGTGAACCGGCTGAGCGACTGGATGTAAGATACTGCAGAGATTGAGAGAAGCGTTCTGAAGATGTGGCACGGTGGATATTACAAAACAGGTTGCCGAGTGATGTAACCCTCATTGTTTAATTGTTCTCTGACTTTGGTAGGAGCTTCTAATTCTTTGAAAGAAAGCACCACCTATGCTGTGTTGTTAGCTACAAGACTAAATGTAACGTCTTTGTAGGCTACAGTGAGCTTTAGCTAATGTTAGACCACTAATTCTCGCGCACTTGCTCAGCAGATATCAATATTCCAAAAGATGTTAAGAGAAAATGGCATATGGAACCCATTAATCCTCCTCTCCATCTACCATATGTTGGTAAATTTAAATTCCCGCACTAAATATACAGTATTTTGGATTAAATATCAAAGATTAAGTATATTTAATTTAAATCTTTTTCATCTGTTTGTCAGGTAAAAGTGACCTGAGGAACAGACTAAAAGGGAAGCACCTGCATGCATGTCACTGAATATCGATAAATGGACCAGCACTTGTTTAGTGCTTAATTTTTTTACTTCGTCTTACTCTTCACATATGAGTAGCTGGAGGAGAGGGTTAGTATGTTGGATATCAGAAACGTGAAACTAATAAAAATATCAAAAGAATTACAATATTGTGTTAAAGGTCACATGTAGACCACTTTTGTACTGCTAGGTAATTCCAGCCTGTTCCGCTGGCTAACAATGCAAGTTTATTTCAGACAATGAACTCCATGGGATAAATTTAGCCCACAATTCAACCTTAATTATTATTATATCGTTATCTGTGGCGGGCATGATTGCTAGACAAAATGGTGAATGTTTTGATTGCGAATCATGTAACCACAAGGGCTCTGTTGAGCTTGTGCAACATTCCAGAAAAAGAAAATCAGCAAATATGACTGACGCCATCCGTGTGTTATTTGTGGTATGAACATAAGCTTGGTTCTTCTCAGTTTCTTGGTTTGAACAATAAGAAATGACACAAAACAGACATTTTCAGACCCTGTAACAGTGACTCCTATATAAAAACCTGCCAATTGTTCAATCTGGAATTTTTAATTGGGGTCAACAAAGTATTGATCTCTCTCTCTCTCTCTTTATCTATCTATCGGCGATTCACAGCAACACAGTGAATGTTACCTCATGTACAAACAACCTATTAAACATAAAAATAGCAAATCTATATATAACTTTGATATGATCTGCATTTGTTCAGGATTCTTCATGACGAATTGACGTGCAAGCTTATTAACGTGAAATAAAACCGATCACCTAAGTGTTTTTTTACTTTTACATTACACAGTAATAACTATTTATATCCCAAATTACGCTAATTAAGTATATTTATTGGGGAGGATAAGCATAAAAACTGGCATAAACAAAAGCATGATTTGAGATTCTGTTTCTCTTCAACCATTTCAGGGAGAAAAAAAAAAAAAAGCTCACCAGCTCAAGATCCAGGCCCTGTTTGGTTTGTGTGGCTGGGAAACTCAGCTCAAGTGATTGACATCTGGTGTAGCCTATGAGAGTGCAGTGTTTCCTATGGTTCTGATGTAAAACTACAGTGAGCAGCCTATCAGAGCGGGACCAAGGCGGGGCAACACAGACAGCCTGATATTATGAAGATTTGCCCAAAATTTTATCTGATTATCATTTTGGTCTGAAAATAATAACACGCAAATTGTGAAATGTATTTATGTTACACTAAATACACTTACCAATTAGACACAAACTGAGCAATTCTGTACGGTAATTTGCAAAAGGTAACAAATTATCAAGGCCTTTTTTTTTTTTTTTTAATGCAAAATAAATAAATGAAAAAGGGTCAGTAAATAACCAATTGGTTTAAATTAACTGTAGTTTAATCTAAACACCAATAAGAACCTACATTTCCATGTGTAACTTAAGCAGGCTGTGGGTTTTAAGGCCCGGAATGCTAGCAGGTGCTGAGGCCAGGTGAACTAGCCAAGCTAACTGACAGCTTGGACTTTTTGACAGTTTGATAGTGAACCGTGCTTCAACTGGGTTTAACTAACATTAATTTAACACAGTGACAAAGAAAAAGACTTGTAAACGATTAATAATGAGCCTGACAACAGCCTCAGAGACGAAGAGATGGCTAAAATCAACAGCCGAATAGCTTACTAGCCAAATCTGTCCAATATTAGCAATGTAGAAGATTCGGTTTTAAAATAACGGTATTTATTTGCCGTTGTAGGCCTGTGAGTGACTTTCCTTGCTTGAATTGCACTTTTCTTAAAAATTAAAAAGTGTCACACGGGTTGACAAGTCATCTGTTTCAAGACATTTTTGCGAAAACCTGTTAACAAGTGGCTGCTAGTGTGTTAGCGTCTAATTTACTACACGGTTAGTGCTGGTTCGCGAACTAACATGATGGTTAATGAGGATAACCTAGGAAAGATGGATTAGCGAATATTACGCGATGATTCTCCAAATTCTCCAAGAAGAAAACCGGAAACAAGTGCGATGAAAGCTTGACGGAGCTTCCCTCCGGTTTAACGGTAACGTTAGCTAACTTACTTCAATCCGGAACCTGAGGAGCGCCAGGCGGATGCAGTGAGCCATACACACGGGCGGCAGGAACCAGACTTTGGGCGGCGGGGTGCCCTTGTTCTGGACGTGGCTGACGATCTGCTGCGCCGTTTGCCGCTCGTTCACCTGCCGCTTGACCCACTCGTGCAGGCGGCCCTTCTCCAGCGCGCCGTTGAAGCACACCTGCAGCTGGATGTTGCCGCTGAAGCAGGCCTTGGCCAGCGCGGCCAGGTATCCGAGCATGTGGTTCCACTGGCCGCCGCCGACCCAGTCGGTGTAAAAGCCGCCGTAGAGCCGGTGCACGCAGTTCTCCGCGTCCACCAGCAAGCGCAGCGGGCCCTGTGGCGGCCTCTGCCTGCCGCCTCCCACTAAACTCCCCCGCGCCAGCTTCTGCAGCTCCACCGGCACCACGGAGCTCGGGCAGTGCTTCTCGATGTACTCCTGAAATCCCTGCACGCCCATGACTGCTTTTCTGTTGAATGGGGAAATTAAAATAAATAAAAAAAACACTAGGGCGGTTAAAATAATAAATGCAAGTTGAAGAAGCGAGGAGTTTCAAGCAAGCCTCTGCCTCTTACTCTCTCGCCTACGCTGAAAAGAAACCGAAAAGAAATATTGCCAAGGATGAAACGGATGAGTCCGAAATCAATCAAATTGGGTTTGTTAAAAATGCATTTGTTGTTATTTTTGGTGAGTTGAGGGGGTATTTTGGTTCATGGCCGCTGGCCGCCATGTGCAGTCCTATGGAGCCATGTCTGTGGTCTGGAGCGCAGTGAGCCGAGTGGAGAGACGGAGCGTGGTGACGCAACACGGGGCGGAGTCTCAGAGAAACGTGCTCACGGTCCAATCTCAAACTGCGAATTTGTCCCTATTCCAGTGCACTTTGTCAACTATAAAATAATACCTTCGTCAACACCCAATGTAGTGCACTGCAAGTGTGATTGGGAAACGCAAAGGGGGAAAAAACGGTACTGAAAATCTCAGATTCGGTTCATCATGTGGCTCTTCAGTAGATCTGTTGAATAGTTCACACACACACACACACTGGAAACGACGTGTATAAGCGTGTTGAAAACATTATTATCAACGATCTTAAATAAATGTACTAAATACTTTTAAATGTTTTCAGTATTTGTATTTGTTGGTATTTTATGTTTGTACACATACTTGATATCTACTGCATTTGTTTATCTGCACGATTAATCAGCCCTAGTAAGTTTAAATACAGTGTAATAAACAAATTATTATTTATGAACCAGCAGATGGCGCCAAACATCTGTATGGAAATCGCACGTAGGACTGCGCGTGACTTGAAGTCACCCCTTTCGTCTGGTAGATCCAGTCTGTTCTGGACGTGATGCAGACACGCGCACACACACACACACACACGTTAGCACTGTCACTTCGCACCTCAAGGGTCCGGGTTCGATTCCCACCTCAGAGTCTTTGTGCATGAAGCTTGCATATTCTCCCTGTGTTTGATGGGTTTCCTCAGGGTGCCCTGGTTTCCTCCCAGGCCAAAGACATAGCAGTTAGGTTAATTGGCTTTTCCAAATTGCCCGTAGTGTGTGAATGTTAGTGCACGCAGAGGGCCTACCACAGTTGTAAAAATCTGAATAAATACAATGGTCATTAATTATTAGCCTCTACCATACCTAGATCTGCAGAGGGACTACAGATTAATAGATCTGTATTATTCCCTTCCAACAGGCAATACATGGACCCATTAAACACGATACAATTCACAAAAACAGCAAGAAAAAAAAAGTACCCACCATATTAAATAAGAAGAACAACTCTATATAATTAATACATGACAAATTGCTGAAAATGATAATAAATACACAATAACAGTATAAATAAAAGTATTAAAGATTTGAAACATACACAGAAGCACCACATACTAATTTGCATAACACAGCCGGCGATACAAGTCAAATGTCCCATTTCAGATCTGCTCTTACCATTTATTAATGTGTAATTGTTTATTAGGCAGTTGGATAACAGAAAAGGTGCTGTCAAAAATAAAGTACTCGATACTTTAATTTCTATGATAATAGGGATTTAACTGATCTGTGTATTGCCTCTCACAACGTCGTCTGTCTCGTTGCTGATTTTAACAGTGCAATTTTTAATCTATGTGATGCACATTGGTGCTATTTTCATTTGAAATTGCATGGCAACCAAACGGTATCTTTCTGGAGCCGAAAAAGCAGAGGAAGAAAAGCAAGCTCAAACTAAAGGTATGTTCTGCTATACATATTACATGACTTATATAATATATATATATAGTTTACTTTTTCAATCACACTTATTTGCATTACAATACTTTGCACAGTTGTTTAAATGTGATTAAATGTTTTTACACCATGTATTGTATGTAGAATATTTTATACTTAATGCACATTTATACACTTGTATAATTTAATAAGCATTTAATAATGTTTTCTCCTAACTGGTGAAATTGCTATGACGGTCATTCACACCAGCGGGCCCAGTTTTTATGATCTCGCCAAGGGGCCTCACAACCTCACAGGCCAGTACTGGATGGACGGACGGACGGGGATGCACACGCACACACTCATTCACAGCTAGAGGTAATTGATCCTAGCCAATCCACCTACTGGTATGTTTTGAGAGGGGGAATAAAAACCAAGGAACAAAGAGGAAGCTTACACAGACACAGGGAGAACATGCACAGGAACTCCACACAGAGAGAAAACCTGGAGATGTGACATGAACAAATTATTACTTATGATGTGACTTATCTGACTTATGATGTGTCGAACAAATTATAACTTATTATTCTTAGACATGAACAAATTATTACTTATACTGTAGAGCCAACCTGTTTCCTTTAGATTAAGGCCGTGCTGATGTGTGTGTCTTGACCATTTTTATTCCAGTCCTTTTCTGACTTTGATTATGAACAAGTTGGTTATCAGTTAATTTATTTCAGGAGCCTAATCCAAGCAATCAAATATTAGGAACATCATTCAAATGAGTGCAATAATATTTTGGCTAATTATCGAGGCCATGGAACTTTTTTAATATGAGAATTTTCAACACATCGCACACAATTAAATTAAAATAGTATTTGGATTTAAGATGCCGTTTATAGGAATAATAACTTTTGCCTTGTGATTTCAACCACCATAACAAAATCCCAGTCCCAATCCTCACTCCTTCATCAAGCATGGGCTTAGAGGATATAGAAAAGGCACATCATGAAGATAACATTTCTTTTGTTGAAATTTCAACTGATATAACTGTACTTTTCCACTAACTTCAAATTATAACATCATAAAACTGATTTAACTGTGACTGACTGACTTTCCAAAACCATGGAGATATTTCTTGTACTGTAATTGTATTGATTCCACCATATGTTTATATTTATATATTTAATCAAGCAATTTGATAGCCTGAAATTTGGTATTTAGTTGGTAAAATCACAGCATAAACAGTATATATATTTATTTTTTTTAATAAAATGTGAGCTTAAAAAATTACATTTGACAAAAACATTTGAAAAACCTATTTACACAGTGCTCACAGAGTAAAACGTATAAAAAATACTTAGGATTAGTAAATACCTTAATGTACAAACAGTAGCTTTGAGAATTGTTTGTTTGTATTCTTAATGAAAATAAACAACAGTTATTATACAGTAACAACATAACGAGGAATAAGCAATGGCATGAGTAAAGTTTTGTGCTTAAATATGCAATGTATATATTTTTTTCTTTTTCATATGAAAGATTTTTATTTAGTCATTTTTCCCAATAAAATTCCACTGCTTTCAAAATGATCAGCACGCTAAAAAATATGAATTACAATATTATGACGCTCGCCTTGGGAGTGAATAACACAACTGAGGGGGAAAAAAGGAAAAGGTTGTAAAAAGGTTGGAGAGACCTGTGGAGGGATCTTGATCCTCTCGTTTTTCTCTCGTGTTAGAAATTTTACACAACAGGGGACAAAATTATTTTTGCATGTATATAGTCTGATATTTATACCCTGGGGAAACAGGACATGGCTACGTAGCGTTTGCAAATAATACAAGTTTTTCAAAAATAACACACTTCGCATTATCCTAAAATACTCCTTGGGCTATCAATAATTTTAGCATACAGTCCTATGTTTGAGAGAAATTATGGATTTGTTGTTGTTGTTGTTGTTATTGAGGTTTTGTCCGTTTTGAAATTCCAACTACATCTGATGTGAAAAAAGTGCAAGTGAAAAATAATAAACCTTAATATTTAAAATGAGGCTAGCTGCACACTCACTTGGGCAATTCCATATTTGTACTGTATGCTACTTGTGAAAGATGCTGATCATCAAGTTCTCCACCTATTCTGGTATTTTATTGCTTTTTCAGTGTTGCTTTAATAAATATGCATTAGTCATAGCTGAAAAGTTGCACTAAATGCTGTTCTTTTTTTCTTTTTCTTTTTCTGACACCGTTATAGCTGAAGTGACAGAATGAAGCAGAGATGCTCAGGTGCAAAAAATGCAGATACGTGTCTGACTGAAACTCTCAATCTTCCTGTCCTCTCACAGAGCCCTTAGATGTCCAGAGACATGCGGAAATGGTGTGCCCTCTGAGCCAGCTCTTTGGCGAAGTCCTTTGCTTCCTGGATTGCCACTTGGTCAGGAAAGTGCAGCGCTGCTTTTTTGGTGGCCACTGCCAGTTGTTTAAGGAGGGCGCACAAGTGGTTGCTTTTGTACAGTATTTCCTGATTGTCCTGCCTGCTCTGGGCTTCGGAAAAAAGGGTGTCTATTAGCCTCTGTCCCGCCATGATCACCAGCTTACTGTGGGATATAAACTTCTCCGGGGGATTCTGGTCCTCAAGGCTAGTAACAAACACAGCAATGGCCTTCTTGATGGCACCAAAATATAAACGCAGACGGCAGTGGTCAGAAACGACGGTCTTGCAGGGTTGTTGGCTTGTGCTATCAGGCGCTGGTTTGGGAACCTGAAAATGACAAGAGCAAAGGAAACGATGGTAAAAATAACAGAGGTTATTTTTTAACTACAAAGATGAGATGTGGTGTGTGTGTGTGTGTGTGTGTGTGTGTGTGTGTGTGCTTGCACACCCAAACAGGATGAGTGCCGTAATAGTTCAAGAGGAAATGAGCAGTTCTGATGAAAGGATGCTGACCTCCAGCTTTAACATCTACAGCGACTTTGCAAGCAATCAAGTATTATGGCCAGGTATCCTGCTGACTTTAATGTCTGGTCCTTTTCAAAGTCAAAAAGTCAAAAGTCTGCACACAAGTTTGGATTTATTTTCTACATTCTAGAACAATACTGGATTTTTTGAAACTATGAAATAACACATATGGTATTAGGTGATTACGTAACAACAACAGGCAATTATTATTTTAAGACACGAATGTCAGCGGTTCCCGAATAGTTCTTGCAAGAGCAGTACTGTCAAGTGCATTAGATAAAACCCATCAAGCACCGTGATGAAACTAGCTCTCATGAAGAGCATCCCAGCAAAGCAAGACCAAAACTTACTGCACATCCGCTGGATTTAGAGTTACCAGGCAACAATTAACAGCACCTCACATTAGAGCCATTACGAAGGCTTTACAGAACGTAAGTAGCAGACAAATCTCATATATCAACTGTTCAAAGGAGATTATTGGATATTCTGTACATTATTGAAAGAAATGCAAATCAGGAAACACCATGGAATTAGAAGGTGTATCCAAACTTTTGACCGGTAGTGTAACCGTATTACCTGTTTTTTCTCCTTTTCTCCAATTTTGTCCAATTCCTTGTTGCTTTTGGCTTCACTTTGCTGTTGCTTTTCAAATTCTGTCTTAGTCTGTAAAACATATCCAAAGGTCAGTGTCCAAAGACATGGATCTTAATTTATGAGATGAGACACACGCCAAGGTTTTCGAATGCATACCCGAAAAGGTCTGCTTACCTGAAGGTGTACATAATCTTCATCTCCATGTGTATCTTGCAGCTGTTCATTCTTGCCAGGGCTTTTTCTCCCATGTGGCGGAGTTGTGTCCTTCGACATTTCTGGCTCTTTCGACGAGTTTCTGAACAGGAGCTTGCTGTTGGCGTTGATGATGGAAACCAATCGTTTTATGTCTTCGGGCAAAGTGCGTGCCACCATGACAAAGCGCTCCAGCTGGTCTGGAGACTGTGGCTGCCTGTGATCCTGAGCCAGGGCGTCCAGAGACCAGCCTAAGCCCCCTAGAGAACTCACAGATGTCTGCAGAATCAGTCCTGAGTCCTCCACGATGGAAAGCTGCTTGAGGAGCCTTGTCTGCAGGTTAGAGTCAGTCAGACGCTGCGCGTTACCTCTGACATCCAGAGCGAAGCTGAGAAAGGAGGTGACTGAATTGGCCACATGCTCTGAGGATGCACGGATCTCCTGGAGGTGCTGGCTCAGATGCTCGCGGCTTCTCCAGTGGCTACTTACGAAGTTCATGAGTTTGGGCACGGCCTGACAAACTGTGTCCTGGAGCTGCAAAAGTCTTTGGGCGGCTTCCTCTGGAGACAGCGTGACCTCCCGCAGTGGCTCCGGTGAAGGGGAGCTAAACATCCGAGAGTCACAAGAGCTCCTGGAAGAGCTGGATGAGCTGGAAGTGGTGGATGAAGTGGACACCGTGGAGTTGCGTTGATTTTCAGAAACAGACACGACTTTGCCATTCTTTACCCCATCATCAATGTTTATTCCGCCCCTCTCGTGTAGTTCCAACATAATCTTTCTGCCCCATGATGAACGTCCGAGAGGATGATCAGGTCCAGCTTTACACCTGTATTCCAAAGGTTTAGAAACATTTTCAAAATGACCTGGGTGTTTAACTGTCTGATTTGGGACTGTAAGGCCATTCACAGTGGGTTGTATTTGCTTGATGCTAGGTGGAACATCATAGATGCCTTCCTCCTCAGGTCGTGTGGAGTCTTTTGTTTGTTCTGCTTTCTCACTACATTTTGGGATGTCGTATAGGACGCCACCAGGGACTACTGAAGGACGAACACATGGAGGTGGAGTGTCATAGAGATCTTTTCCCGAACATGTACCTTTGGCCGGCATTGTGCCATAGAAACCAGGTGCAACGAGTGCCTTTTCGGGTGTTACAGGCACGTCATATATCTGCTCTGACTTCCGTGGGGTAGGCAAAGTGTTGCAACTGGAAACCTGCTTTAGGTGTTGCACACGTTTAGAAGGAACAGGGACATCATAATTGGAATCTTTGGATGGCGTATGAGGTACAGCATACATCTGTGAAACATTAAAAGACTTTGTTACAGTAGCAACTTTTTTGCATCTACAGTATAGCACGTGATATGTGGTAAACTGTTGCTGAGGTCATAAAACATAAGTTTTATTGCAGGTATTTAAGACAAACGATTGTATCCAGCGCATATATTTACCTCTTTTATGCCTTTGCTGTTGTCCATGAGTTCATATCTCTCCCGAATCTCAGCAGCTGACATTTTCCGCACCATAGGGCGTGGCGATACCGGCTGTGTTTACGGACAGGTATAAATTGTTACTTATATTATACTTAGTGGATCATTAATAGAAATAAAAATAGTGTATGAAAGTGTTTTGTAAAACATTAATACAGCATATATTAAGTCACTCACTAACTCTACCACTTTATCCTCTATACAGGGTCACGGGTTGGCCTGGAGCCTATCCCAGGAGACTTAGGGCACGAGACGGGGTACACCCTGGATGGGGTGCCAGTCCATCACAGGTCACACACATATACACCCACATACACACACTACGGGCAATTTGGGAACGCCAATTAGCCTAATCTGCATGTCTTCGGACTGTGGGAGGAAACCGGAGAACCCGGAGGAAACCCACCAAGCACGAGGAGAACATGCAAACTCCAAGAGCTGAGGCGGGAATCGAACCCGGACCCTGGAGGCGACAGTGCTAAGCACCAAACCACCGTACCGCATTAATGCATATTAACTGGATTGTTAAAGTAAACAAAAAGGGTCTCACTGTGAATGAAGAGCTCTTTCTTCCAAGACTAGGAACAGCATACAGAGTACCCGGAGGACTGGGTCTGGAGGCATCATGTATCATCTTTAAAACACAAAAATAACATCTTTAAGTCACCTTTATATCACATTAAGGCCTATTTTTGGGGCAAACATACTAAGCTCAGTACATCTTCGCATTTAACCCAGTTTTCTAATTAAAACCATCAAGCACATTAACTGCAAGAGAACTACTGTAAAGGTAAAAAAAATGTCCCTGAAGCAGGAGGGGAAATCAGCAACATGTGGGCCTACCAGCCCCACCCGTAACGGACAATCCTCTATCCCTCTTTTCCCTCCTGCTGGTTGTAGTTAGCGGTGTCTGAAGTCTGTCCCCCAGGTTATTTTATGGGCCCATAAAAACGCACAGGCAGAGGCCGAGCCAGAGTCAGAGCATCTGCAAGTGCTTTAGCCAGCAGGGGTCACCGCATAACTGCCTATTAACCTGCAATTGTGTCGCTACAAGGTCTTTCTGATCATACTAACTCATGAGGAGAATACCATGTAATAATCTCAGTAACCAGTTTTACTTACGGTTTTTGAATAATACACATCGCTGAGACGTAATCATGGTTTTTGCGGTCTGTAGGTTAACCACTATTAATTTTTACTCATAGGCTGATGTGCACACATCTGGAGATCTTTTTTAATCTCCACCATGCCACAATGCAAAAAAAAAAAAAAGAAAGAAAGAAAAAGAATGTATACCTTATTTAAAGAGGGGTTTCTCTCCAGTGATGGGAAAAGTACAGGATCGTGCACTATGTTTGTTGCTGATGGCACCTTGTAGCCCGCATCCATGAGCTCATAAGTCGGGTTTGCTTCTGATGGCCGCGGGGTTTGATAAATGCTCTCGGATGGTGAGAGGAGTCGCAGCCGATTGGCCGGCGCCAGGCCTTCCTGACCATGCAGGGAACATTTCCACCAGCCCAAGCTGCCCTCGATGGTTTTCTCCATCACCACAACAACATCACCCTTGTGGAAGGCCAGCTCATCTGGGGTCTCGGCTGTGTTGTCATAGAGCGCTTTGGCGAAGATGGTCTAGGGAGAAAACGTGACATCATTTATACTCACAATACAAAAACTCTGCACACACACACACACACACACATAGGCATGGGGACTAACGGGGATGCTAGTGCCTTCCTGAAGTAATGGCCAGAACAAACAAGGCTTTTGTGTGACCATGATAATAGGCCCAGCCATAGCTAGGCACTACTAGGAATGTTAGTGACTCTACACCCTGGTTTCTTTGTGGTTAGAAACAGAGCCTCACAACATCTGAAGTCATAGCCATCTAATCCAGTGTATAATTCTTCCTAGGACAACAGCATACACTCCATTCTGAAATCAACTCTTTTTGGGGTTTCCCTATGAATCATGCCGTAATTCATCACTACCGTTTTCTATCTGTTACGTTAAACGTTCCGTTTTCATCTGGTTCCTTTAAAAGACTTGGCTGTCCAACCAAAGATAAACACAACTAGATCATTAGTGATTCCATGCATCTGAGCCGCAGTAGGACGCCATGAACTAAAGGCAGGTGTACAGTAAATGGTTACAAAAACGCTACTTCATGTGTCTGGCTCGCTCGCTTCCTGTCACAGCTTCCTATGGAGAAATAAAAGGAAGTTATCTCTCGGTAAGTTCTCCAAATAACGTCCATTTATATCTCAGACCGCAGCAAAACTGCATGATAGAGAGGACAAAACGCCAAACAGACCAGGCCAGTCTAATCTACAGTATCACTCCGTTTAGAGATATATATTTACATTTAAGTATTCCTCTGCTGTTATATTCAGGATCGTTTCAGAAATACACACCATCACCAACACCACCACCTGCAAATCCTAAATTCAGCACAAACATATGCTGTTGACAGTGTGCAGAAACACACGCGCATATGGACATGCATACATACACACACACATGTCCACACAGCCCTTTAAACCCAGGCCCATGTGTTCATAAATTCCTCAGCAGCAACAGTTACATACACTCATACTCTCTATGCTGTCCGCTCCGTAAGTGATAATGTGTATA
>JAQMYL010000016.1:12301913-12315664 GCA_030014365.1 Clarias pachynema | reverse complement strand
TGAGAGAGCTCGGCCAATCAGCTCTCTCTAGACCTCCGGCTGTGAGAGGTTACAGCATCACCCGGGAATCGAACTCGCGATCTCCGGATGAAAGGTCGAGCACTTTACCACTGCACCACTCTGAGGCTATAATTTTTACTTTTTAAACTCTTTTTTTTCTTACTTTAGATTGTACTGTGAAAATTATTACTGCAGCATAATGATTTCCCTGAAATGATCAATGAACTATTCTGATTCTGACTACTAATGGCCTATACTGTATAGTCATGTGACAATGCAGCTGTAACACCTTCTGGTAACCTCTAAATTTGTATCCAAATGTGCTTAATCGTGTCACTTACTCAATATACCTGTACACTACCACTCAAAAGTTTGGGATCAGTTGTAAATTTCTCGGTTTTCCAAAGACAAACACATTTTCATGCAATTCACAACCAATTATTATTCTTTTTTGGTGGCTGTATTTTTTTCTTTTATTTTAATTAAAGTTTCTGGAATTCTGAACCCTATTAAGTTGTTGTGGGAGCAGCTTGACTGTATGGTATGGAGGAAGGCTCCATCAGGCCAATCCATCTTGTGGGAGATGCTCCAGGAAGCATGGGGTTAAATTTCATCAGATTATCTTAGAAAATTGACCGCTAGAATGCCGATGGTCCGCCTTTTCTGCAAAAGATGTTTTTCTTTTCTTTCTTTTTTTATGAAGGCAAAGTTTGAAGAACACAATCAATCATTTCCATCAAAAAACATTTTTTCTAACTGACAATGTCAGCTTGTTCTTCTGCTATATTTTCTATTCAGACTAATTTTGTGTGTTTCTCCTTGGAAAACAATAAACTTCCTTGTTTCTAGAATGGATATATAAAAGCAATATCACATGAGCATGAGTGCCGTTATGATGAATATCGGCGTAGCTGCGAGTAGTCAAGTGTCGCTATGTAATATAACACCACCCTCGCTTATGTGATCTTGTTTAATTCTATTGTCGTCTTGTACCTCCAGGGACCGGGTTCGATTCCTGGGCAGGTTCAATTCCTCTGTGGAGTTTGCATGTTCTCCCAGTGTGTGGTGGATGTGAATGAGTAAGTGTGTGTGTGTGTGTGTGTGTGTGTGTGTGTGTGTGTGTGTGTGTGTGTAATATATATATATATATATATATATATGTGCCTTACAAAGGATTGGCACCCTGTTCAGGGTGTACCCCGCCTCATGTCCTAAGCCTCCTGGGATAGGCTCCAGGCCCCCCTGCGACCTTGTATACAGGATAAAGTGGTATAGACGATGAGTGAGTGAGTGAACTGTTAATTCCATTACATAGAACTGAAGTAAACTGCTTGCTGTTAGCATGAGCAGTAACAGAAGAGAAAGCAGACGTGCATCAAGTTTCATCATGGATCCAAATAAAGCTGTGAAAGACCCATTCATTTCTGAGAACATATTAAATAAAGTATGATTAAACTGTGTGGGCACGCAAAGCAAATTCAAAACCAAATCATGAATGAGGATCTTGAAACTATTACTAGGAACTGTATTGGCTGTGGCTTTATGAATACAAATATACAAATTAGGCTTTGTTTTAAAATTAAATGCAGGAATACCCTACTAGCAATCAGTTTCATAGGTAAGAAACATATTTACTATAAGCATGAGTACTATCACATAATAGCCAGTTCTCAAGTAGATCGGATCTAAAACTGCATTATACAATTGTCTCAGACTATGTTTAAGATACACTCAAGGGCCAAAGGTTTGTGGATACCTGATGAATCACACACATACTGTATGTGGTATGACGTTGCTTCACTAGATTTTGGAATGTGTCTTTTGAGATTTACCCATTCGACCATTATTGAGTTTAGGGAGGCCTGGTGCACAGTCGGAGCTCCAGTCCATCCCAAAGGTGTTCAATGGGACTGAGATCATTGTTCTGTAGCAGAACACTCAAATTCCTCCACATCAGCCTCGGCAAACCACATCCTCATGGTACACACATGGACATTGTCACGCTGAAACATGTTTGGGCCTCTTTGTTCCAGTGAAGGTAAATTTGTAATTGTACAGCAATGCAATGCTACGCGATCAAAAATATTGGAACGCACGACTGACACTTTACAAAAATAATCATGAGCGCTAAATGTCTTGGTTTGAGAGTTTGAAGACTACATTTGTTGTCGAAAAGGATAAACCAAAATGAAAGGCCAGAGAGCTGCCTATGGGGAAAAAAGCAAGCCATTGTGTACCTGAGAAAAGAGGAAATCGTTGAGAGTGATTTTACAATCACTGGGTAGAGAAATAGACAATTTAAAATGTCCTAAAAGAGACAAAAGTCAGTGAGAAGCAGTGAGAATCAGAAATCCTGTAGAGATTAGCTACAGTGATAGAAATGTCCAAGTTCTTTCTTCGCATATCCCAGCATAGTTGAGTTAAGAGCACTATACGGGGTCAGCCATGAGCAAGGTTAAGGGCCTTGCTTAAGGGCTCAACAAAACAAGGACTGGGGCTCGAACCACCAACCTGATCAGTAACTTACTCACTCATCTTCTATACCGCTTTATCCTGTATCCAGAAGCTTGTACAGGGACCTGGAGCCTATCCCTGGAGGCTTAGGGCACGAGGTACACCCTGGACAGGGTGCCAATCCATCACACTCATTCACACACTACGAGCAATTTGGGAACGCCAGTTTGCCTTTGGACTGTGGGAGAAAACCGGAGTACCCGGAGGAAACCCACCAAGCACGCGGAGAACATCCAAACTCCATGCACATAGAGCTGGGAATCGAGCCTGGCCGGGAATCGAACCCAGACCCTGGAGGTGCAAGGCGACAGTGCTAACCACTACACCACCGTGCCACCTGATTAGTAATTCAGTGCTGATTAACCGTTTGAGCTACAACTGCCCCCAGAAGTGACCTGTAGTTGGCAGGATGAAAGGATCTGCTCATGATCCAAAACCTACAAACTCATCAGTCAAGCATGATTAAAGTAGATGGTTTGGACTTGCATGGATCCCTCTGGAACTGGCTCCCTAATCTTTATTGATGATGTAATTGAGGATGGTATCAGCATTTAGCCCGGTCAGCTAGAAACATTCCTTTGAACGTCAATGTCAATACACAGCAGGACAATGACCCAAAAGACACTGCCAACCCAAAAAGGGATTTCATCATGGAAAAAAGGTAATAAAAAAAGAAAGAATGTTGAGTATGTTACCTCCAGAAGAAGTGAAGTACCCCAGTTGAGTAAGTTACCAGTAAGGAGACACCACAACAAAGCAAACAAAACAAAACAGCAACTGAAAGAAACCTGCCAGGAAAGTATTACAAAAGTAGAATGCAACAGTTTGGTGACGTCAGTGGGACACCAGTTTGATGCAATTATTGCTAACAAATATTATGCAAACAAATATTACATGTTATTAACTTTAATTTACTTTAAGACTGTTCAAATCATGTCTCAATAATTTTGCTCAGGTGGTCTGCCACAAAAGCAACCACGTTCTAGGATAACACATCTAGACCCAACAATCAGGAAATTAAAGCTAAAACTCAATTCACTTAAATTTTTTACTTTTGCTCTCAAATCCAAACATATTCCGTATACAGCAAAAAGTAAGATAAAAATACAGTTAGTCTCGTCATTCCGTTATTTACAGATGAGAAAGGTCGTCTCTTTCGCTCTGACATTGTGTAGTGTACAACTCGTAGATTATTAATAGATCTCACACTTCATTACTGTTGAATCTCTGAATCTGCTTAACAGATTAAAAGGACAGTGGCACCAGCTGTAATTCATTCCACAGGTTTATATTAATATGTCAATTCAAATACAGCAGCGTTTCTATAGTAACAAGTTCATTCACAGGGATGTGTACAGTATGGTGGACACTGAATAATCTAAATGTTAAATCTAGATGTTTACGTTACGTGTGGAAGGAGTCGGCAGTGCTGTAGCAATCAGGACATTTTCCACAATGGGAAGGTTTTCAGGATGAAGGAGTTTGCACTTTCTGGTTGTTCTCGAATGTTATATTAACACGAAAAGAGACAAAACACAGACGCTGGTCAGGGAGGAAATGACTCTTAGTGGCTGCTATTATGTAAGGAGCTAACTTTTCTCATGGATGTTGCACAACATTAAACGTAACTATAAATTAATTTTAAAAAAAAGTCATCATCCTTTGATAGATGTAAAATTGTAACTGGGTGAAAGAATAAAACCTCTCGAGACGAGCTGGTAGCAAAAGTTCAGTTTTTCCGGTGGTTTCATATTACAGCGCTCTACTTCATCTTAGATTTTATTTCAGATGCAATAAAATGATTTGTAATAATTTACACTGCTGAATTCCAGCATATCAAAAAAATTTGCCTATTGATAAATTCCACTTCTATGTAACCTCTATACGCTTTAACTTTTTGACTGACCCACCTTTTACTAAACAACCAAAAATCTATTTCAGTGGCTGATGTTGAATGCTCATATGCTTTGTAAAGAGGCCAACCACACAGTTTTTCAGTCATGATTGGAGCTCATTAGTTTGCACCAGATTGACCAAAACTGTTCCAAGTAACAGGTTGCACCAGCAAGAAGCCACAAACTGTGCTATATATGCATGAAGCCATGGGGTGCTTGGTGATTAATAGGTATAAAGAAGAATGGTATGAGCCAGGGTGATACTTTAGAATGATTTTTTTTTTTTTTTTTTTACAGGCATACAAACCAAATGCCACATCCTTTTCACGTAACTAGAACAAAGGATTGAATTTACGCTGAACTCCGAGTTGGCATGATCTCCAAAGTTGTTAGAACGTCCTGACTTGCAGATGAGATTCTCTGGATTGAAAAGACAAATCAACAGTGGAACTGATATGTAGATTCATGACGATGACCATTCTCTGGATTGGATCCACTGCAGTACACCGTGTACACGCAATTGTACCCAACCAACCCACCACTTGGCGTGCCAAACACAAGCATGAATGTGAAACACCACACTGATTGTGTGAGGTCAGACACTGAATGTTGGACGAGAAGGCCTGGCTCACAGTCTCTAATGGTTCGCTCTAATTCTACCCAAATGGTGCGCAGTAGGAACTGGTGTATGGGCTTAACCCCCTTACTTCCAGTGAAAGGAACTTTTAATACCTTAGCGTACCAAGACATTTTGGACAAGTTCATGCTCCCAAGTTTGTGGGAACAGTTCACAAGTTCACCAGCGCACTAAACAATGTCCACAAAGACGAGGTATTGATGAGGTCACAATTGATGAGGGAGTTTGGTGTGGAAGAACTTGTAACAAGCCATTTCATTTACTAGAACCAAAGTTTAAGTCTAAACTTGTTTTGATTTAATTGTGGCTGAGGCATACACAAAGGTTTACTTTCAAGCAAAGATTTAAATTGCTTTCAAACTATTTTCATTTACTTATTTATATCTAAAATATTGGTATTAATAGGAAACATGGTCTTGTGCACGCCCCCATGTCTACACCATTTGTCACTTTCTAAATTAATGACCCTTTACAACAACTACACCTTGTCATCGTATTTGTTTGGCAGTAAATACACACTAATTCACCCAAAATGGAAACATAGCGTCTACTTTAAATAGGATTGGTGTGGGTAGTGGTTTAGGGAAGTTACATTATGAATATGTTTTTCTTCTTCTTCTTACAAACTGCATTACTCCCACACACTACCTTTGACATTGTGTATGTGTATGGGGGGGTTTATTTTCCTGTTATTGTAGCAGGGTTGTGGAGGACCATATCACAATCATTTCCTGGGTAAAACAGATACTAAACAACAACAACAACAACATTTAAATTTCTATCGGACCTGCCAAATTTAATCTCTGAAACAAAGAAAAAAAAAATCCCCACCAAATTCAATACATTAAATACAAAAAGAGAACTCTTCTTCCTTCCCCTAATAAAAAGGTAGTTGATTGACTTGTTTTGGAGTGTTTTGCAGAAGCTCTATGGTCTATAACCAAAAGTTTGTGGACACCCATCCATCAGACACCAACACTCAAACATCTCATTCCAAGTTCCCTCTGCTCCTGTGAATGACTCCACCATCCGATGGAGCTTTTCACAGGATTTTGAAGGGCAACTGCAGGAATTTGTTTTCATTCAGCCACCAGATCATTAGTCAGGTCAGGCATGATGCTGGACAAGAATCCCTGGCTTACAGTCCACCCAATGGTTCTCTGTATTATAAACTTTGAGGCAACAGTTAGTAGAAATGCCCACAGATGTATATGTGAAATTAATTACCATACTGCCTAACAGTAATTAAAAAATACCAATCTTTCACACATACACAAGCATTTCATTGGACAGACTTTAACTTTGATTATGATACACATCCGTCAAGGCCTTGTTTTGAAAAACGTGTCAACGTTCATTTCCATCCAGAGTTGCATTAATTTTTTTTTACCTGAGATCTTGTCTCAATAATTTGTGGCCAATTCATGTGTGAAAAAGATTCATCATGCTCCCAGAACCACTCTTCGACAGTTAGAGTCCTGAAATGTACCTGTGCCATCAGGGTAGAAAAAAATGCAAAGATGTGATAACCAGCTCATTTAGTACATTCAGGTCTTCAGCTGACTTCATTTTATTGATAACTTTGCTGAGCCTGGACCTGACCAACTGAAGCAACCCCAGATCATAACACCGCCTCCAGAGGATTGTACAGTGGCCACTACACATAATGGTTGCATCGCTTTTAGACCATATTACCCTTTTTCTATTGCACCAATGTCCAATATTTATAGTCTCTAGTAAACTGAAGCATTTTCTCTCATGTAGTCTTACTAACAAGTTGTTTCCTTATGGCCACACAGTCGTTTAGTCCTTCATGTGATCTCTGATCACTGTCATTCATGAATTATTTCATACATTTCTTCTGTGAAGCCGACAGCGCCAGGGACAGTATTTACAGCAAGTTTTTTTTTTCTTTGCTTGATTCAGGCCAATAATTGATCCTTTTGAAACACAGAAAACGTTTTTAGTCGACCAAGCGTTGCTTCTACTAATTATTCAAGAAATGAGAAGCTACTCACTGCATCAGTTAGGGTTAAAAGAATTCCTGATAATTCAAACATATTGATCGCTCCAATCACAAGCTCTTAACTATTTACTCATTCAAATCTAGCTGTCGACTTTTTCACTAGGAAGTGTATATAAATGTATGTTAACATTAAATAAGCACATACTTCTTAATTATATTTATTAGGGATGCAACTAAAAACATTTTAAGCCATTGAGGAAAAAGTTTCAATTTCATAATTAAAAAATTAAAAAAGAAATTTTAATCTAACCTAAATAATGTTTTAATAGTAATTATAATTAAATGGATGCTCTAAAACCATTTGAGTTGCAGATTAACTGTAAAATCTATTCATTTTAAACTTGATACTATTGATTTGTTGTTTAAAATACTGTTTCATTTTATTCACAATTGAGTTTTGTAAGAAAAGTGTTTTACATTTTACACTAAGCAAGGTTTTGGCTGACGATTTTTCACCACTGATATAAAAGCTCTTTTGGGACACATCTGCCCTGTTTTCCCCAGTGTCTCTTGAAAAGGACACAGCATGGTACTACAACATATTTTTGTCACCTATTGATTTGCTTTCACAAGATGTTTCATTTACAAGGAAAACTATTTATTTTATATATATAAAAAAAACATTAAATGTATCAAACATGAACTGAGAAAGTGAAAAAAAAATAATTCACTTGTCTCTTACAGAACTGTCATGCCTCACAGGGCACAACTTCGTTACGCTCAGATGGCTGGCACAGACTTACAAATGCTAAAGTTCCTCTACAAGTTGCTCTGCATACAATGGCGCTCTCTAGAGGTGAAGTTCAGACACAACAACTACAGTCCTGATATCGCGGAGACCAAGTTATCTGGTAAACCACTCACTGTAGGTCTAAGCCTTTTCTACACACAGACCTGAAACTCAAGTACAGCCTCTCAGCTGCTCAGTCAGTGGTGGTCCGGCGGTACCAGAAGCGAGCGCGGAAGTCGTCACTGCACGTCATGAAGCCCGGATTGGTTGGGGAGTGCACGATGCAGCGCACAATATTATTATGGCCGAGTGAGAGCAGGTTCTTGCGCTCAGCTGTGCGCGAGTCCCAACAGCACAGGCTGACCGTTCGCTCATCCGGCAACAGCACGTAGTCCTCTGTGTGGTTAAACACGCCTTGCGTGCGGTGCGTCTGACGGCCACTCAGTCCTGCTCCTGTAATACACACAGCACAGGAAGTGTCAGGAAACTAATCAGCTACTACAACAGGTAGGAAAACGTCTTTGGGTTTGCAGTAGAACTTAAGTGATACAAGGAGATTTTAAACATTGTGATAATTACTGTACATCACAATACATTTCAGATATTGTCACTATTTTTAGAACAACCATTGACTTTATTGTTACTCAAAGGATTAACAAGATTTTCTAACATATTTATAAGTAAATTATTCTAATGGGATACTACAGTTTTGTGTTAGCAAACTTTAACATTGTATCGTACTAGTGTACATTGCATATAAATTTTTTTTAAAAAAGTATTATGCTGATTTATTATTTTTTTTAAATATACCAACAGCACAATTCTTTTCTCCCTAATGTGGTCAAGATAACATGAGCTTCCCCTGAGACATGCATCCATCTAAACTGATGCTCATGCTGCATCACAGGCATGTGTTACAATCTACTCATTCATAAACACACACACGTTCTTAAACAACTTGCTTATTTTGACCGAATCTTAAATTGTCTCGGGCGAACGATTCATTCAGTCACGAATGTCGTTCAATGAAAATCGTTCTGTACAGGACTTAGTTCATCTGTTTTGAGCCTTCGGGTTTCCCCTAATCGTTTGTTCATCACGTGACAGCCCCACACTTAACCGATGAACGGGAAAGAGAATTGATTAGTTCATCTCTCGAGTCATTATTGTAGACTAAACACCCAGATAAATAAATAATTAATCTTTTCTTTTGCTCGAAACTTTATATTTGTCATTTTTGTGTGATCAACATTTGCGTAAGTAGTAGATGTTAGGGAAGTAACATGTAACATTTTAATTACACTACAACAAAAACACACACGGTGATTGACGGCAAAGAGTCATCATTCACATCCAGAGCATATGGTGTTTTGAACCTTTTCCCACATATGGGTGTGACACTATGTGGATTCTAAGCTGATGCTGTGCTGGATTGAAATCTCACCCGTGTACTTGACCAGCGTGCGACCAGTGGAGATCTCCCACAGCTTGGCCACGGAGTCCTTGCCGCTGGACAGAATGTACTTTGAGTTTTTGGAGAAGACGGCTGAGCAGACCTCGGCCCCGTCGTGCGCCTTCTCGAATGTGGACACGCATCGGTTGGAGATGCCGTCCCACAACTTTATACTGCCGTCCTTGCTGCACGTGACGTAGGTGTTGGCTCCTGGGTTGTAGCTCACGCTGCAGATGGCGTCCGTGTGCTGATCCAGAGGGTTGCACGACACGAAACACTGGAATGTATTGACATCGTAAAGGCGCAGCGTTGGATGCTGAGTCCCCACCAGCAGGAAATCTCCTGACGGGTGGAAGGAGATGGAGCGCAGCATTTCTGCTTCCTGTTGGAGAAAAAGATGTTACAAACCTCCAACCAATGAGAACGATTAAACGATGACAGTATGTGTGGTGCAGATATACTTTAAAGTTATATTTTAAAGTTTAAGTCAATAGAGATCAGAGAATTTCTTCCTCTGTTTGCTGAATAAGAGAAGAAATCCTTAGTAATGGCTTATTAAACCTAGCTTTTTGTCTGACAACTACGAATATGCAAGTCTCGAGCTCTGGGTTTAATCAGATGTATACATACGGTATGGCCTTGAAGGAAGTACCTGGATGTATTTAAAAGCTCTTTTTGCTGAGGGCTTGGAGTAGTCGAACAATTTGAGTGTGTAATCGCGGGATCCCGAGGCTAGGATCTGCTCGGTGGGGTGGAAGGCCAGGCAGGTGACCTCATCTACATGATCATACAGGGTTCGGATAACCGGGTGATTCTCCATGTTCTGCTGCGCTGTCTCGTTCATCATCACCTGAAAAGGTTAGAAGTCTTTAGCACAAAAAGTCCCTGTCAAAGTTTTTTAAAAAAGTGTTTAACATTATTTGTGCTCACCTCCAGGGGCATGGCACTCTTGGCCAGCATACGCTCCGTGTCTAGGATTTTAATCGAGGCGTCTGCAGAGCCGGTGGCAATGAGCTGTCCGTCTCGGCTGTATGTGGCCACGCGACACGGCCCTTTGTGTGATGTCACATAGCACGTCTCGTACTCCGAAGCCTCGGGAGACATGGTCTGCACGTCGGCGTCAAACTCCAAGTCGATGCCGACACCTGGAGCCACCGTGTCCGAGCGTCCGATGGCATACTGCACCGCGCTGTCATCATTCTCCATTCCTGCAATTACACAAACACTGTTTAATTTACACTATACGGAATACGGATGGGAATCAACAACGACCACCCGATATATCACATCACAATACCTAGGTGCTGATTTGATTAAAATATTATTATTATAAAAATATTATACATTTCTTTCAGATTTTGCTACAATTTTAAGACTTTAAACCTATTAAAAAAAAAAACTTGTCATGGAAAATCCTGGATGTAATTTGCCATAATTGTTATTTCTAAAGAAGCAGAGCAACTAATTCACTCCCATCACACAGGATGAATGTATGTGGATAGTTTAGAGTGTAGAACTTGTACATACTATCACCTCAAATGCCTCCAATGTCTCAGAGAGCGTGCAAGTTGAGAGGCTGTTAGCATGCAGCGCTTTTAACGCACACAATTATCGAGACTAATTTGCGCTCGCGATGTGTGTGGAGTCTTGTGCAAGCGATACATGAATCGACACACACAAAAAAAACGAGTAGTAACACAACACAGCTTTGAATTTGCTCATTATTCTGCACATTGTCTGGTTCATGACTGGCCTGCTTTCTATAACCCAATTCCATTTCAATCTATTTACTTTTATTATTTGTACATAATGTAAATATTTTTAAGCCAATTTTTATTCTATATTCGTGTTTTTTCCTATTATTTCATACTTTATATTCTTGTTTGCAAAACTCTTATTTGAATTTTAGGTTCATCAACAGCCGTATAAGCATTTCACTTCATATCATACTGTGTATAACTCTGTAAGTGACAAAATTAATTAAAATTTTTTTTAAATAAATTGATCCTCCCCCCCCCATCTATAAAATGGACCAAATTGTTCATTGCTAACCATAATATAATAAAATTAACCTGTTGTCAATTAAATATTGTCGTATTAGTGGCACCATGGCAAATAACAGTACTGAGTTGTTTTCCAACCAGAGAAGCGGTAAACAGCGAGTCTTTACTGTAGGTATCTTACCGATTTTGGCAAGCTGCATAAGTTGCTCAGACGGGGACACCACACTCTGCGGCTTCACCTCGCTTATAAGGCTGTTGGCGATGTTGGTGTAACCGTCATACAGGAGCTGGCTGATGATCAGCTTATACAAGTGCTGTCTGTCTTTCAGAGTCGGTTTAGGGCGATACATCTTTGTGGTCAGTGCACTTTCTGAACAAAATTAACAAGACAAAACAAACAGTTTTTTATGGCACATCAGGACATTAAAAGGATGCAAGCATACAATAAAACCGTCAAATTAAATCAATATAAAATAAAAGTTATTATTTTAAACATTTTGCAAGTGCTGCCTATCTGACATATGACTGAAACATAATGATAACGAAGGTGGATACAGAACATGTACACAGTGATCAGCTCTAATATCTGTACCACTGACAGGTGGGGTAAATAATATTGACCATCACTGTACAATGGCCATTCTCAACGGGTGGGAGATATTAGACATCAGCCAGTTCACAAAATTGATGTGTTGGATACAGGAATAATGGGCAAGTGTAATGAATCGAGTGACTTTGAAATATGCAAAGTTGTGCTGGCTAGATGACTGGGTTACAGCAATGGGAACATTGGCGTAAAGGGGGCGGTAATGCACATAGGAAAGCAAAGGCTTTCCTGGTTGGATCGAGCTCACAGAAGAGCTGCTGTGGCATAAATTGCTGAAAAATTTAATGTTGGCTGGGATAAAAAGTGGTCATAACACACAGGGCATCACAGCTTGCTTTGTATGGTCATTTATTTTGCTCATGTTTCACACAAAAAACTAATTTTAGGCATACCGATTTTGGCAATAACCAAAATAAATACAAAACGCAGTTTTCAAATTGATCTAGGGGGGAAAAAAGAAGTCCAAACCTACCTGGCCCTATGTTAAAAAGTAATTTAAAAACAAAAAAGGCACCAGGATGCACTATAGGAAGAGGTGTTTGTGCTCTGGGCAACATTCTGATGTGAAACCTTGAGTTCTACCATACATGTGGATTTTAGTTTGACTCACATATGAGGTGACATCAAAAAGTTTTGAGATTTGTGCGACTTAGACCCGGTCGCTTTGGCCATATGTCCTTCCACAGACACCTTAAAACCTTGCAATAGAATTCGCTATCGACACTCTGGCCCCTGGGAACGAATTCTTGCTGACGCAAATGTTAAAAAAGGGTGATGAGCATACACCTGGTGGAGCTGTGGACCTGCCTTGTCTTTTGCTGTTTTTTTTGTGAGGCCTTTTCTCATTAAAATTTCAATTTCACTCTTTGCTCTAAATCGCTGTCCATGGATAAAAAGCAGACGTGGTAACGTACAAGGTCAGGTTAGCACCAGTTGCACAGCTCCAGATGTGGACAGGACAATGTCTTTTGGCACACTGACTGATGATGAAGGTCGGTGCTCCCTGTGCTGCCACCTGTTGGCGTGTTACGGAACTAGAATCGAAACCTGTCCGATCCGAACTCTTAAAATTTAAAATAAGCAAAACATGACGTGCCACAGTCAACCTGAGCCATTCAAGATATTACAACGTTTTGTCATATACATGGAATTCTTAGTTTTCAGTGTATCACGGGTTCTCCACAGTCTGCATATGTGTCTAATTTATCTGTGCAACACTATCTAACGTCCGTTAGCTAGCAGGCTAATGTGTGTGTGCTGCTCAGAGTAACTGTGCTAGCAGTTGGCTGTTTACACTTAGCTTAACCGCTAGAAAAACCCAAGCACCATTCAATTTCTCAACAAACAACGAGGAGCAAACAGGATTAAATGTTATATACCATGAAGAGTCAAACTCCTGCGTCGCAAATAAACACCTTTTTTTAAATCTCCAAATGAATGAATGCCTTACCAGAGTTAGCAACAAAACATACGCCTCCTAACAGCGCAAGGGCCACGCACAGAATTCTGGGAAATTGTCCGCTAAAGTAAAAGTCCCTGCATGACTCCACAGTACAGGGACTTACTCATATATATCTATGGGACTTACTGATGTAGCCACGCACAGAATTCTGGGAAATTTTCCGCTAAAGTAAAAGTCCCTGCACGTCTCCACAGTGCAACACGAAGTCTGTGTGTGTTTAAATGCATCAGCTTGTGTAGTAGTGTGCGGATTACAGCTAAAATTATACCACACAGTAAAGTACTATACCATCATAGTATTGGTGTAATGTATTTATATTATAATGTTATAATGCAGTTCTGAACTTTATTGTGAGCACTTGTACTTTAAAGCTTTTGTCCACGCAAGCTTTGTAAGGCAGCCAGAAAAAAATTTTTATTACACA